>CM046066.1:14735234-15260833 GCA_025215515.1 Schistosoma japonicum
CCTTGGCAAATTTGCAACACTTGTAATAGTTCGTATTTTCGAAGAAATCATCTGAACTATTAAGTTTGTGCTGCTATGAAAGTTAATGCATAAGGACATATTAAGTAAGAAACTGCGAAAATCTTTACCCTGACATTTACTCAAGCATTTATATATATAAAGAACACGGTACCACATTAACTCTAACCGGAAGTTAGTTAGAGTTCTAATCTACTTCAGACATTGCGCTAAACTCGTGAAGTTGATATGACATGATGGGTTATTTGCTACAATTATATTGATTTGTATTTTCTAACTAATATTTAGTAGCAATTTGTATTCTTGTGTGATTTTCACAAGCAATCATCAGAACTTGATAAACTATAGCGAAAGTAGAGACTGGACCACTAGCTAATTTATATGCCGATCTCATGAAACTGCAAAAATTAATAAAAGGTAAAGGGGAAGGGCTTCGGAATTTTCGAAAAACTTTACGTCACTGTTGAAATTAATAGGTATCAGTTATCTGAAGTTCAACTTTCCCAAATGAATAATATTGCAAATCTTGTTTCGCATTCTAAAAAGAAAAAGTTACATCATTTGCATCCAATAATGATGGTGACCTTTTAAAGGATGTAGGAAGACTTCAATAAAATGTTACCTAAGCTTATTGTTCGCCAAAATTTTAAAAACTAGAAGGAACTACACATGATTGGAAGTTTCTTCTAGTTCAAATGATGTCTTAATAATAATAGTACAAATAAAGTAGTTTATTCTAGCCACTAATAAAAATATTTTTAGTGACTGGTGAAGTTTGCGAATAGATGTGTTAGTACTGTATGCCTATGAAACGCGATATGATATTCAGCAATTTTCATGAACACAATAGCATTTATCTATTATCATTAGCGTGAAGTACTACGTGTATATGCACCTAAGAGTGTGAAAACGTAACTAATTAAGAGGGGGTTAAAATATGTCCTTATGTTCATTACAATGTATTCAACTTAAAAGAGGTTATTTGATAAAGGTGTTATTCAATTATTACTTAGCTTAGCTTCAATATTGGAGTGTGCTAGTATTTATCATTTAAGGAACGCAAATTTATTTTCTATCTTCATAGCTTATGAATTGAACAGACATTTATGTGTAATTGAATAGCTAACACTACATTTTATAAACCGACAGAAAAGTGTTTACAGTTGACTCACTTTCGATTCATTTGACTCAGTTAATTTCTGTGTGTACTTTTCAAGTTATCTTCTTTTTTAGGCCTTTCCTGTATATACAACTGAATATGGAAGATATCTATGTATTATTGCTTCTGTTATTACCAATAGACCTTCTAAACAAAGCGCGTATGTTTGTATATTTATTAAAACAGTGCATTTGGTTAACATAAAGTTTTAGGTGGTTTGCTGATATCTACTAGAGTTTGGGCTAATCTGGTTTAAACACATTATTTTTTTACAACCTAACATTCCGCTGCTCACAGCATACACCTAATTGATGTTTTCGAGTTTAATAATAGATTGTTTGCTATCAGTAATGATAACTGCAGAAATCGAGAGTACTAATTTAGGTGCCGCTTGTCAAATCATAAGTTAATAGCGTCAGGTTTCTTTAATATTGATGATTTACAAAAGTTTTGATTCAATTGGCTTTACTTATAAACTATTATTTCTTTTGCTTACATTTAAATTGTTTTGTCTATTGTTACAAGTACATGTCAATCACGCATAATAAGTTTACGATATTAAAATTATTATGATAAAATCGTAGGCATAGTAAGTAAGATTCAGGAAATTCGCACGGCTTCTCAGATGATGAAAAGTAATTTATTAGAAGTGAATACTCAAACCTTATTCTATAAGTGGATTTAATGTGCAATCGGTCAACTGTTGCTCTAATTCAATAGACAAACAAACAATGGTGTTTTGACAAATAATTCTTTTCAGCTATGCCAGTTTCATTTGCATTTGAATCAGCAAATTTGCATAACCCCTCTAACAGCCCACCTCGTAAAGCTGAAGAATTATTGTAACAAGCATAAAGTTTTGATTGTGTACTGGAATTAAGTATGTACAAGTAGAATATTTCTTTTCAAGTAAACTTCAAACAGTTTACTATATTTTAAGTTTCTATGGCGTTTAGTGCTTGCAAATACAAGTTTTCATCAGGGAACTATATTCATAGCTTAAATACACAAATACTTTGACTAATAAATTATGGTACTTATTTTAATTTACTTATATTCATTAATTTAATTGCCCATTAAATTGCTGGATTTAAAAGCAAGCGTTAAGTTTTCTGTCACTGTTCAACATGACCATTTTCGTGACGATTGGCTCTTTTTAATGTGTAAAAGCCTATAGAACTTCATATTTTTTAAATTTGTGATAGTTATCATTATCCACTAGTCGCAAGTAACGTATAATCCATTAACTATATTTTTCGGTTCATCAGGATAGCAAGATGAAATTATCAAGGGAACATCAAATAATAGTAGCAAATAAAGTCGTAAAATTATATGATTTTATAAAAACAAATAAACTCACCGATTAAAATTTATGAAATAACTTTGAATTTCCGAATTTAAACAAATGAATGTATATTATACCGCTACTATCAGTTGTGAGCCGTGTTTCTCGACGTTTATAACTATTTGTTGTGATTGTTTCGACTACCCTAGCCAGGTATTCAGCACCTATCGATACGTCTCAGTACTAACGGCGGTCTGAAGCTGTGAAGTAGTTGGACAGATTTTATCTTTCCTCCATTGTATTACTATAAAAAACGTTTTGCGTCCATGTAGGTAATGGCCAAAGGTTCGTAATATATGTCCTAGTTACTTTAAGTGAATGTATTTGCCTAGTGTTTTTTCTCACCATTGTTAACTTAATAGTCTTTTCATGCACGAACATTGCACCGAAGACATTTATCATCAGAAAATACTAAAATAAAAGTATTTTATACATTTCAAAACTAGATTTCAAGGATAAAAAGTAAAACAAAGTAGAATACTGTACATTAAAATGAGATTATCATGTTTTTTGTATAGTGATGTAACATGTGGATGCCATCAGTTATTATTAAAATGTCTTTTCTTTAATATTTGAAAAATGTGGCTGGTAAGTGAAATGTAGTAAACGACAAGAAACAATTTTAGACGGACAAATCTTCTTAGGTTTCAATGGTTGTTTATGTATGGTTAATCTCTGATGTAGAACTACCCTATACAACTGCTCTTCAACTTTTATGTACTACCCGTTACAGGAAATTATCGTTACTTATGTCGAGCTATTTACAATTGATGGTGTTAAAAAAATTAAGATTTTATTTTATGAACTCATTTCATTCAACCATTAAATAATCTTTCAGTGAATCACAATAGTAATTGTTTTACTTTAATAATTGTGCTTATTTATTACTTTCAGCATTTTCATCTTTACTCAGTCACAAAGTTCAGATTTAGATCCAGTAGGCCTAATTCTAATTGATTTGATTTTATTGGATAATGAATTCAGTTGCGACGTAGGTAAGTCACTGATGTTAATTCATCATTAATTACTTTTGTACATAAAAGATACGTTTTTTTTTGGATTTTGAAAAATCTAACTTAAACTAATTACACAAACACATGTCGGCCTAAAATGAACAACTATCCATCATATTGTAGTCTGTAAGTTTGATTTTATACCTGAAATAGTAACGTTAGTAACCACTCAAAATGTAAAGTTTAACAATCGTTGACACGAAAAGGAAAGTTTATTAGCAGATCATACCTCGAATGTCCAAAATAGTATATCGATATATATAAATTAATGTGCTGCAGACTATTAAGTCGTGCAGAGTGTACCTTCGATTGTTGAGCTCAGTCGTAACCCAGTTTATTGCTAGTGTATGTATGTCATTTAATCCAATTAGATACATCCTTGTATTTCTCTCACTTTTCCATAAAACATTCATGCACTTACAGTGTCTGATAAGCCGAAATAAAGCTGGTAATTTGTTGAAATTTGAAAAATGCTGACTAGATTACTAGTTTTGTGCACCTTGTTGATAATAGCAGTAGACATCAATTATAAACAAACGGATACCCAAATATGTTGAGTATAACTAATTTTATCGTGCGATGTCGTAATCTGCAACGTTTTTAATATTCACTAGGTAGATCGAACTCAATATTTTTGGTTATTTTCCTGTTTATTTCTCTGGTAAGTGGATTTCACTTCAATCCCTAAATTTTTGAATATTCCGAAATGTTTTCCCTGACATGGTTTAAAACAGACCGTTTCGGGAAATTCTAGAAGCATTATATGAAATGTCTGATGAGCATTACGCTGAAACTTAGAGTAGTCACTTATTTAATGAGCCTGAAAGGCATGTTATCCGCAAAAAAGTTACTTCATTATTATCCGTTTAAAGAGTTGTATAGTTAATTATGTTAATTTAAATGACAGTCGTTGTAATTTTAACTAATAATCATAAGCAAAGCTACTAACTTTTGGAGCGATTGTTCCTATAACTTCTCAATAAGTCATACCCTACTCTGTTGTAGACAATGTGTTGCCACAGTAAATTAAGAAAATTATTGGTTTCACTTCCTATCTTTTAAATGCTTTTCATAACAAAACTTAATTTCATTCCACGTAGACAAGTTTTGTTTAAAATACGTTCATAGATTCCTGAATCGGTTTATTTTATCTGAAATGTAACAATCTATATTAAATCTTTATGAAAAAAAGTTACTTTAAATAAAACTGTGATTTAAATATTCCTGACTGTTGACTAAGGTTTACCTTAACTTATGCAGTGTAAACTAGGTATATAAAACTCGGTGCTTTCTGGTTATTTTGTAGGTAAGTGCTACATTTTAGGAGGTGATTTACGTGTTATTTCCAGCATTTCCAGTTATGTGCATTCACATACAATGAACATACTAGCGTAGAGCAGATAGAAATGTTAGTTAAGGAAGAAGTCGGTTTGAAACATAATGCATATGCAGGATTTCCATTCAGTATACAATACTGATACACTGAATAAACAAAAAAATCACTTGGAGTGGTAGATATAATACATTTAAGCACTAAAAACTTTGCGGATAACCCAAGCAATGACTGTATGGAGAAAGTCTCCAAATATACAAACAGTTAACTCATCAAGTAACTTTACTCCTTCTTATTTAAGGTAGAACCTCGGGTTTGGTGTTTTTGTTCTTTTACTCATCAGAATTTTCCATATTACCTAGATTTAACTGTTTCAGATAGATATAGCAAGGTAGAAAATCGTACAAATAGACTGCTGTTTCACTGTTTTAAATTTCCTTGCAACATAGAAGGAGTAATTTGATGTTATGAGTACGAAGATAAGCTTGAAACCATTGATTTGTCATTGAGTTGTGACCGATTTCCGACTTGTCTAGTCTTTCAGTGCTAGCTGAATTATATTGGTCAAGATTGAATGTGATTACTAGTTTAGATGACTCAGTACCACGTGCACTATGTCTCACTTTTAGGGTTTTTCTACCGACTGCATACATCTACTTAACATTAAAAGTCTAGATATATCCTTTTAAGTTATTTATTATGTAATAAGGATTACATAAATGTGACAATCTTTTGTTGATATATATATATATATATATATATATATATATATACGGTAATGAATGTCTGACTGGATTAAGTAATGAATCCACTTGCAAACATTTTAATTAGAGCCTTTTTAGACTAAAATAAATATCACGTTGTTTTTATACAAACTTATAAGCTTGCATATCCTGCAATGCAAATCACCTCGACTTTGTGAAAGGTACTTTTGTATATTAATCAACCATAAGTTTTCTGGTTTCTTCAGTAATAATTATTCAAAATGTGTCGCTTTAGGTAATCACTGAATTTCATTTCTTCGTTTATGTTAATATTTTAAGTCAATATAATCTAATTTACACAGATATTCTTTTGAATGCTATTAGTAAATTGGCAAAGGTTTCTAATTTCCGTTGTTGACAATCAAGACTATAGTTGTAAGTAGTTTAGTAAAGAATATATTGGCGTTTGATAGGATTGTACTCAGTTCGAGTGTCAGCACTTACAACAGAATAATAGGAAATGAAATTGCTTAGTCGTAACTGAAGAAAACATGTGTCTTACATTCCACTACTAGGCGTATTCCGAATATATCAAATGTCGCCAACAAATCTTCAATTTTAAAAACTAGGTTCTCATTTGTTCCTTCATGGTAAGGAACTTAAGCTACTTTGGATACTATAATTAAGTTGAAATATGAGTAACAGCTGGTTAGTGAATAATATTTTACTAACCCAAAAGTTGTGTAGATATCTCTTTCCGCTTTTAGCAACATAGTATTTAGTCATTAATAAAAACAATGATGTCTCAAGCCAGAGTAAAACAGGTGTGATCAAACCATAAGCTTTTATTAATGAGTACATTTAAAGCTTCATAATACCAGCCATCAATAATATCAGAGTTTATAAATTGAAAGTGTTTGTACGTCCCAGTTTTTGTGGACAGAAACTGATAAATCACTGTTATCTTATGTGCAACCTGAGCAGATATTTTTGATACGGGGTTGGTTCGAATCTATTATTAACGTTTATTAATTGATTAGAACTGAATAACACAAAGTGGTATGAATAGTTTATATTTTTCAATTCTTCCAGTAGTCAACTTTTACTTCTGCTATGGTATAAACTGTAACCTAATACGATATACGGAAACAGCAACCTTGGTAGGAAAGAATACCAGTAAACCCAGACATAAGGTCGTCGTTCTATGCCCCACGTCCGTTCCCTCAGTCCTAATCCTCAAGACAGGCTAATGAACACAAGATAGGTAAACCAACAACCAACCACTCCAGTTATATTTCACTCATTTGTTTATATACACACAAAACTTGGCCACACGACGGACCGCTAAGGAGAATAACATTTCTACAAAAGGCGGACAGTAATGATTAATAACTGAAAGAACAGAAACATAGTTTATTAGTGATTATTGCTGAATGGAAAATGGCATGATAACAGTTCATGGACCTAGTGGAATGTTTTGGCGTGGGGAACATGACTATTGTAGAAACAATATTATCGATTTACATGCACTCATATGATAAGGTCGTTTAAAAGTTAGTTATTCTTCTTAAATTTCCTAATACAACAACTTCATTTACTTAACTTTAGATTCAAGCAACCCTGAATACTATAAAGTCAATTATATTAGTATAGGTTCTGTATATTTTATTATGTTTTTTGTAAAGTTACATTTTTATTCATTCAGTACTTTACTGTATTCATATATCCCTGATGTGGTGGGAAAGTGACACATCTGGCATAATGCGTATGTTGATTGGTTAATGAAAACGTAGGAAAATAGGTGACAAATCATAATTGAGTGAATAGATAACTACAGCTTATATATTTACCTTTCCAAACGGCATGTGTGATTCGTCACTCGATGTTACTGAAATATACGGTTGTAACTAACCTATCTGCTTCTTGATTGTTCTGTTGGATTATTGTGTTTGTGTAACAGGTTAAGGCAAGGCTAAGATTGTATTGCAAATGAATCAGAATAAATAGAATCGGCCACCCCACTTTAAATATAACAGAAAGGATTACATCTGATTATCAGATCTTAATTTTTCAGAGTGCGAATGATGCCAATAGCATAGTGTGGGGGTAAGTTTGAACGCTTTCTAAACCGTTCACAAGAAACGTTCATTATAGACAATCAGCGGGAAGTTTGGAAACTCGATTTAAGTTAACTAGAGGTCACTTGTTGAAATATATATATATATATATATATATATATATATATATATATATATATATAAGTAAAACTAATAATACTAAAATCTATCAAATAATTGGCTCTTGCTAAACAAACAGTATGTAACACAAATTGAATTTGTTCTTGGACTTAAATCTTAAAATAGCCCTATAGCTAATTTAACTGTAACCTAATTATGCATCTCTCTCCAAGCTCAACCTAACCAGCTATAACTTTAAATATAACCCAAACCTTAATCCTAGCCTAACTCTAATCTAGTACCATCCTTAACTCTAATGTAACCCTAATCCTAAGGTCCAACAAAAAGCAATTTAGGGATACCTTAAAGACTATACTAGTTCATAGGATAGGTTCTAGAAAAAAGTATTATATACCAATATAAACATCTTATATTTTGTTACTTTCCAACTTGGAGGTAGGATATGTATGCATTTCCTACTACTTACTATCTTGAATGTCGATTAAATAAAAAAATTACTAATATTGCATTCTAACTGACCAGAACATTCTACAAAATACACAAATTTGATTGGCTCGTTTGTACGCTCAAATCTTTAAGATATATTCTGTTTGGCTGAAATATTTATTCATTCCGGATGTTTTATGAATCACTTCTCGGCAATATACTTCAGCCAATATTAGTTCAATAGATTTGAAAATTATTCTTCTGTCTCTTATTGCTTTTATCAACAACTTACCAATCGGTTTCAATCAATAAACAGATTTCATCAACGGCTGTCATCTGACCATGTCACACTATCTATTGATTACTATTATATTCACCTTTTAAGAATTCTAAGCTTTCTTAATCCATCAGAATTCTAACTCGTAATATTTATATGTACTCTACGTTTGCTTGTTTCATTTCAATTAGATGAACCTCGTCACATTTATATCACCGGTAGGAGATTGTTGAACACTACTATTAATAATGATATTAACGATCATTATGGTATATCAATCCAAGAAGATATAAGTCATGTACATAGTAGTCCATCATTTAAGAATGATACTAAAAATGTTAATCTAGACAATGAGTCCACTGTTGTTAAAACTGGTTCTGATTTATCAAAACAACATATTAACAATGTTCAAAAGAAAACGGAAAATGTAAATTCTCAGATTCAAGTAAGTTATAACATGTAGAGTATTTACAAGTATTTAAATGATTTTGAATTTGATATAATCAATCCACCTGGGTTAAATCACTATTTAACAGAAGAAGGCACTATATGGCTTAGTATGATTCTCCTCAGTATTGACCATTCTTGACCTCAACAGTGCCTGCAAGCTGGACTGTGAGAAGTTAACTTTTAAATAACTGATGTGACATCCATTCGTATTTTTACCCTTGGCCAATCCATGATACATTCTGTGACCTCATCCACTGTCACAGATAGGCAAGTATGACACATTCGGTATAGCTGAATTCTGTTGGTCATGTCTTCTTATTTGAGTTCCGAAATTATCTCATGATTACAGTCACTGAAGAATAGTACTCAGTATTAGCCTGTTTGATTCCATTTTGGGACAGGTCATAGTCATGGATTATAATGAACACTTTAGTTTTAGGCTGCTACGGTGGAATCTAGTTACATGTGTTTCCAAAGTACTTGAATTCGGCCAATTAAGTAAACCGTTTGGTACTAATTTAATCCACTAGAGGTTGAACTGTCGTCAGGATGCTTAAATTTCCTGTATTTGATCCGTGGAGGTGCCACAGTTGTTCACTACTGAAAAATCTCATACTAAGAAGAAGCAGATGCCCACTGTTTCTTGATTTTTAAAAGTGGTTTTACTTATATCATTTCGTATTGTCAAATTCAAATTCAACAATCTGCCTAACACTAAATCATAATTAAGATGATTGTTATTCGATTATGATAACTGCATAACGACGATCAGAAAACTAGAGATGCGTAATCTTTTTTTTCTTTATAACAAATTAAATCTGATTCTATGAAACACAATTATACAGTATCTTCGGAAAATTTGTTTCATCATTAAACTATGTCGGTACATATGTTTTTCAAAAGACTCGTTTAATTAAGTCTGCTTAAAAATGCGACATCATCTGTTATTATGTGATTAACTACACTTAATCACTCTTAGGATACACTGTAAAAATGTTAATTATGATTCAGTTTCTCAAAAAAAATGTTTGGTGCATTGTTTTTTAACTGTTTTATACCAATCAATACAAGTGTTTGAAAATTAATTTTACAAAATGCATT
Organism: Schistosoma japonicum; assembly: GCA_025215515.1. Lineage (NCBI taxonomy): Eukaryota > Metazoa > Platyhelminthes > Trematoda > Strigeidida > Schistosomatidae > Schistosoma > Schistosoma japonicum. The sequence continues at coordinate 14,745,259 of CM046066.1, forward strand.
GATTGACCACTGAGTAGTGACGAACGTCATATCTGCTTACTCCTACTAGTATTGAACGTAATCAGCCAATCACGTTTAAGCGATTTTAGGCTGGTTATACTATGATCTGAAGTCAGGCACCTGGATGTTGTTTTTTGAAAGTTTTCTTCAAGTTGACGCTTGTGTACTAGGTGTACTTTTACTCATGTGAATACTATTTCTCGTTGACGAATCGGAACCCACGTTACACAGCTTCGTTTTCAAGTTGTTTCCGTTGAACAGTCCGAGTTGTGACTGACTTCCTGTAAAAGCCAGCGGTGTAAATTGCAATTTTACAACTCAAAAGTGGAATGAATCAATTATTGCTGTTATTACATTCCGTTTAAATATTTAGTTAATGTTAATGAACACTTCAGACTCTGCAAATAAGCGATAAGTTCCTTATGGGCGTTTATAAATATTTGTAATAATTATCGTAATATTTAGCAATTTATTAGTTTCTGCCAGTCACTACTGTTAGATCATATAGTATGTCTTACGTAGTAATCAACGTTTTAGATCACTGATTTGAACTTACTGATCCAGATAATGTTGCCTAAAGTTACGTGAATAGAATAGCCTCATGGAACAATCTGTTCTATTATTATACACTTTATTCCGTTCACAAATTTAAATAGAACTAGGACAAGGTTATTCACAAAATACATTGAATTCGCTGAGTTTTTCGTTGCATTCTCTTCAGTCAGCTACATACAGGTAATTAATTAAAGTTAGTGTAATATGTAAATACCAATGTTGATTTAATCGGTACACACAGTTTGTCGGATACTAAATATGAAGGATTAGAACAGAAATGAATTTAAAAAGTTTTCAGTGGAGCATCTATAGACAAAATAGTAATGCTTCCAGAAATGATTTGAACTTAAATGATTACGTAATGTAAAAGAATGGTTTATTAATCTAAACAGATAAGGCATCAGAGAGGATAAATCCCCAGTGAAATTGAAAGTACACACTCCTGAATAGTTCCTTACTGGGATGAAACAGCTGTCTAGTATACATATATATTCTCACATTTCGTGCAAAATTCGAGTCAGTTTACAGGCCTGGTCATAATGACATAAAATTAAACACGAATACATATATATCTTGAACAAATGAGTATATAAATAATGGAGAAATTTACTATATGGGGATTTAATTAAAGTAGCTCACGTCGCCTTAACAATAATAGTTGTAGCAATAATAATACAGTCAGGAAACATCACTGAAAGCATGTATTAATAATAATAATAGTAATAATAATAATAATAATAATAATAATAATAATAATAATAATAATAATGCAATCTGAACTCAAACAGGGAATGTAAACCAATTTACAGGTGCGAACGTGGCTTTAGATGTAAGGTAAGTGTATATTATTTTCAGTCATTACAATGGATAAATAATTCTACCGAACGTTGAATACACAGATGTTGAAAACTGAAAAGAATTACAATGTTAATCGGAAGCAAAAACATCTAAGTTAGTAGCATAATAGTTGCATTATATCATATAAGTACATAGTTGTTGATAATAAATAATAATAAGTGGTGCACACAGGTTGAATTACATACGGAAACAGTTAGTAGCAGCAACAGATCATCTAAATCGCTATAAATTAGACTATGTTGCATGAGACATAGTGCTTTTCTTTTGCAAGGGACCTATGATCCATGATGCGAAGAAGAAAAATGAACAATGCAACATAGGTAAATTCCGGTTTTATGCCTGATCATCTAAAACTAGATAGCGAATAAAAACAGAATGGCACAAAACAAGAGTGACAAAACCCGAGAGTTAATGAACTGAATAGACAAAGTTAGTGCTTATTTGGACATTTCATAAGAGGTTTTGCCACATAAACTAATAAAAAAGATTAGGAGTATAGAGCACTAACATAAAACTAGATTAGACGAGTATGCTGAGTGGAGTGTTCACACATTTAAAGTTCCGATTATTTCTCTAATACAGTAAGCGATATTTCTAATCAAGCACTGGAAGAGAGGAAACTACCACTGTGTCGTATAAATGTAGACAGCTAATCTGTTTCGTAAATAATTTGTTGTAAATTGTTCCAGATTCTTGCGAATTTATTCGTGAAGTAATTCATATAAAAGGTGAGTTCAGAATGTGGTAGTTTTGTTTTTCGAGGCTGAATTATGAGAGTTATAACAAGTAAGAATTGCACCAAAGGATGTAAAAGCCAATTTATTCAGTATTTTGTAACCAAAATTTAGATTTAATTTGAGCCGTCACCTCTATAATGAGTCTAGACCTAACTCGGTGCATCTAGTATTAGAGTCTAAAACACAATCACTCCTGGAAATGTGAAATGTGAAGTGACGTTGGACAGATTCAAGTCCGAGTTTATCCTTTATGCAAACAATACTCATAAAGAAAAATCAGTATCCCAACGGTGGTCGGACACATACACTGTAAAGTAGAGCACGAGATTTACTATTATGGAAGTGACGTAATATATAACCCAGAAGACGGTGTGATTTAGTGGTCTGTATAGAAACCTTCTCTGAGAATGACTGAGCCTTAAATCAACAACTTAATGAAACCCTAGTCACGTGTTACTGTTTATGGTAAGACTAAAGTTGATTTAAGGTCATCAGCAAATACGAAGGGTTAATCAAGTTGAGGAATATACAATTATCATTTATATAAGCTAGAAAGAGCAATAGGCCTAAAATGCTACCTTGTACAACCCCTCTTAAAACTGGTTCAGCCTTTGATGGAAAGGAGCTAATTTTAACAATTTCGTATCAATGACTGATAAAGGAGTTCCGCCTATACAAGCAATGAATCATTAATCCCACAAAATCAGAGCTTCCCTATAAGAAGTCTATAGTTAACCATATCGAAATCTTTAGTTATGTCGAAGTACAACACAAATACCAGGTATTCAACACTGCGCTTAGTGAAGATGAAGTTTAAAAGTTTAGAGTGATAAGTCATACATGATCTAGTTTTGAAAAAACCATGATGGGAATCAGATATACGTTTTCGGAAAGTAGATATTTCGAAATTTTGGCTCGTGCTATTTTTTCCATTAAAACTAGGGTGATATTTATTGACCTATTATTTTGCAGGTTAGTCCGGCCTCCTGACTTAAATCGAGGAACCGTATATGATGTTTTCCAGCTATCAGGATACGTGCATGTTTCTAAGGCGAGATTGAACAGTTTCAGTAGAAATAATTGGATATCGGGACCACTAAATTTGAAATAAATGGATGCTAACCTACGTATATAATGAGTACTTGAGGTGATAAAGGAGCTCATAGTTTCACTGAAATGACTTCAAGAGAATTGAACAGATTTCATAAGGTTAATTGACGCGAGAACGGTGTTTAATTCAATGGCGTCCAGTGATTCACTTCTGTTTGTCTACATATCACTGAACAGGTTACCGATGATATTAGGGTCGTCTAAAATGGAGGCATTATGTAAGACGTAGGGAGTACCAATATGTTGGGATGGTTTCTAGATCTATAATGGTTTATACCTTAGTATCGCCGTGAGGTGTTAATAGTTCTTCATTAACAGGCTCTAACCTATGAATTTCTTTCATTTGGTTAAAAATCATGCTTCCTGGTTTTCCGTGGTATTTAACCAACATCAATATGTGACACATACAAACGACTAAATTTAGTACCTATCTCCATAAAATCACCTTAATTGAACTAATCAATTTGATCACATTATATAACTTACTAAAATAAACGGATTGAAATTTAACTTATGAATGTTAGATATAGAAAGAATTGGATGTGACTCGCCTACACAAATATAATAAAGAAAAGTGGTCATAAAAAATGACCAGATAATAACAGAAATATTAATTACCTTTTGTATCAGTTACCAAGGCAATTGAAGGTTCATCAACTTTAGATACCTAGGTTAGGTTGTAAGCTTCTAATGGTAATGACTTCAGCAATTATTTTATTGGATTAATATGAAAAAATCCATTCATTCTCTTTTTCACTGTTTTTAAGTTTTTTTCTAAATACATAAATTAGGTGATAGTTGTTCATAGTCAAAATTTATTTGTCATTAGAAATTTAGTAGGACAGTAAGATACAAGGTAACAGTCATATTTGTTAGGTACTGTAATTCAATCAGTCAAGTAATTTGTGTACTAGATATTTTAAATAACACCTTAAATCACTCAGGAATAGCTCCAAGTTGAATAGAAAACACCATAGTAATCGCTAATAAAATGTAAATTATAGATGGTGCTTAAAAGCAAATATAAAAGCTGTCTGCTGAACAGCAACTTGCCAACTGTGAAGTATAATAAAATAAATGCCAAAGCTAACAGAAGACAAAATAGTTGTTGTTTTCATGTTTCACTTTGAAACGTTTTCATATATTCTCAAATCAATGTAGTTATTTACACTGACACAAACATGTATATATTTCTTATGCTAAATTAATACATTACTTGAAGATTGTTATTGTTCAATATTAGTTTAGTGTAATAAGCTTACAAGCTTACAATATGTACAACATGTGTGTATAGATGTTTTGTACCAACCCTATAAGTTATCATTAAGTAAAGTTTCTGTATGAAAATTTTAATTTGTTATATGATAGATTATGTGAATATAATGACTTCGTAATTTAGTTCAAATAAAGTATCACTTCTTTAATCATAATAGATTCAATTTATCATAGAAATGTACAGCATTTCTTATTATTTCTTCTAATTTTGAGTATATTTAATGATTATAAAAACAACTGTATTCTTCCATTCTGCTAGTAACTTCAGTCAGCTGAAAAGAACTTGTGATATGTGGCAATTTTATGTTGTTGCTGCACTAATTTTATAAGTGCATACTTTTAAGCTGTATGTACTGAAAAGTATTTTTTAATTTAGTCATTTCTTTAAAAAAAATCGTCTTTTTAGACTAAATTTGTAGTAATAGTTCTTGTTTTCACATTTCATAATCATTCGAAAGTTAACAGGTAATCTACCCCTTGCACTCATAGTCATACTCAGACAAATGATAACTCCGCTGAACTGTTATGTACCAGATGTGTAGACTGCATCACGTACATAATATGACAAATGTATATATATATATCTTATATATATATATATATATATATATATATATATAGAGAGAGAGAGAGAGAGAGAGAGAGAACACAGCAGTATTTTCTCCTTCCTTACAGTCAGCCAGTCGTAGCTCTACATTTAGACATTTTAATTGAGCTCCCTGAGCTGGCCAGCATCAGTAAATACTTTAATTAATAGTGAGAGTTTTGATTACTCCATGTATGTTAAATTAGTTTGTTCCGATAATCTTTCCTCCTATTTATTGTTCGTTGTGGGTCCTTTCTTTTTACCTGGCTATTTTCTCAGTTAACTTCTCATAATGAGAATGATCTAACCCTGTTCAATAAGTTGACAGATTGATTGCGTCTCCTGATTGTTAGTAAATTTGTATAACAATTCTAGAAGTTCTATAACATGCCTAAAATTTGCTTAATTTCGAATGTCAATATTTTCCCTATCTGATTGTCGGTATCGGATGATATCAAGCTATAACATACCGTGCATTTTAACTAATAATCTAGGTCCATCCATCTATATTTGAGAAGTGTCCTTAACTGTATTCAACATACTGTTTCCCCAAGTTGTCAAAATTAAGCTTGTGAATAGTGTTATATTTTCTGTTGCATATTCCTATATAGATAGCAAAGGACGAAAAGCCTGTATGGGTTTATGATCATCATCAGTACTAAATAGTTTTAAAACTCTATATGGATTAGAGAACTATTTACATTTTATACAAAGTGCGGATCATCTTATTTGAATACCATTGATAAGCCTTTTTTGAGAATACCATTAATCATAACATGTCTAATAAGGTTCCTGAAAATTACTGACACAAAATGTTGATCTTTTGCATTACCAGTATGTAATTTCAAACGACTATACCCTATATTCAAGGAAGATATCCGGTTCCTATTCAGCATCACTACATAACGTCAGGTTGATGGTGTATTAATGAGAAGTCCACTTTGACCTGTTTTGGCAAGTATTTTTACAGGTTATTTCGAAAAGATAAAGCTTAAGCAAGCAATTAACTGAAATTACTGAATATCAGAGGTATGCGAATGTCACGTTCATTATGTGTGATAGCAAACAACATGCAATCAATAAGGCTCATTTCAATATCCAACTTACCATGGAACAAGAGATAAATTCCATTTCCAATTTTATTGACAGTACAATAAGCAGAAGGGCAAATGACACAACCCAGTTGCCGGTTTATCGAAAAGTAGTTGGGGCGATCTTTATCTGAATCTCAATAGTTTCTACTCAGTCAGTTAAAAAAAGCACTGGTTAGAACTTTATTCTATGGAGTAGAAGGAATATATACACCTGATAAACTAGAAAAATAATTCGTGGACACTAAAAACTACCTGAACCGCAATTGTTATCCAGTAGTAATTCATTGATGAGCACAAGAAAAAACTTGAGAACATCGACATTAAGTAAAAAATCACATTTTCAATCAACTCAATTTCAAAGGTGACGTTGTTTCAGGAATACTCAATCCAAGACTCAATACTGCACCATATAGAACCTATCCAGATTCTAAGCTAATGACTGTTTACAATACAGCATACTCATTGACTTAATCTAAGGTAGATAGTTTTGCTTTTCATGTTACTACCAACCGTGTTTACAAATTTACATGTACCTACCAAAGCAGCTACATTGGCTTAACAAAAGAAAGAACTCATCTTAGATTCTTCAAATACGTCCCTAAACTTTTTCGATTAGGTGGGCAGAAACCGTAGACAGCGCAATATCATATCATCTACTTGACACAGGACACTATATCAACACCTTGAGATCCTTCAAGGTGATTAGTAAACAGCCGGTCTCCTGAAGTTTGCCGAATCTCTTGGCATTAAACGTTTAAAATTTGAATTATATGTCCAAAAGGCAACAGTCGTAGGTCTTTCTTTACCTTGGTGATATTAAATTTATTATTTTTATCGACATTATTTTTTAACTTTTGCGTATTATTACGTTATTTTTACTTAACTTTAACAATTCTCAATAAAGACTAACTGACCTTCACTCACGTATTTCAATTCTCCCTTATCGTTAAAGTTTGTTCATTGTGTAATCGTCCACTTCTAGTTTTTCGTTAGTAATTTAATTTTTTAGAACGTTCTCTAGCATATGAACATATAATTATTAAATGTCAATTTGATATCACAAATTGATCTCAATCAGACAACCGTTGATTACTAGGATGCCTGAGCCATTGGGAGCCGACTTAGTTGTCTGACGGGGAAACGTTCGACACGGAGCCAGGAGTCCTGAATTCGTTCCCTGATGAGGTCGTGGATCCGCACTACTAGGGAATCCTGTGATAGGATGAAACAGCTGTTCAGTGCCTTCTGGTGATCAGTGGGTGCCTAATTTAGACCAATTCGTGATATCAAATTAATATAGATACATAATTGCAATGTTTTATCCCATCACACAATTTTATTCACCTCTCTGTTACACCATGCCAATGTCAAGTGTCAACTACAGTTTCCAGCTGAATTTTTTCTGTATGTTCAAATTTCTTTATAATTTTGAATTTAAACAAGGTTGTAAGCGGCAATTGACGAGAACCGAATGGAATGAAACTAAACCGTTATCCTATTCTGCTCAAGTACCTATTTTCAGTTCCTTTTTAAATGTATGATGGTAACTTGTTGCATGGAAGCTATGCTTTAGATATAATGTTGATTTGAATGTTATCTTATTACTAACTCAAACCATTGATTTTAAGTGTTCAATATTAATAAGTCATCAAACAATTATCATACAAAGTAATATATCAGTGTTTTAATTTGCTTAACCTGATATTCTTTTCATTTAGTTGAATGGTTCCTATCGATCAGAATTCGCAAGTTTATTACTAGAATTCTTCAATTCGGATGATGCTATCAACTTTCAAAAAATCATTACTCATTGTTCTATTGATTGTTTGAAATCATTGTCTGTGCCAGAATTAACGCCAACAAATCATATTAAATTTTATTTGAATGGTGAACTTAATGATGAAATCTTACCATCTCATAATTTACAAGGACAATTTGATTGGTTAAATAAATACCTGTGAGTAATCAAAAACAAACAAATAAACATTTCAGTATCCATTTTCTTCAATTACATATCACCTTATATTGAAGAAGTTGAGGTTATCAGCAGTGATTTCGTTATTCATTAAATATATTATGCTTAGCTATCTTTTAGTACGTGTAATAAATGTGTGCTACATTCTCGAATGTAGTTTCGATTAAAAATTCCATATCAGTTGTCCGAAGTCATCCACAACTATCTCAAATAAACTGTCACTGTTTCAGACAAAAGAACATGAATACTTAAAAAGTTTGAATTTATAATAAAATTTTCTGTGGGATTTCTACTTTGATATGTTGTATTCATCCACTATATGGATGGAAAATGATCATAAGTTCTAGATACAAAACAATAAACATGAAGACGTTACGTTTGACCTCAGACTATTATAGAATTAAGATTATTTCTTTTAATCGGATTTTCTTTATGTGCATGCCAAATATGTGAATGTTTATTAAATATTTGGAAATCTGCTATCGTTAAGCGACGATATTTTAAATGTAAACTATATTTGAACTTATAAAATAGACATCATTCTAATTTACGTAATTAGCGGTTGTTTTTACGTGCAGAAAGTGATAACTAACAACATAATCTGCAAGTTGAAAAGGGGTTTTACAACTAGACATCATTCCATTGATAATATCGAGTTTCTGAATCATTCGATACAAAAATTTCACTCATATAGAAGGTCATTTGCTGCTTAAATAACTCAGTGGTAGTGACCTTAAACGGTGAAACTTGATGATAAGGGCTCAAATCTCGAATGAAGCATTAATCCTTCTGAGATTGCAGGTATTTGCTATTCATAAGTCCCAAATACCATCGAACTTATGTCAGACACTGCTTCGGGCTTACTATACCAGACCGCTTATTATTAAAATCGAATTCCTTGGTATTGCTCTATCGTTTTCTTTTGTAGGTCAACATGCATGGTATCTAGGTGAATAAATCTTTTATGACTATCATTGAATTGTCCTATTTCGTGATTGTGTCCTTTTTTTATTGACCGTATAATTCACAGCACTCACTATACTGTTTAATAAATACTTTTACTTGGTTTTAGATCACTGCGTAAGTGTTGTAATTATTGAAATGAATCATACAAAATTGGTTGATTTTGGACGTAGATTGCTTCATTTATGTCCAACTGTAATCAAATTGTGTATTGCTTAATCTACAATAAGACTGATAACTATGATAAGAACACTACTTGAAAAAATTCGGTGTTCCATAGACCTCGCTGGAAGTAATCAGATTTTAGATGTATAGGGTAGAAAGATTAGTGTTGGAGTGTTTTACATCTAGTACATACGTGATGGAAATCAATGTATTAACAAATATTCCTCTAAACCACTTTGCATTGAAATCGACTGCTTATTAGTTAAGGTAATTGGCTTTCAACGCGTAGTTTGAGATTGATATCAGTCAAATATATGGAATACTTGTTGTAGCTAATTTGATTAAATCTACCCACATTATTATAGTTAAACTATTATATTGTAATACATACACAATCGATTGGATCGCATAATACAATTCACACGAATTTGCTTATTTATCAATGGTTCATTACCTGTAAGTTATTCCAATTACTTCATGGAATGTTATTCGAAACCATGTGATCTAGTAGATTTATACTTCACACATTTAATTTATCTGTTGATGAATGAATATACATTTGACAGTTGCTATGCAAATTCCTGTTTGCTGACTTAACTAAATAGTTTAATTTTATCTCAATTGCTTTATATAAAGACAAAGCATGGAGAAAATTTCAATTGACTTGGTTCCAAAATTACCATATTCTAATAGTCTGGTTGTTTCCGATTCTAGTAGTATCAATGAAAACAATTATGATCATTTAAATGCAATTTCTCTGCAAACTAAAACAAATAGCTGTCCAAGCTTAGACGATGCCAAGCCATCTGGTCAGAATAAATATACTAAAGTTAAAAGACAGATATCTAAGCGATTGGTTAAGGTACGTCGTTGTCATTCATCGGTATCCCCATCGTCGGCAAAGCAAGGATTAAAACCACTGGTATCAGTAATGGGAAAGAATTCTTTAAATATATCACAATGTAATTTGAATAATTGTTACACAGAGAGTCCAGTAGTTACAGTAAGTTTCTATCAAATAACGTTTTTCAACCATATTACCGTATATATATATACTTATCCAGTATTTCAATGAATTTCCGTTTAGTGAGAATTGAAATTACAGTTATATTCAAAAACATATTTTCTAAAAGATCATAACAGTCAGTATCTGCTACTCATCTTCAATTACAGCGGCATTCTGTAAAATCAACTGATATAACTACATTTTACCATTCTTCAGTGTTTTAACTATTTAGATTTTAATGCATTAATCTCTTGTCTTTTTTCATAGGATAGTTAAAAGGATAATATATAACTAATTATAGTGATACCACTTGAGTCCGTTGGTATTTGGCACCACAATAATAATTTGTAGGCAGTCAATTATAGAGAGTGAACATATTGATAGATTGGGTGATTCAAGAGTGACTAACTTTCAGAACACTTTCTCAAGAGATCATTTTATGTACTTTAGTCGTATATACATTGAAGATTTTGTTATTATTATTATTATAATCTACTGTCCTTAACCTCCTATTTAACCCATTAACTGTTATCATATCATTTTTCATTTTTGAACTATAATTAACTAACTGTGTACATGCCGATTCAGTCTCCCATTATCGTTACATTTGCTTGTGCCGGTTTTATTTTTTCTAACTGGTCTGCTGTGCGGTCAGATTTTACATATATATTATGTAATATCTGAAATATAGATTGACGTTAGCTGTTTGACTTAATTATCGTGTGTTCTACTTATTCAGCTTCGGACTAATAGCGTCACTGCAGACTTAAGTGCATCGATTATTAAGTCTTATTCTCGGCCAGCGTACTGGTATGAACAATTTGTTATCTGTAATTGACCGAAACTCAAGACATAACTCACGTTTACAGTTAACCTTCATAATTATTCAGTCCACATAATTATAAAACCAGCAAATTATTAGCACAGTTTAATTTATTCAAGTGATATATATTGTTAAAGTAACAAGCTTCTATGAGTTCTGGTGAATTTATTTTGTACATTTTTTAGAACTTGACTTCACCAAATAGTTTTTCTGATCTTCGCTTCATTACTGATTTAAGGAATAAGTAGTAAGTGAACGTTTTGTTTACTTCGCTTATACAATTTTCGAATTATTGTTGTATTCACTAAAATGGACGTCTAGATTGTCAAGCTTTCGTTACCTTTCCTAACGGCATAATCGTCAGCAAATACCTCAAAATGATATCCATGGATCATAAAGAAAAGTCTATCTTGATATTATATTTTGAAAAAAAGTAATAATCAATGTGTTGATAAGGAATTCGATTGATTTTTCTGAAAATGCAAATTATTAGCGACTTACTGACAGAATTACAAACATATATTTCCTTACATATTTATCAACCTAACCGTTAAAACAGTATATTTCCCAAGTCGTTTAAAATCACTAAATGAGTTTATACCAATTTATATGTAATGCAAATTAATTTTTATATACTTCGATATAAGTCATATGCCAGAGACAACTGTTTTATCTTAGTGAGAAACTCCTCAGCAGTGTCAACCTATGACTCTACTACTGATTATACCCAGTACCTTTATGTCTCACGAAGATCGCTCAAGCATCAGTACCACTGAACCAGAGTTCAATAGTAGGATGCTAACTCCAAGATAATCACCTTATGCTACTGGTGATAACTGTCACACTATTGGTTTGTCTGTATTTCGTCAGTCACGATATTTTATCAAGAACTTGGGACAGTCTTGAAGTAGGTCACTGGTGAGTTGAATAATACGGGTATGTCCAAGTGCTTTTCTGGAGAGTGGTTTTAATTTGTTACTGTTCTTTACAGATTAGTCTTAGTTAGATACTACTGAAAACCAGGGATCACCCCGACCAGTGTTTGATTATGATTTTATCTCGATTTCGGAGTTGCCTACGACAGTGTGCCGTAAATAGTACTGATAGTTTAACACAGCTCAACACGCAGACTGGAAAGCACAAAGACAATTAGGTTTTAAAATGACTTCCGTAGAGCGAATTTCACTCTAATATCCAACACTTGTTCACTAAATAGACATTCGAAAGTCTGAATGTGTCACACCCAGTATAATTAAAGAACACCAACAACGTTGCAAATTACCATAGCAATCCAATCGGAATATATCACCTATTTTAACAGTGTTGTATTTTAGTCGCAATAATTTATTAACCTAAACCAACAAATTAACTAAGTTTGATTATCTTTCACTGTACAACTGCTTTTTTAGTAGAAATTTGGAACCGCATGGATCTGATATCCGTGATTGTTCGAACAACGTTCAAAAAGATTCAACCAGAGAATATCTCACAAGTAAGAGGATTCGTATTTTTATCGGAACATGGAATATAAATGGTCGTGATGGTAGTAATTTAAACCTAGATGAATGGCTTAAGCCACCGGAAGGTCAACCACCAGCTGATTTGTATGTTTTTGGGTAAGCTACTTACTCTATATGGAAGTATCTTTCTATGTGTCAAGCACAACACAAGTTTCCTCTTTTACATTTATCTTTATTTAGATTACAAGAATTGGATTTAAGTTTCAAAGTAATTACTTTTAACAAGATTGGTTCATCCAGGCCAGAAGATTTATGGATTCAACAACTTGAAGGAGCGTTGGGGGGTTTACTGAAATCCCCTAATACTTCTAAGTCTCCAGGAGTTCATAGAAGTGAGACTGACACAAATTTTGCTGCTTATTGGTCCCAATACACTGGTGGTGGTTATGTGCGCGTAAGACGTGTTCGTTTAGCTGGTATTATGATGATAGTGTATATATCAGCCAAATTTTCTATTCATTTACGTCATCATGAAGTTTCTCAACAAGTTGTTCCAACTGGTGTTTTAAATGTAATGGTAAGTAGTCAAAAATTATTTGGAAGTTATATGAAAAGAGAGGTGATAGGCTTACATCCATCTTACTTGTTTATGCGTGTTGTCCTCTTATAATTTTGAAATGACTGGGAAGGTTACTAGCTCAAGAGGATTCTTTTTAGGTTGTGTTCTCTTAGCGTTATTCAAAGTGCTTTTGATCATCGTTCTGAACAATGTCATAATAATTTTTATTTATTTTTAAATCAATTACAGAACTTATATGAATTTATAGGTGTATTTTGGTTGTTAAAAAATGTTTATTTTAAAGTTATTAAAACTAAGAAAGATAATTTATTAACAGGATATGGTTCGCGTTCCAGAATTATCATTGATACTGGGATGTAAGTATATCTAGTGAACGAATCCCAGACAGGAAGGAACGCTTTTCTTAAATTTTACAGTCATTTTCATTCCACCTTTACTGAAAACTTGTGTCAAGTAAGCTATTCGGATAGGCCTGTTTGGTCGCAATTGTAAGGCTTCAAAATACTATTTGTTCTTATCTCAGAAGCCAAATCAACAGTAATAACACGATTGTTTGATAATACAGCACTTATAACAGCAGTGCAAGTCCTTTGGATTTGTTAACATATAAACAAGTCTAGAACAATAAGTTAGTAAACAGTATTTTGTACTTCTGAACGTATATTGGTTACCACTTCATTCCATGAATGTCACGACCGATTCTACGCGGGAAGCATGGGGTCCAGCAACGGACGACTTTTCGACCAAACAATGTTCAATAGTGACAATGTGCTAGCTCCCTTGACGAATTGTATAAAATTATGTTTTACCGTTAACGATTGCAAACCCACCTTATGTTTTGTCCAGATGTATACTTTACGAGGGATAATGTATAAAATACTACTATCTTTCTGTTGCATTAAACCTCAAATATAAATACTCCATGTAGTAAGTATGTTATACCTTACAGTATAGGTCACCACACATCATGTACTTATGAAATGCATGTTTATTTAAATGACAATTAGGAACATTTGTCTCAAAATTGAAACAATTAAATAACATAGCTTCTTTTTCTTGACCACTGAAGCATAATGAATTCATTCAATTAAATCTAATATTTAGGAGCTGTACTGTTTGTGATAGATAAGCTCATAAATAGCCAGTGTTTCTAAAGTATAAAAAGAGATGTTTAGTTCATCTAAGTACACAGTTCATTTTTATACATGAAGAAATGTACCATAGTATGCAGAGATTACCCACCGAATGAACGAGAGAGTAACTGAAAGTTCTGTGCATGTCACATTCTGAATAGTTATGTATGAACTCAATTAAAATATTTGTGTAGAATTTTAAATTTATGAATTTTATGCTTTGATTGCATCGTCTCTCAACTAATCTCTTTTTACTCTTTCATTCTTTAATTAAGGGTAATAAGGGTGGTGTCAGTCTTAGACTAACTATATTTAATACTTCATTATGCTTTGTAAATTGTCACCTAGCTGCTGGTAAAGAAAAGTTAAATCGTCGTAATCAAGATTTCAAGGAAATTATACGTAAAATGTCATTGTTATTTCCAATAAACCCAAAATATTTTCCGTTCCCTGTTACAAAGTCCAATTTCTCAATACATGAGTAAGTTTTAACCGTAAAAATAAGTAGTTAGAATTTATGTTATATAAATGCCATGATCTGGCTAGCGTCTTCTTTGTAAGGTTATTTTTTTACACGATGGGGTTGCTAACCTCATGCCCAACCCTCCTAATGTGTCCTGGGTTGGGACCGGCAGTAACCGCAGGAATATTCCGGGAGGAGATTTTTCGCAACTGTTTGTGGCAGAGAACAAACCAGCTTCTAGCCTAGAAGGAATTTAGAAAAAATGCTAGGAGTGGGTAGGATACACATTGAGGAAATCATCAAACTATGTCACAAGACGAGAACTAACGTTAAATCCTAAAGGCCAAAGAAAAAGTGGGAGACCCATGAACACATTATGCATGAAAATTGAGGAAAACATGAAAAGAATGAACAGCACTTAGAAAGAATTGAAATTGAAAGCTCAGGACAGAGTTGGCTAGAGAATACTTGTCGGTTGCCTATGCTCTACGTGGGGTAATACGATGATACTTTTACGGATTGTTCATTCATTAGTTATCAATGTCATGTTTGTTTAGTTGTTTTACTGCTGTTTGATTTTTATCAACTAATCTAAAATGTGGCTTCTAGGATAGGTGATCCATTATCGTTGAACTATGTTCTTGATGTTGAATGGTTAAATGTGATCATCAGCTAATTGCTGTTTTATATAACACCTGCTATTCTGAGCTTAACTGATGCTTCATGCGGATTCCAACTAGCACGAAACCTATATCAATCAGGGGTTTCTCCTATTACCTCAATCTACAACGCATCTAAAGTTTTATGATAAACGTGTATTTTGTACAATGGAAGGCAACTTATGGACTAGTTACTTTTAATGTCATATTTTGTCAATACATGATCAATTTCTCTGTTCATTGTAGTTAATTTAGTTATAGTGTTTGATGCCTGTTTCATTTGCGAATCTAGATCTTTGTCACTATAAAATTAACTTTCCGAATATCCTAGCCTTTACTTCCTAACATTAGTTTACATATGCAGCAAATGACTTATCTACGCTGAATCTGTATTTCATTTAATCAATATGCCGATATCTCTTTCTCTGTATAATTACCACGGTCAAATTATGCACTGTGTTCTCATTTCACTGTACTCAAACGCAATCAATGTAGATGCGTTGAACAGTAAACGGTAAACACTGAAAACAAAAATATTTGTGTAGAAAGCAACAGAAAATGACAAGTTGATCACCAAAGCCCCAGTTTAACATATTGCTTTGTACGTGGGGCCTTGATTACATCAAAAACGGTACCAAGAAATTAATATGCTATACTATATCAGACTGTTTTGTAAACTCATCATGCTGTAATTATTTTCGACCAGTGCTACTAATAAAAGTGATCGGTCGTACGGATGCCTCTATTCAGCTATGTTGGAAGTTGATATAAGCTGTGAAAAATGATTTTAAAGAGAATTTACCGGATTTCAGAACCATCACTTGGACTTAGCTACAAAAAATGAATTGTATTGAGGAGGTAATTGTAATCGAACATTAACCTTTAATTTAAAAGAGATGCAGGTTACAATCACGAAGGTGGAATTAATTATACCAAAGAACAATTCACAAATTGAATACTAATTCAGTAGGTATAAAATACGTTAGTGTCACCGAGATTTCTCTTTGTATAAGCTGATTTCTTGTGGAATGCGATCAGAAAGACTAGCAATTTGTCGAAACATCTCATTCTTTTTCTACGATTCATTACTACGGATTACTTTAGACTGCAGACACCTGTTGATTTCGTAAAAGTAATTTGTATTCTTCATTTCAGATTGACATAATATGAAAATAAAATAATCTCTTGTGAGTGTCTAGATACATATATATCAAAGAGTGTATGACAAGTCTCCAGCTAAACCGGTATTTTTTTCAATGTAGTGTAATTTTCGTGTTTGGAGATTTGAATTATCGAATAACTGGTCTGGATTCAGACAGTGTTAGGAGATTAATTCACCAAAATAATTTCATCGGTCTACTTAAAAATGATGAGGTAAGTTTTTCTGTTACTCATATTTATCGTGTGAGCTTAAAAAAATACATTATCTCATTGAATATACCTAATTAAATATTTATATAAAGGTTATTATGATCTATTTTGCGAAAGCATACTTTCCATGATCCCGGTATAATTATTATTTATTACAACATAAAAATCGTGGACTCCAGACATCAGAATGTATCTTTTAGTCTTGGTTTAGATCAGCAGTTAGTGACTCCACATATTGAATATAATTTTCCTTTTTACTATTCTCATCTTTACTCATAATCTACTCATTTATTACACGATAAATAGTATTGAAAATGGTTAAAGGTTTGCAGCTTTATCAGTTGATCTACTATTATAGTATCCTGCACATGGCCAGTAGAAAAGGGTACAATTTAAAAGAGCGCATATCAATATAGGCGATTGAGCTGCTTCAAGCATGCAAATGTCAATGCACTAATGTAATTAAATCACTCTCACTAATATGTAAACAGAATAAATATGAAAACTCAAGCGTGAGCTCTAAAACAGCCATTTAATAACGCAATGTATACTCAGATTTAAATCATAGTTGTAAATTATAAGAATAGCGTAGATATTTTTATAATATGCCTGTATAACTAAATGGACTTCAATTTATAGACCAATGCTTGAATAGTTAAGTAATGTCAAAATTATCATCTGAAGAATATCCATGAATAAATTAAGTATGAATTTTAAAAAAAATATCAGCCTGAATGCAGGCCAGTTGATTTAGCTAATTTATCATGAGCTAATGCCCTATCAAAAGTTTTCCACTAAACAGCTTTCAATAAATTTGAAGAAGTATGTTGATAGAATGAATCGCGATCAACACTGTTGTAAGTTTGCTTCAAATAACTTTAGGAATGACATTTATTAACTAACTCAACTTCTATTGCTTACTTACTGTTCAGAGTTTATAGAACAATGATGTTCTCTGCTCTGCTATCACAATGCAAGAATCATACATTAAAAACATCATTTTAATGGATTCCTTGTTGATTTTCTGAAGAGCGACATTATTTGTAGCAAAAGACTAGTGGAATCTCGCTTTGTTTTTGCTTTATTTAAGTAGCTTACGTTTGTTTCCTTTCTTTAAAGTTGTCAAAAGAATTGAACAGTAGAAAGATATTTCAAGGCTTTCGAGAACAAAAGATAACTTTCGCTCCAACATATAAATTCGACATCAATTGTCAAACATATGATTCAAGGTATGTTCCTTGTAACTGGTTGTGGTGGTAGTGAAGAGTTGTAAATGAATTTAGTGGATGCTTGTACTACACTTTTATTCTTATCTGACTAAAAGGACATTCTATCATGACTTATAATTGTAAACCATATTATTTTTCTAAATATGATCTATAACAGAATCAGTCATAATAAAGTATAGAATTGTCGTGAATGAAATATCACCTAGAATTTTTTTCCCCTGTTTATGGAAACGTTGGGTTTAGTTAATTTAAGCCACATACGGAATTACACACATGGCTTTCAGCATAATTATATGGTTGAATTATTGGTTTGTAAACTAAAAGTTCTGGACTCGACACCTGGTTCTGTTATACTTCTTGAGTACTGAAGAGTCGCCAAAAACGTGGTGTAACGAGCTTGTGAAGACGTGACAGTGGTTAAGATGTGAAGGTTTTAGCCACTAAGTGTCAGGTTCGGGCACATTTACTCTTATGTCGGTTTACCTAAGCAGCTAGTATCACTAGTCTTTACACAAAGTATTTTCCAAATATAATTGCATGAATATACATGTATTTGGTGAATTAGTTATATTAGGTTTTAGCACTTGAAATAAACGTTCCTGACTGACCTTGAAGTACTAGTAGAAAACGGAGTTCGACAAATTATAACTATGTCGAGAACGAGATAGTTAATAATGTGGTGAATTCACCAGAGTTAAAAATGTTCTCCATTGGTTACTGAACCTTCGATATACAAGTAAAAAGTTTGCAGCAAGATCTGAAGATTTCCAGATGTTAGTATACTCTAATTGTGGTTCTTGCCGTGAATAAAGACAGTGCTTAAATCAGTCATATTTTCGGTGATTCTGTAATTTGTGAAATTATGAATTAAACTATGAATTAAATTATGAACTATCATCTCAAATTTTTGAACTAATAAGAAAACATGAATAAGCGTATCTAGTGTAACAGGCGGAAGCACTGAGAAATACAAAAGTTTGACATTAAGCTTGAAGTATTTTGGAAAGTGTTTGTGATCAGATTCTTGTAGCAACATTTGTCCCTTACCTAATATAGTCGTAACATGGCTTGTTTTCCTTAAAACTAGTTTGCTACGATTCAATAACTGAATATTTTTTGATCCAAGCTAGTGTTATCAAAACAATACTTATATTACACAACTTTGTCTATAAATAATAGTATTTCAAGAGATTATGACGATCCAAATAGTGTTAATGAGAATGAATGTCTCGTCAATCAACTTCATTTATCTGCATAACTTCAGTGAACTATGAACCATTGAAGCTTATTGTTTAGAGTATTTGCCTTTTGACTGGTAGATCTCCAGTTTATACCTTTATCTACTTCCAGTGATATGGCTAAACCTCATACAACTAAAGTATACTTCGAAAGTTGAATCTATAAGTCTGTACAAGCTTAAATACGTTTGGAATATTTAAGTCTGATAACTATAGTTAACATTTTAAATAATTACACCGAGAAAACGTTTGCCGTATATTCTTAATTTTTTCTACATAACTTATTTAAAATAATTGATGCGTATTGTTTTCGTTGTTCGTATTCGTCACAGATTGATGTTAGTCATGTATTTTTGAGGATCATGAAGCACCGGACAACTGTTGCGTCCTAGTATGGGACTCCTGGGAAGTGTATACACTTTCTTCCACCTGAGAATTTAACCCATAACTTTCAGGCCTCATGGAGAACACTAAGAAGTAGCATACTAGGACTAATCATCTGACCGATGCTCCTTGGTTTTTAGTAGTATTCAACTAATATCAATCTATAGTAAATACAGAATTAATACCTATCTCCAGTAAACCACTTCAATATATTATTTTGATGTTTGTTAGTGAAAAGTATCGTATTCCTGCTTATTGTGATCGAATTATTTGGTACGGTAGAGGGTGTGTACCAATCGCTTACAGATCACATCCCAGTTATATATGTAGTGATCACAAACCCATATCAGGCTACTTTCTAGTTGAAGTAAGTTTATTTCGGCAATTCTTTTTAGAGTACTCTGTTAATGCTTAAGCATTATTTGCCAAGATGTGTATTTTTAGATGAGACGTAGTACAATAACCAGGTATATATGGTTGAATATGATATTTAGAAACATTGTTATGTTTGACAGTTAATAGTACAACCTGGCTACCGAAAGTGAAGTAGGTTAATATATCTATCTACAACCTGATCAATACTTCTTGCATACTCAAACGTATATCTTCTACGTTACGGTCGTAGATGTCTACCACCATACTATTAAGAGAAATTTTAGAATAAGATTTCGCGTTTGTTAAATATGTATTATTGTTACATGCATAAGAAGTAACTGCCGTATGTCGATTAAAGTTCTTTGAAAATATTCATAATACTTACTAGTATTGTGTTGCTAAATCATTAAAACATTTGTTAATCGAATGTAATCGTTACTAAAGTTCATCCTGAGCCACAATAAAAATAATATAATAAGATTACTATATGCGTATTGATGAAATCATATTTTATGAATGACTAGTAATACTTACTTAGTTACGCCCGTTACCCCTCCCCCCCTCCGCAGAGGAGCATAGGCCGCTCACCAATATTCTCCGATGAGTAGTTATAATGATAATAATTATTATTATTCGAGTAGTGAGATGTAGTGAATTGAAATATAAATTGAATGGAATTCAATATCCACCAGAACGGTAAGCAATATTATTAGAAATCGAAGTTAATGAATATAACAGTAATCCGAAATGATCTAAATTATAAATGGGGGAGGGGGAAATAAATGTCAACCAGACAATACTGAAGTGTGTCAAGTTAATATGTATATATATTTATTTTATAGAGTTTGTAATACTTCATCACAAACTGACTTTATTTAGATTATCAATGAAGTGCTATGAAGTTGATTTTATTTTAGTCTACTATTCCTCAAGAGTATGCTAAGACATGTCTTGTGAAGTTCAGCAGTCTCAGATTTGGGATAGATTATCACCATTAGGATTGAGTGAAATAGTTGAATATCGTAAACTATCTGAAATTAAAAATGTAAACAATTGGATTCTGAATCAGCTGTTTTTGATTGAAAAGAAACGGTTTAAATTACGAGTAGTCATTTAAATATACGCTACTGATGAACCACATATTAAAACGAAACTACTATCCAGCGATTCCTGGTTTTGATATATCTGGCCTACGTGTGTGGTGATTTGTTAATAAAAATATAGGTAGAGAGAAGAGAAATCACAATTGAATGGATAAAGAGCTTTGACTTAAATATTTACCTTTCCATTTGGTGTATGTAATGTATCACTCATTATATCCGTAATAATAACTTATCCAGTTCTTTATCAATTAATAAATATGTTCTAATGAAACTGACTTAAATTATTTCTAATCCTTAATTTTTCATACAGGTTTCTTAATGTTTAAACTGGAAACTATTCATGTAAAATACATCAGTAAGTTGTTTTCCACTGAAAAAGGATTATGCATGATTAGCGTTAGCGTTTTTTTAGCAAACTTGTGTTTTGTGGGATAGGGGTGCTAGCCCTATGCTCAACCCTCCTCCTTTACCCGGGCTTGGGACCGGCAACATCCCTAGAAGAGCTGCGGGCGGAGTTAATATTTAGTGGAGGTGGGATGCGCAATGGATAACGCGCCTGACTACGGATTATGAATATTTTTTTAAATTTTATATGAAGTAAAACTCACTTATCACCGAGATGTAATCCATGTAATGCTTACATAATCGTTTATAATTTTTATATAATCTTACCTAACAAATAATCTAGACTGAATGATCTGACATCGCATGTACTATGTTGTGGTGGAAAATAATTTAGAGGTAGTCGGTGGAAAACTCTACATAATATGAGTTTTGTGCGATTTGGTACTCGTCAGCAAGGAAATAGAACCAATGCTACCTAGTGACATCGATCTGACGTCAACCAGTTTCACAGTTGGTGACTGTTAACCTTGAGCTCTTCAGTTTGCGATGAACCACTTGAAGGACTAAGATATATAGATTGATTAACTTTACACAAATGGATTTATCTGTCAATGAACTTACTTGTTGATTAAATCTAATGGTTTAATGCTTTGCACTTTTATTTTTTCTAAATTTATAGATGTTAGCAATAGTACCAAGATCCCAGACTGAATCTTCAGTCACTATTATTTGTGATTGTTGTGTTATACCAACAATTACCAAAAAAGAAACCCTACTATTTTTATCATTATTTCATTTATAATCAGTTGATCAGGTGGAGTTTTTAATAAAAAATTATTCGTCATGACACCTAAATAACATTTCTACATTATTCTTTTGTTACTTTCATATATTTTTAGAAATATACATATTTTTCTTGTTTAAAAGCAGTGGGCTTCTATTATAATGATAAATAGCGCGAAATATGTGACATTGGTTTATTAGTATCAATTATTAATAAGCTAAGAAAATGAAAAGTCATTATGAGTAGAAATTAGCTGATTGTCAGTTTAACACAATTCGATTGATTAAGTTATGTTTTTTGTTGTCTAAGCAACAATCTATTTCTGAGCATTTCATTATGTCAAAATTATATTGAATTCAGTAGAACATTGAAATCTCAATGAAAAATCATGAGACTAACTACTTAACGTATTATCTTGTACCTAATAACATTTCATAAATTTAGAGAAGAAATGCATACTTCGCTCACCAATTCGTTCTTAGATTATAAGCAGTCCTTTGAAAATATGCCTAATCATTATGAGATTTAACCTTTAACCAAGTAGATACCGCTTAAACTGCAATTGTAATACCATGTCAGTTATCCTTGAATACTGACATTTTTACATACAAAATTTTTAGTCTTTGAACACCTTAATATCACTTTATAGTCGATCATTTTGAGAATGTAAATAATAATTAACCATAAAATAGTGTATTGTTGAAAGTTTAAGTTTCAAGCTAACACCTTGAAGAAGTCAAGTCTAAACACAGTGCTTAGTTTTCAAAATATGTCGAACATTTATTGAAAAAATAAACTAAAAGATAAAAGATGTAATACCCAAAAGTATTGAAATTAGCTGCACAGAGTGAGATTGTTGAAAAAGTCACATACCACAGGCAAAGTAGATCTACTTTATTAGAAATAATTAAATTTTGAGTATGATATCACGAAATGACTAGAGTCAGTTAACTACCGAAAACCTGGTTTGAAGTACCTTACAGCTCTATCTTCCTCTTATTGTACCCTTCAGTGTTAGTGAACATCAGCTTAATATTTTATGAATTAACAGAAGTTTCAAATTTTAATCATTGGATACCAATGGTCTAACGTTTATCATGAAAACTGTTATGAATTTTGCGATCTATTCTCTGATAGTGCTGTGAGTGTGAACTACTGAGGAATCCTGTATCAAAACAAAACATCCGTCTATGATTTCTCAGTTTAATTTTGTTATCTAACGCTGGTTAATTATTGATATTAAATTTAACAGTCTCTATAACATTCAGCTACAAATAATCGTGATGCAATAGAGATACTAAAATATTACAAAGAAATCGCTGTTGTAATTCGTTTATAAGTATATTATGTGACTAACTATTATGCAATGCTTTTCTAGAAATTACTACTGTCAAAAGGACAAGTATGTGAATGCAATTACAGTAGATAGACTTTACATTTTGAAAAGATGACTTGATTAAAGTAATAGCAACATCTTAACTTAGATCTGTTGATGCTTTTACTGAAAATAGGAATAGTTTGTCCGAAGTTAACCAACAGCGATGTAACTAACCATGTACGTACACGTCGACTCTATTTATAGACATATTGATTATTGTGTTCTTTGTAAATCATCTACAATCTATCACAATTGTTTATACAGGTAAGTGCTCTTAGTTATTTTTGTGTCATTTTTACTGTGTTTAAACAAAATGGCTAACTGACCATCATCCTGTCTTTGACAACCATTCATCCTAGAGTTTTATATCTACAATGAGATTTGTGAAAGTAAACGTGACATTTGCTAGAAGAAATAATGAATAGCTGAACTTCTAGTATTAATTTTTCAAAGACTAATACAAATATTATAACCGCATATTCAACAAGTATTTTGTCTTCATTTTTCTGAGATTCCTTTCATCCTAGATATTTGTTCATAGCAATAGCTGTTATCATATCCTTTTTTGTTCACAAAGCAGAGCTAAAACTCCAATTTTGTGCAATGAATAGTTGTGTTTGTGTAACAGTCAAAAAATGATAGATTCACCGGTTTTGGACTGTTGGCCCAAATTAGTTTTTCTTCCCAGCTCCCATTGGAAGGAAGGGTAATAAACAGGTTAACTAAAGTGATATGCATATCGTGTCATTGAGATATCACTTGACCACTTACATGGCTACGTATCATTAGCTCTCCGAGATCACTATCATTATATTTCCTAATCATTCTGAATAATTTAAATTGTTCACATAAGTTAAGACGATTGATTAAACAATATCTTCTCTGTTTTACTACTTCGTTTAAGTGAGTCTTCACGATTCTACATTTTTATTTCGATAGCAATAGGAGTGTTAAAGTCGAAGTGTTTTGAGATGATACCAACTTAAACCTGTACTAACTCAATCATAAAGTTGTTATGTACGAATAAAAGTGTTCTCAACCAAATTTTTCAAAGTAAATCATTAAAATAAAATGTATTTCTCAATGAAAACTGACGAATTTTATATTCTACTGAATTATAAGCATAGATTCTACTTTGTTAGGTAGAAATGTGTTAACTGTCACTATTTTGTTAACAGATAGGATTAAACAGCGGGTACGAGACAATCATAAAGTCAATTTGCAATTTCCAGTTCATTGAGAATAGTATATCTAAGCTTGTTGACGATTCATCTTATACTAGCTGCTTTTGATAGAGAAATTATAATCATCTATTTGTAGGAGAACGGACCACTTCATTCAACTTGAATGCCCAAATACAGCTAGATAAATGTTTACGAAAACGAGATAATGTGATATGTCGATGTCAAGTATGATGAAGTTCATTAAATCTAGTTCATTCTTATAAAATTCTAAAATTACGTTTCACCAGATGATGATTTTTGGCAAGCTATTAGATAGTGAAAGCACAGCATCTATGACTAACCTGAGTAAAGCGACAACTGTGTGCTAGTATCAATTGTGCAGAAATATCTGATCATTGATCTTTACGAGAACACAATTATCTATGGACAGGGTGGGAAGAATTGTAGAGAAAATTTAGCACATGTTGGTATTTTTTTATATGATAACCTGCAATCGATCTTTGGCGTTTCACATAGATCACTTGACATGAAACACTCCAAAGGCATCTAAGATAGGAAGAAGTCTACCACAGTTCCTGTTATTAGAAAATATGTCGAACCTAGCATAACTATTTATGTAGATGATTAGAAGACTTATAAGTAACCCAGGAAATACACCTGGTGTTTTTGTTCACAGGCAGAACATTATGAATCCTACTAGAGGAGTTCAAGAAAACGATAATGAGGAAACACTGTCCAAATCGATAAATTATATTCACAAGTGTAAAGGCGCCGGTGAAAGAATGCCCTCTAGTGAATATAAATAAATACTTTTAAAAATAAACTTAGTTACTAATATAACCTCTTTACAGATTGACCTTTCGAACTTTAGCTTTCTGTGAGTCCAATGATGATTTTGCATAAGCTTGTGCCTGTTTTTTCAGCCCTACATTTTTACTTGCTGCATTAATAAATAAAGTACACTTTAAAAGAAAAATCTTATTGAAAAGACAGACAAGAGTATAGTATATAGGAGCAAGATACATCTCTGAAGTCGGCTTTCTATTCTAATCACTTCTTTAGCCAATGACTGTGTGATACTCAATTTTCAATTATAAGCCAGACTCTCTTACTGCTTATACGTTTGTGCTGATACTATCTAGCTCTTAACCAACAGACGAAGAATATTTCAAGTTAAACCAACTAGTCTAAAAAAATGAATGAAAGTTTATGAACGACGAGAATACAAAATTATCAGGAACAAAATATTTGACAAATGTAAAATAATCTATCAAAAAGTTAGTTTTTTTAAAGTGTAATTATTCTATTCAAAGCATCCTCTGTAGAAAGACTCTTTCACTAACTACTTCGAGCATCCAATCAGTCGTTTGTCAGCCAATCAGTAGACAGTAATTTTCTATGTTTAATTGACAAATTCATGTAGTATTTCAAATGACTAATGAAGTTAAGGACTATTTATCTGTAAATCTATACATAAAAACAAATAAACATATTCATGTAGTCATATGACATTCATCTTCTCTAAACTGCTATGTTCATTTTATCATATTCATATTGATTCTTGTTTATGTTTAGGTTTAGATTTAGATAAAGTAATTAGACTTAAGAATACGGATTAGTTATGAGGTGTTTACAGTTTAGTTAACAGTAACTTATAACTTGATAGGTTTAGCACTATAACATCAACTCTATGAAGTCAAATAGTAATGTTCCATTCTAATTATAGGCTTTTTGAGCGCCTTAACCGGTTGTTAATTATCTAAAATTTATGCCTCTAAACCATTACTGATGAGCTATGAGTAGCTTATGGTCGTTAGTAAACAACAGGAATCTGGCTAATTTAAAAATTTTCATATGAAAGTTTCTCTAGTAATTAAAAGTATGTGATCAACAATGTTTGACCATTATCCACTTTATAATCACATCTATGTAACTGACATGAAAGAAATTCCACTAACTTAATTGTTTAGGTACCTTTGAAATTCATTTTTAATTGAAAATTCAACACTATACATTGTCTGTCTCAAAATATTATCACTATGACTTCTTGAAATAAATACTGTTGCTATGAATTAATAAGATGCATAGATTCTAATTGATTGAATAAAATTACAAAGAATGTTCTCAGTGAGAAAGAACAATGATAATTTCACACATCCACAAAATTATTCCCGTAAACTTTAAGGTACACTTTCATGTAATCTCAGAAGGTGTACATCATTTCTTCGCTACTCTCGTTCTTTCTTAATGCTTAAATGGGAGTTCATTATTATTATTATTATTTGATAATTTGTTAATACCTCACTCCACTATGGGAATAATCTAAAAACATAAATAATAACTATACAAACGAATAGTTGCCATAACATTTTCTTCATAGTTTACAGTTACAAATACATGAATATTATTGTGAAGATCTCCAATGTTCATTTCATGTAAATTTTAACAATCATTTAACTTGAGTGTACTTTAAGCTTTGATGTTGCTATTATAAAATGTGTTACTAGGGTTTGTAATTAACGTATCCTTTAAATTTGAGTATTTTTATGTCTACCTACATATTTCTCTTATTACATTAGTATAGTATTGTTACTTCGGGAGACTTAAGAAGAGTATCCAACTCTCAGAACTGTGTTTTAGAACATTATTTTAATTATTCTAACTGTGAGTAATACAATTATTTCATTTCTATCATTGTTATATTCTTCATACTCTGTCTTCATGTTCAGTATACTTACTGTCAGTATATAGCCCCTTATTATGAACTACAGTTAATTAGTTGTGTACACGTTCACTGCCATTATCTTCTTTGTTTTGTAATAATGTGAAATTCCTAATTGATTCGCTGTAGGGTTTGACTTTATGTATATACAAAAAAAAGTGTTTGAAATACAACTTTGATTTCCGTCATTTGTTTTGTGTTTTTCATTCCGAGTTGGGGACTGGTCGTCGCGGGACAGACATATACGAACGTATACAGTCAGGAAATGTATTTGCCATTCGTTGCAAATGGTCCGAATATATTTTAAATATAACAATTGGCGACAGGGCAGACCATATAATCGAAAATTATGTTGATCAGCTCTTAAACTGGAAACAACATTTGCAAATGATATTACACAACTCACTGTATGCCCATTAGAACTCCAGGAATTATCTATTAATGTCAGTAACCAGTAAGTATGTAATTACTGCCGTAAGGATTATGACGTATATAACTGAATATGTAGTTAATGCGTATTTGTATGATCTGTCAGACTTTATTAAACATCCTGAAAGAGAACATAGCATTGTTTCTAGGCAACAGTAACTACTATATAACCTACTCTAATTATGATAAATATGTATGCTTTTGCTAAAAACTTTACTCAGATACAATCACATAGTGTGAAATATCATTGGTGTTAATTTAGATGATGCAATTCAAAGTTCAACAAGATACCATACCACACTAGGCTATACAAATCAGCTTTTGTATTCATGAGTTGTCATGTGTTTACAACTTTACTAGAAATCAGGGTCATGTATGACTCTGATAAATATGAAATAAACAATTATCAGTGTAGTTTTGTATATTGACCTGTTGACTTTTATTAGTTTTTAGGGTATACTTGCTGTTTACAATTATGACATAATATTTCAATTGTCATTATCATTTGATTACAGGTAAGCAACAAGCTTATATGGATTGTTTAAGTTATTACGAGGTATATAATCACATTAATTGCATCACTTATAACAGCCTTCTTTGATGTTATAATAGAATATCACATTGATATCTGTTGAAACTTTTAATATTCACGAATACAAACTGTATGCATTACTGCTCTGTACAGTGAGTGGTTATTAGTTTATACAGGTTTATACTAAAAATACATATTCTACCTTCCTGTTGAAGGTTTGACATGTGTGAAATGCACACAAGTGTAAACTAACATACAGCTGTTAATTTTCTGATCTGGAATAGTTTTTAGTCAGTGTCAGTATTCTAGATGTATTCAATATTGTTCTTTTAGAATCATTCGAAATCAATTGTATATCAGTTACATGTTCAGTTTTTGTGAGAACTATTATTGTTGGCCTTTTTATTTTCTATGCTGTCAGTTACCAATCACTTACAATAATGAATAGCTCTAGGTTTGTTGATCTCTCAAATACAATTACACTTTATCATTTGTATCGTATTCCAATGATTTTAAGATACATCTGATTAACGCTTAATTTTTGTTTGTACAGAAGTACAAAATGTCTATGTATGATGTCTGGACTTCAACTAACTGACTCTTTTGATGACATATGACAGCATTTTATTTTAATGGATTGTTTCCAGTACATCACATAACGTTCAGACAGCTGATAACAAAAGTGACTTTACTATTCAAATACTACATGATTGTAACCATTATATTATGTGTAAAGAAAACTTCATGAAATCGACGACGGGCGTAGTTATTTAAAGTACCAACAATCAATGTAGATAATCCCTTCAACTTGTTTTCTGACAGCATTTATTTACTAGAACTTGTTTTTATTAGACTCTTTGAGTAGTAAAGTTTATATATTAAGTAATTTGATGAAAATTCGAATTCTGCTATCAATGCATCTACAGCCAGTACATTTGGAGCTTTAAGGCAACGCCTCTTCGTAATGAAAAAACCTATGACATCATCCTTTCACAGTGTCTATGTAATTTATGTATTGAAATACTTTGTAGCTGAACTTAAAATATAAGTCACTTCTGTTGACCAAAGTGTATACTATTAACTAATGGTTAGCTGTATAAATTCTGTAACAGAACCTAATGGAAACTGGTTCTTGCAAACACACTTCGGTATTTGTTGACTGTTTAACTGATTAGGTTCGTAACAGATTGATGTTGGTCGGGTACAGATGAAAACCAGAAGGCACTAAACAGCCGTTTCGTCCTGGTATGGGACTATTCATATGTGCTCACTCTAGATTACCTCGCGTTCTGAGAACCGAAACCAGGGACTTCAGGCCTCATGACAAGCAATTAACTATCTCCACTACTGGAGTGGCTAGCAGACGTCCATTTGTAGACTTCCTACTTCCATCAACTTTTGACATAGCTCAACAATAATCCATTATCATTGGTGATAACTGTTTCACTCCCAACATGCCAGAACTCCACCAGCCTTGTTCAATAAAATTAATCCTTCGCATTTATCAGGTCTGATTATTAAAAGCATACCATCTTCTCTTAATCTTTCTAATGTATCCTCATTCTGTTTAATTAAATGATCTTCTGTAGTATTAAATTCTCCCATTTCACTTGTCTTTCACAAATAAAAGTACACAGATGATAACAGAATAATGCACTTTTATCAACCAATAATAAAACAGTTGTAATATGTACGTACATTCAGCGGTTAAAAATACTAATCATATGACAGCTTTGAGTATTTCATTGATGTATGAAGTTATTGATTTATTCCATTTATTTAAGTAGTATTGTATACACTGACTGTAATCTAAATACACACTCATACACACACACACACATGACTACTGATATCAGTTATTACAATACAATATTAATTACATAAAAGTTACTTTCTATATTGTACAATTGAATGCAGTCACAGTAATGTTATATTTCATAATGAATAATAAATTTAACACTAAAATTAACATACAGTTACATACAGGAAGGTACATTAGTGTATTTAGTAGACTAGACATGTTCATGACCTTGACCTTTCATTTTCATTATGAATAAAATTCTTAAATAAACAATTCATTAATTAAACATTCAATGTATATACAATAGACTTTATTGGAAACTATTGAATAATTCTTTCTGTATACCATTTAGTAACTACTAACTTTTTCATCAGTCCATAACATTCACATAAATTTCTACAATCTACATTAATTCATAGTGGAATATGCAGAAATTGTTTAATTACTTCAAATTATTATCAACTACATCATCATCTACTGATAATAATGATTTAGAAGTAATAGTTGTTGGCATCAATAAAACTGGAACTAGTTGTTTAAAATCAGCATTAGAGATATTATATCATGGTTCAACATGTTTTCATTATACTGATTTATTATATCAATCAAATGAAACAATAGTTAAATGGTTAGAATTACAATTATGCCAATATCAAACACGAATGAATGGTTATCATTGTAGTCGACAAGAGTTATTGAGTATATTATTGAAAGATTATAAATCAGCTTCAGGTATACCAATTACACCATTTCTAAGTGATTTAATACAAATGTATCCTAAAGTTAAGGTAAGTTAATTCAATGTGTTTATTGTTTATTTATTAATGAATTGAACTGTGATGGTTTGTAGGAAATGATATTAAATTTAGTTGATTGACTTCATTATAGAATGATGTTGGTAGGATGCCGACCTAGTGATGTAGAGGGCTAGGCGTTCGTCAACTTGAAGCTCCAGGAGAGGGATCTAAGGTGTGTGCTGCTGAGAAGTCCTATATTGATGAATTATTTGCTCATTGAATCTGAAGTACCTCGGTGTTTCGTACAAATCATATTTCAAATAATGAATTCGTACTAAATGATGATTGCATAACTGAGTTATCTTTACAAAGTAACTTGAGTATGAATTTAAATGAAGGGATAGACATTCACTGAAGATTGATAACATGAATTTTAACCATGTAGTATGACTTCATGTGTATAGACGTACAATTACCTGTTTACTTTATTAGTTTCCTCATAAAATATCGGTCAGTATGATTATCTAAGAGAGATGGAAAGTCATCCGCGACTTAGTCAGTTTGACAATCACACTACCAAGTAATGGGTTCAAGTTAGTACTTCCAGATACTTCAGGATTATTCTCTTGATGAGTCCTAGTTAATCTGTAACTTAATCCATGAGCTTCCCACTTACTGAATTCGACCACATGATACGGATGTCATTTTGTTCCTCAAACTTCTTCTCCCTATAACACGCAAATGCCAAATGGCATACGCGTGATAATACAATTTGCCATCATTATTAACCTCTTATTATTATATTAGTAAATTTCTTAGTATGGTAATCGACAGAGTTGAACACACACTTAGACAGCATGAGTCCAACGGAGTGCCCTTCGACCTGACAAATAACACCTTACAGTCAACACTAGTGAGTCGGATAATGTCAAGTCGTGGGATTCCTACATCAATCATTTTGTGATATACTGATAACTGAACGAATCAAAGCTTTTTTGAACTCCATCAATCCAGATTTGCTATTATAACTTCTGGATTGACTTAAATAAAGTGATTAGTAAGAATCTTACCACAAAACCCCTTGAATGAAAATATTAACTTCAATTCATTTTATACGAATTGTGTACGCTAAATAGTTTAAGCTACCTAACAGGATACACAAAACGTAGATGTTAAAGAAATTAAAACTAAATATCATCATAGTTTACTTTTAATCTTGAAGTAAAATGATGTGTATTTCCGAAAATCAGCCCTACTTACTTAGTTTAATTAAATCATGATGCTATTGCGGAGATAGATAATAAATTTAACTAACTGTTTTAGACACATATTGATGTCGGCTGAGTACCACTAAAACCCAGGGAGTACTGGATAGCTGTTTTGTTACACTATGGGACTCATCAACAGTGTATACCCATGATTCAACCAGGGAAGGGAATTCTAACCGACAATCAACAAAAACCTAATTGCTATCTCTACGTGATCACCTCAATTCAATTGCAGTAATTTGTTTACGCGTGACTAACTCTTGGAAATTTCAGTAGTAGGACGCAGAGCAATCTATTGAAGGTGGTAGCTAAGTACTTGTCTTGAGACCTGAAGTTCCTGGATTCAGTTTCTCGGAGGAATCGGAAGGGAACCACTACTGAGAAATTTTACACAAGGACGAATAAGCTGTTCGGTTCTTCCTGGTTTCCAATTATGCCTAACTGACATCATTATGTTGCTGAGTACAAATCAAATGCAAAGGTTTTAGCATTTCTTACTTTTACCACCTAAATGTTATAGACGTGAACTGGAAAAACTTAACACTCACTTCATTTATCTTCACTAACTTTCGTTAGAACATAGTCTATATACTAATAATTAAGTTCAAATACATTTGTATTGTCTACTTCAACATGTTGTTTCAGATCAGAACAGTAACTACTGATAAAGACTGGTGGATACGTCTATTTTAATGCATTAAAGTGTAATGATTAGAACACCGTCATATAAAATATGGCATCTTGAGTAAGTCAATACATGTAAATGGTCACTAGATTAACACGTAGAATAATTTATTTAATAACCTTAAGTTACCCAACTTTCATAGATAATAAATGAAAGGATTCAGGCAATGAAGTATGAAAGCTTGTATTCTACTATTCCACTTATTTCTATACGTATACTAGAAAATATAAATGATAAGTTTACTAAGTGGTTGCTTGATATATAACTTTCACACTAACATATTACAAAATTAACCAGAAAACATCAATTCGAATGTGTTTAAACCTTTCTATTGGTTTGATATGGACTGAAATTTATCTGTATCTGTTGCATTATGTGCATCTTGAGCGGATTATCTTGATGCAGATTAGGTTCACAACTATGATTTAAATTGGACTGTGGCTAGCATGTGAAATCCACGACCCACGTTTCATCCTGTATGAGGCTCATCAGTTGAATTTTGCCTACATCCTAGTGTTGATGTCCATATTCGGACTAGAATTCACGCCCTTTTTATGTCAATCATCAAAGCGTCCACCACTGAAAAAATGTTAAGAATACCGAGGAGGTAAAGTGATTTAAGATTAAGATTGACCCTGAAATGTAACCTTAGATCGTAACCCTTTGACTTACCAATCGGTAATCATAATCTTAATTAATAGTTCTTAAAAATAACAAACGATGTTTAGCTTTTAAATGGTTACGACATCACTAGACAACTAGGTAGTATGACTAAGTCCCATGAAAACCTATCGGTATACAGTAAACAAAATCTTTTAATATAAACTAGAATGAATTACCAAATTTTCTAGGGAATGGATCCAACTTACTGTTTTTATTTATCGTAAATTAGTCTCTGTTGGTTACCGATTTAAAAGCCAGAGCGCATTGAATAGCTGAGAACAGCTAAAGAATCCCATACTAAGAAGAAACAACTGTTTTTCATTGTTACTAATTGTCATCAGTATCCAACTTTAATCAACCTGTAACAAATGAACACAACAACTGAAAATAAATCTTTATTGTTTCAACATCATATGACTTAGTTCAACCCTCAATCAAGTTGCTACTATGTTATCAACTTACTAATAAAACTAGTAATACTACTACTTACAACAGTGTTGTGGTTTTCTTAAACCGGCATTAATAATCATGAATTCTTTCTTGAGAAACGATTTTATTAGAAATTCTAGTAACATGAAAACCAACGTATTAAATAAGATAAATTGTAGTATGATTATTTATGCAGAAAAATAGATGTTATTACAAGTGAGAATGCCGTGAGGTATTTGAAGTAAACAAACTAAATTCGGGTCTCAATGTGAACAATAACTTAATGATATGGGAGGTACATTCACCTAGATAAGAGGAAACAAGCCCACTGAATTTTATATTGCCACCTATCCTGAAGTGATTATGAAAAAATGTGACTAATGGAGTTAAAGCGTATCGCATGTAAGGCAGTTACACACCGGTGGCAGTGGGTGAAGTAGACTAAATATACTGCTAAATGACTGAGTTAGAAATTACAATCAACTCAGTGGTCTAATGATAAAACGCTCGTCGTGAAACCAGAAAGTCCTGAAGTCGGTTCATGTTACATCGTGGATAAGCACTGCTGAAGAGTGATATACAAGGACGAAACAACTGTCCAGTGCTTCCTGGTGGTCAGTAGTTATTTTATTTAAATCAATTTGTGATATCAAATTAACAATAAGATGTACCATTCAGGCTATAGACAACATTTTGTACGGCTGGAATAATTATATCCGTTTATTACTAATTATTAACTGGTAATTGAAGTGAGAATTGAAAACCACTAATTATTAGCTTAGCAGTCTAAACATTGAACATCTATCCTAATGAAACGGAGTTCGACTCCTAGCATAATTATAGGTGTACACTGTTAAGGGATTATCTTATAGTATGCTGAAATTACTGATCAGTGGTTCTTAATTTTCAGTGATTATTAGAATATATTCAATTCATAATGGTAAATTTCATAATCAACAAATACATATACTACTATTTAATCACTTACTTAATTACACTATGTAAGACATTTATTTACATGCACTTTTACAACATCATTTCAGGTCATTTTAACAGTACGTAATGCTGAATTATGGCATGCTGCATGTCGATCACAACTTCTTCCATATCGAACTAATGAATCGAAATTACAACAGTTTCTTTATAGAATGTCATGTTTATCATCATTGGATCATTTAAAATTATTATCATTACAAAATACATTAGGCAGAACAACGAATTTAAGAAATGACAATGAATTAATCAATGCCTATAGTCGATGGAATGATTACGTAATCTCTAGTGTACCAAAAGAACGTTTATTAATTTATAACATTAAACAAGGTTGGTTACCATTATGTAATTTTTTAGGTAAACCAATTCCATCATGTACATTTCCTGGTAGAAATTCTATGATGTTATGTAATAATGTTTTAAAGTATACAAAAAAATTATTGAATTGTATACTTTATATTTTTATTTATCTTTTTATTTTTTATTATTTAATAAATTTATTCAGATAATTTACATTGATTTGTATTTTGTTATTATTATTATCATACTACTTATATACTGATATTTATTATGAACATGAATTTGAAGATGAAGATAATCATTCATTTTCATCATTATCCTATTCTGTTTGCATTATATTCCAATGAATTTTTAACTTGCTTACTTTTTTTTGAATAAATTGTCAATACTACTTATTAATAAATAAAATGATTTGAGATAAATAAATAAGTTGATGTTTGTTTGTTTGTGTATACGCCCTTGCCCACTTACTTCTTTTGATTCTTTGAAAAATGACCCTGTTTATTTAATTACTCTGGATCTTTGTAAATAAACTTTATAAACGTCAAATCATTTTTATTTAAAGATGGGGAAAAGCTGTATTAGAAGAAATAAATTGTGATAAACAAGAGAATCCAAAAAGTATGTTTAATCCTAATTGGAAATCGTCAGTTGGAGATGTCGATATTTTTGTGTTGATTTGCAAGCTGAAACTTTAACTAGGCTCTATTTACTTTAAGCAGAAACAGAATATTTAGTAAGTTACTAAGTTCAAATAGTTTCTAAGTTGTATCAGTAGTATATCAGTAATTGGTGTTAGATAGGAATCCCTACCAAATCAAACGATAGATATTGGGTTCAGGTGTAAGCATTAACCCTAGAGTGTAACTTACAAATTCTAGGTTTGACGAAACCCACATCCTGGATACTACCACTAGTCATGTATCACTTATAGTAAAATATGTCTTTCTAAAGACTGTATCACGAAAACTCACTGTGAATACATACGAGACCATACACTGATAGGTTGAAGTTCTAATTAACAATAGCTGGAAATTACAAGCTTTTACAATTGTTGAAAGTTAACTAATCATAAAAGTTGGTAGATACTGGAGATGAAAGCTAGAACGTCTTGCCACTCCATGTGTGAAAACAACTATAAAGATATGAAGGAATAAATATAAAGAAAACGTTATCAATAAGTTATCTGCAGCCTTCAGTCATCAATTTGAACTTCGTTCGCTTGCGCTAATTCAACTTATTTCACCAATGTTTTCTGAACACCCTTTGCTTTCTACCGCTTTAAAAATTCCTTCATCATCCGTTTACTGTAGCATCTCTCAAGTGATTCTTCTCAAAACACTATTTATAGATGACTTCGTATGTGGCATCCTCCTCATAAGTAGCTATTACATAACAGTTGGGTGCATGTACAATCGTGTAAATATTTGCACAAATAATAAAAACAACAGTCCACTCGTGTTAAATACTACCGTTTTCTTTGCTGGGCTGAATTGTACTGGCTACTCAACCTATACATAAGGTATATATATATAGTCTGAATCATATTTACATCTCCAGTAACGTTGATTGACGTTTACGGATCTGTTAGTCGGAAATTTTAGAAATTTTTAAAAATGTGTATGAGTTAACTGACATTTATTTTTCAATCACCTGATGGGTTTATACGACTTCGATTTCAATCGACAACCAGTATAGATCATTATCTTTCTTTAAAGAATCCATACTTAAGGGAATAAAAGTTTGTCCAAAGGATAGATTGATAGTTTAGGTTGAGTAACATCTATACTAATGTCTGATCTTAAACTAGTTAACATACAGAAGAGGTTTAAGTGAAATTCTGAAACTCTTGTGAAATCATTCGATACTGATCATTTTTACTTATTAATCTTAGTGACACTTCCGTAAAGTAGTTCATTGAGTTGATCCACTAAGCAATTATTGTTATAAAAATGATACTTTTATTTTCAGTTAGCTTCATCGTAACATATCGAGTCATTTAATTAAAAAAACATGTGACTTATTCACAACTGAGCTAACAGTTAAATAAAAGTAGTTATATTGCATTTCGTTAAGATTTGAGCTCAATCAATGAATCATTATGTAATCACTAGTAATCAGTTTCATGAGATGATTTTAGATCTCTAGTAAAACTACATGACCAGTGGAGTGCAAAAACGTAAGGTGCAAAACAAATACTTATCAATGAACATAAATTTCTACGGCAAAATACCTCTAAATGGCTGAATTTATCGATTAGTCAGTTCAAGCACAAGGTTCTCGGGTTGAATTTTGATTAGATTCATTCTCATTTGATGAGTATACACAATTACGATAAAGTATATTGACTGGTGACATTTAGCTATATGAGGCTTAAAATTAATTAATCTCTGTGATCATTAGTATCTTTATACCTTAGCATCCAATTAAAGTAGCTTATTCACTTCTAACACTATGAAGTCGTTGATAAAGAATAACCCCTACTCCCTCACTCACGGAATTCTCTGCATTCAACAACAAATAAACTTGAATCTTAGTCGATTGAATTCATCACAGAATGATATTGATAGGGTACCAATGAAAACCAGGGAGCACTAGACAGTTGTTTCGTCTCAATTTAATATCCACTCAGTAGCACACACTGTAGATTCTCTTCCCCACCCTGGAGTTTCAGGTTGGCGGACACCTAACCATCTGCACCATTTTGGCGGCAATGAATAGTAGAATTCTCACGTCCATCAATCTTCAAAAACCACCTCAGTTCAAATAATTTTAAAGTTGTTTCTTTTAAAACAACATACAAATAAATAGTCACAAAAAAATAACCCAATGTAATAACGAAGTACTTATTTACGTAACGTCCAAACGAATGGTTATTAAATCTTCATCGTAAACTTTATTTGTTCATGGACTTCCTATTTTGAATGAATAAAAAGACGCATTTTTGAATGAATTTTATCTTATAATAAGCTCAGTATAAATTAATATTTAATTGTAAGGTGGTTTGGACGTGATGATCTCCAATAAGCCCTAAACTTCAATGTTCTAGCAGTCTGAAATTTTTAGTGAAATGCATCTACTATCCTAATGGAATTGAAAGTCCCCCCACCCCCTTGAAATACACAATTTTTTTATTATGATACTGTTAAAACAAAGTAATCAAGCTACGTATGACTTATTGTAGAACTTAGATAACGATACTAACTGGCCTCCTACCAGTAACCACTGTCACATTTGTCTAGTAATAGTCGTCTCTTGCCATTTTAATGTAGATTAGTTGTTACAACTTAATCTCACAAATGTATTTCTATTAACATTCAGAAGTAGGTAAAATGACGCTGATTATTACTCGGTGATAAACTGATGCAAGTAAAATATCATTCGAAGCTGCTTTACAACATAGATTGATGTTAGCTAGAGAATGATGATCAATCAGTCAATCATTGCCTGTTACTACATGTGCATCATCGGCAGTTTTCATGATGCAGTCAACCACCAGCATAAAGAGGAAGGGTGAGAATAAGCAGCTTTTACTGACTTCAGTCTTAACTCCGAATCAATCTGTGAGTTGACCTCCATGCATGATTATGCTGTGTAATCCATTGAAAGAAATCCGTATTATCATTTCGGGTAGGCCAATATGATTAAGAAGACTCCATAATATTCTCGTGTTCACGCTGTTGAATGCTTTTTAGTAGTCGGGGAAATCGATGCAAAGGGGTAAATTCTTTTCAATTAAATGTTCAACAATAAACCATAGAGTAGTGATTTGGTCGATACATGATAGGTTCTTACGGAATCCGGTATATTAATCTTGAGGTTGGGTGTCGACTTGATCTAGCATTTGGTTCAATAACATTCATGTGGAAGACTTTTCGTGGTATTAAAATTAGAATGATGCCTCTGTAGTTCTCGTAATTGCGAAGATCTCTTTTCTTTGGTACCTTGATGAGGTGTCCTTTCCAGTCTGCTGGCACTTCTTCCTTCCAAATCTTTCTGAAGAGAATGTGAAGTATCTCTGCAGTTGCTTTCATATCTGTATTCAGTGCCTCAGCTGGTATGTTGTCTGGCCCTGCTGACTTGCCAATCTTGACCTGTTGGATGACTTTTATGATTCCTTAGACTATCGGTTGGTGTGTGCTTATAGGAAGATTCGTGGCTGTTGCTTCGATGACTGATGGATCCAGTAGGTCAGGTCTATTTACTAGCTCTTCGAAGTGTTCTACCCACCTGTTTCGTTGTTTATTCATCACAGAGATTAGTCTGCCATTCTTGTTCTTGATTGGCCGTTCTGGTTTACTGAATTTTCCAGCTAACTTCTTCGTTGTATCATATAGGTGCCTCATGATTCATTCTCGTGCACCTTTGTTCGCTGTCATTGTTAGGTCCTCAACATATTTCCGTTTATCCAACCTGATGCTCCTCTTCACTTGCTTGTTGACTTCTACGTATTCTGCCTGTGCTTTGGCTTTCGCTGTTCTTGTCCAGCTATTATTAATTTCCAATCTTTTGCTCCTACTTTCTCGAATCTTGTCCAGAGTACCAACAGAAATCCATTGTTTATGATGTTGTTTGTTGCAACGCAAAATCTACTGACATGTTGAAGTTATTGTTTCCTTAATATCCTTTCAGTTTCTCTTCATATTGGTTTCATCCTTTTCTAGTTGATCATGAAATGCTTGGAAATTATTGTGGAGAGTTATTTTGAATTAGTTGAGTTTGTTAGTATAACGGAGATGGGCTGTGTTAAACTTTTGTAATACTGCTGTCCCAGTTGTTCAGTTCTTCTTTATAAACTTCTTATTGTTGTAGATGTGGTCGATTTGATTCTCCGTGATGTGTTCCGGTGAAACTCATGTAGTTTTGTGTATACGTTTGTGGGAGAATACGGTGACACCTATAATTATTTTGTTGAAGGCACATAGGTTTGCGAACCTCTCATCGTTTCCAGGTGTTGGGCTGGGCATTTATCAATGATAGACTGGAGCCTTGCGTAGAACTGTGCCTTGTCATCTTCGTGGCTGTTGTTGTTGGGAGCATAACATTGGATGACATTCATTGTAATCCGCTCCTTCTTTGTCTTGAATGATGCTTTGATGGTCCTAGGTACATGAGGTTCTCATCCTGTAAGGGCTTTCCATGCCTCTTGGAACAATATCATTGCTACTCCTTGTGTGTGTGTGAGGCGTTTTCTTCTCTGTGACTGGAGTATAGAAGCACTTCTCTTGAGGATAATTTTTCCTGTTTAGCGTGTAGCCGATGGGTTTCACTTATTCCATGTATCTCCAGGTTGTATCATTTCTCCAGCTATTTGGATACTTCTACCTGTCTTCCACATTGTGCAAACACTCCACGTACCTATATTAATTGTCGCCCTGGTTGTCAGATGGGGCATCGGCCTCGTGGCTTTCGAAAAATTCGGCCTCCATCATGAGGTGTCATAACTCTTCAAAAAGAAGAGCTTCTAACTCCCAGGGCAGAGTTAAACTGATTAAAAATGGTTTCTATTGATTAGCGTTTTTATATCAAAGTTGTTTTTTTTACGGGATGGGGTTGCTAACGCTATGCCCAACCCTGCTGTTTTATCTGGGTTTTGCCTCGGCAGAAACTTTAGGGGGGTTCCAGGCGGAGTTTAAAGAATGACGAACAACTATCATTATCTTGGATAGCCGTTTTGCTCTATTTTTTGCATTTGAATTTTCTCTACACATGAATCCTAATTGTCAACTGTAGCTTAAATTAAGCTACAATGATACCTCTGCTTTTCAAAAACAGCATTTTTAAAATTTTGTTATCTGATAATACATCCCCGAGATTATATTTAAGCCATGAGTAAGCATTATCTCACCTTTGAAACTGGTGAACTTCAATGTTAGATAATTGGAAGTAATCATTAGTAAATTCAGTCTGAATTAGGCTTAACAATCTTTATAGTTACCTGCACTAATCTTCATCACATGTTCACTAGTATCGAACATTGAGATGTTCTCGTTATTTTAAGTAAGAAACAATTCTAATAAATTAGAAGAAGCATGTATCTTCCCGTTGGTTTGTAATGAACTGAAAGTGATCAACCTTTGTTGCCGTATGTGCATACTAAGCGAATGGCCTTGATATAGCTATAGTACACAAGTAATATTTAAGTTGGATTGTGACTGGCGAGCTGAATCCGATTGCACAGGTTTGACTGTTTAGACACAGTAGACTAGGGATGAATAAGGTGGCATTTGGCACAAAGCGGAATCCCAGTGTGTACATCAACACTGGGATACAGACACATCCAACCGACAAGTCCCAA
Source organism: Schistosoma japonicum (assembly GCA_025215515.1). NCBI lineage: Eukaryota > Metazoa > Platyhelminthes > Trematoda > Strigeidida > Schistosomatidae > Schistosoma > Schistosoma japonicum. The sequence goes on from CM046066.1 coordinate 14,786,949, forward strand.
ATAGGACGAGACGTGCTTGCTAGTCACAATCCAACTTAAATGCTATTAAATGTTCCATCCTGTCAACATCTAAACAAATATCATTTATGTCATTGGATAATCAACTAGGGTTAAAATTATATTGATAAATGTCTTAGAGTTAAATAGTTACTATAATACCAAACATTTTTATTGGGACCTTATGTGCATACTGTTGAAGAGTTCATTACACCAATGAAACAACTATTCAACACTACCTGCTTTTCAATTATTGTTTAATTACAGTAAATCATTATTGTTAATCTACAACATTCAACAAGTTCGAAAGTCGTCAGTAGACTTTTTAAAACATTCCCCTACATTTTCAGTTAGTTCACTAAACACTTAATGATAAATAAAACAAAAAAATCACTCTCCATAATTCTAACGCAAACAGCAACTGTACCAGCAATCACTATGGTAACTGAACACTTGTGAATTTTCTATTCAACCTCAGTAACAATAAACATTTTAGAAATATATTTATTTGATTATTTAATTGATGAAAAGAAGTGACCATTTTCAAAGTTGTTTCAATGAGTTTTATTAACGCCTAAAAAGTTCCTCCGAAAATTGAATTTTGAACATGTTTGTTTCAATTGATAATTTTATTAAATTCATTGATTATTTGACTTTTATTAAGATAAACAACTGAATGAATTGTTCCTTTTTCCTGAGTGATCTAATTGTCAAATGTAACCAAATGAATATGGTCAGTGTAAAGTGGTCCTATATTCATGTGAAAATAAAGTTAACCATACATATTCACTTTTGATTGAACCGATCTCCTGTTATTCAGCGGCTTTAAGTACAGCAGTTCATTGGATAATCAATCATATAAAAGGTGTGATGATAAATTGCTTGAATAGACAGTAACTGAAACTATGAATACAAACTATCATTCATTTTAAGATAAATAACGATATATCTACACAGGGAAGTTGTATTTGGCATAGATTAGTTACATAAAGAACAGAGATTTTCATTCGATTCATTAGTAACTCTCATCAGAGCAATTAAACTGTAGCTTTATACTTTCCATTCAAGTAACATGATCTATTTAAAGTACATGATTACAAATGTATACATTTGTATGATACTAAAGTTTCCTTCTAACTTCTGAACAGTTCTTCATACTCATCCGATTAGTAGTGGAATGTAAGTAGTTTCGTCTGTTCTGTTTGTATTACATCAGTTAGATTTTGTTACATTCATGAGTTAATGTTTACACTATGTCTTTAACATAAATATCTATTGATACAAACATTAAAATGTTATCGATTAAGTGGTTAAGTCTTTGAAATTGTTATGTTGTACAAAAGAACATAAATTAATCTAAATGTAAAAGTTGAATGTCTCTTTTCAATATCGATATTATAAGTTAAATATCTATAGCTTGTGTAGACTGTAACAGAAGAGATTATCATGGTGCACAGTAAATCACTAGAGACTAGCACTATATTATGCTCAGTAACAGACAACAAAAAAAGAAACTTATTGTTTCCTATTTTAATGCATACACAATAGAGTTTGAGATTAAAAGATACTATACTCTTGAATAGTGTGATAGCTTGTCATCATATTGATATGGGTCATCTCATCAACATTTTCCAATCTTTTGAAATAATTAATCTACAATGAAATACAATTACACTATTATTCAATGAAGTTATATCAAGCCAAATATATGTATTTCATAAAAGAGATCGTTGTCAATTTAGGATTACTATAAGGAATGGTGATTATATCCCATTATTATTATTAGTATTATTAATATTATTATTCCGTAACATTGTATTATTATTATTGACTAACTTAGTATTCATAATGCTTTTATTGCGTTATGTAATACACGTTTTTAATTGTTGTTATAGTGATATCAGCTTACTCAGTTCATTAAAATGTATCAAATCTTCTATGGTTATAATGCACTTCATTATGTGGATTTTTGAATTCTACATAAAGATGAATAAAATTGAAGTGAACAAATGGTTCGGGGGAATGCTTCGTGAACCTCTTCATTATTTTAAATTTATTCATATCACTTCCATATTGATTATGCCATACGATACGTGAATATATCACGAAAAGGATTGGATATGTTTAAAGTTGTAGATTGAAATCAATCAATCACTTCATAAAAATACTAGAGATGACAGTGGACAAATACGAAAAGTTATGTAACAAAACACTAAATAGGTCATTCAATGTAACATGAATGAGTGAGTGCTTCGTATTAATAGGGGGTGATAACGATGATGATGTTGTTGTGGATGAACACGATACTGTTGATGATTTGAAGGCTGATGATAGTAGTGGTGGTGATAGTGATATTTAATCTAAGAAGTCAAAGTGTTAGTCAAACAATTTATGGATGACAGTGATGAGGCCATGGTTCTTGAACTATGATTAAACCACAATTACAGCATATGTTTGGATTAAGGAGAAATTGGAAGTAGTCCAATTGTCCAGTTAAAAACCTGTAGTTAAGATAAGAATATCAGGAATATACGTCCCACGAGTAACGATGCTTCTTATTGTGTGTTGCTAGCTATCTCTATATTCTCTCTTAGATTTAGCTGTATTATTTATTACGAGAGGTTGTGGATACCCATGTAAATATTGTTATATCCTGGTGAGGGTCCGTAATGTCAATCTGTACAGTTTATTCTTTGTGACATCGAGAATCCCTTCCCCACTGCTACGCTGTATACGTTGAATATGCAGTAACTATGATATATACAATGATTAGATTGTAAGCTTTCCATAGATTCATTAACTGTCGTCATATCTGTTTTCATTTTCTAGTCGTTGTGATCTTATTATGACTTAATTATTGCAATATTGGTACACAACTACCTTAGGTTAGTATTTAATGTTTTTTAATTTTTGTTTTATGTTGGGTCCAAAATATGGACTACTAAGAAGCTTTGTTTCCACTCAATAAATGACTAGTTCACATTCCTGGATCCTTGTTCTCTGTATACATAAATCTGAGAAAGACTTTGTTCTAACAGACATAGTGCAAACCGATTTTCGTTTTACAAGTTTGTCAGGTCATAGTCATAATGCAAGTGCCATTGGTTAGCTTCCTCCAAGCAATCATTAACAACGTCATTACAGATATGATCAGTGATTTCAAAAATTCATTTCATGAATCTTAACCAAATTGTTACTTGAAGTTATTTCATGGATTGAGATGTAGTAATGACGACATATTACACATGATTCAATTGTTCTATATTCTATAAGATAAATGGATTAATTGTAAAGGATTCATTATCATTCTAGATTACATCAACTAGTTTCAATTCATGTAGAATTAAACGTTTCAGTTATTTTATACGACTAACTACGTAATCTCATTTGTGATTCATTGAAACTTCTATCAATTTCATTGAATATTGCATTCTTGTTAAAGAACTCATTCTGTTGAAGTTTACTCAAGTGACTGAATTGGCATTGTCAGTATATACTTGTAAACTGGATCTATGTTAAGATGCTTATTGATTGACGCTTGCATTGTATACTAATCTTGCTAGAAATACTCCGACCTCACCTGAAAAATTCCTTCGTTTACAAATGGGTCATTTTCCTCAACTTCAATTATTGTTATGCCGGACCACAAAGATGTGTAACAAAGTTTCACAATTGTGTTTTAAGAACACCATTTCATTTATTGTAACTGTCTGTAATGTGAACATTTTGATTCTATTATTGTTACGTTCCTCTTACCCTATCCTCCCGTTTAGCATAATTGCTGTTATTAAACTGTCTCTTGTTATGGATTATAGTTAATTAGTTGTGTACAAGTTGTTCCTATTCACAACCACTATTTCCCTCGTTCTGTCTTCATGTTAATTTCCTTATTGGTTTGCTGTGCGGTCTGACTTTATGTATATATAAAAGAATGCTTGAAATATAATAAGATTCGATTCTGTCTGGCTGATCTATTGGCTCGCATTATTCTTATTTCGGCTTGGGACTAAGTGGGCACAGGACAGACGCACAGTTACCGACTAGGCACTAGTGATTGGCACTCGGCCCAACCAACCCCCAAATTTCTCGCGTCATAACAATTATGTTGTATTGATTGCATTTAGTTATTTTTTCTGTTCATTTAATGAATAAGTATTTTACATTTTAGCGAAAGTTTTTTTATTTAAAGCTTTGATTTTCACTTTGCACTACATTGATATGTTAATAAGAGTTAGTTTCTGAACAAATCAGAGACTAAAGTTGTAGAAGATGCAATACATTTAGTGATTATTGAGCATAAGAGAACACTGGACAGATGTTTTGTCCTAGTCTAGGAGAACTTAGCAGTGAACATCTTCAACTCCACTAGTGAATCCAATCTAAAACCTAACTCTTTGCACCACTGAGCCACCGTTTAATTGTAGAATTCCCAATACTCATCACTCTCATTGGTACCTAAACAATGTCGAATACAACTGAACTTAATGCCTATCTCAACCAAATGTTTTCAGAGAATTCATATTAATTATCCATTTTAAATTAATACTGTATTTTATAATTAATTTTTAAAGGTCATTTTAATAGAAAACAGATAATAATCGGATTACTACATCTAACCACCGATAATGTATGTTGTGACACTGAGGTCATCTTAAGTAAATCAAAGTGTTCATATTAATTTATTGATGAGTACTACACTACCTATATGCATTGTTATAATACAACGACTATATCAATCATTGTAATCATTTATAAACCAATATCTATGTAAACTATATGTAGGTTAAGTATATATAGTTTACTAATAGAAAAAAGTAAGATAATGTTATGTCAATCAAATTTTGTATAAGTTATATGAGACAGACAGATACAATGTAGGACCAGGCACATAAGTGCATCGGTCCAAGTTGCCACACCTCAACAGCATAGCAAGATGATCACCGAATTCATAGAATCAGTTACTTTAATGGTAGTAATATATAAAAGAAAGATTGCATATAAGGATATAATATGTAGAGAGAGAGAGAAAAAAAAATTAGTTTATAGAAAGAAAGGTAGAGTAATTTTAGTCTCAAGGTGTACGTGAAGACAAAGAATGTATACACCTACGCCACTGTGATCGATTCTGAGCCATGTCACCAAGAGTCTCCAACCACTGGGTACGGCAGTCACGCGGACCCCAACCAGGTAGTCGACATCTACCAATGTGGCTCAGACCAGAAGTTAGTGACTTCAACGACTGATGCCACGTTTTGGTTTGGCCGCCCCTAACCCTTTTCCAACCCACCCCAATACTAGCCATCATTGAGCGACGTGGTAACCGGTGTTCGGACATACGTAACACATGCCCCAACCATCTCAGTCGATGAAGTTTCATAACCTCATCAACAGATTAACCATTATTCCCTAATACCCTTCGTCTAACCTCATTATTAGTTACCCGGAGATCCCAGCAGGTACGAGATATATTTCTAAGACATCTGTGATCAAATGCTAGTAACCTGCGAGTGTCTTCTACCCTTAATGGCCATGTTTCACAGCCGTAAAGTAGAACAGGACGAACTGCTGTGCAATATACTCGTCCTTTAGTTGATAGACGAATATCACGCCTACGCCATAGATGACGTAAGTTGGCAAAAGCCAAACGAGCCTTTCGAATTCGTGCAGAAATTTCGTCAGACACCAACCCATTAGGGCTGATCAGACTTCCAAGATAAGTGAAGTTATCAACGCATTCAACTTCTTCACTCCCTATCCTTAGTTCAGGGGTTGACGCAGGCCAGTTCTGAAGTAACAATTTACACTTAGAGGGGGAGAAACGCATCCCAAACATCCTGGCATTGTTGCTCAGTGCGACCAGAAGACTCTGCATCTTATCAGTGTCTTCACCAAACAGGACTATGTCGTCTGCGTATTCTAAGTCGATGAGTGGACCTCCTGGAAGGAGATCAATCCCAGAAAATTCAGCCGAAGAAAGCGTTACTTCCAGTAGCACGTCTATGATAAAATTAAACAAAAACGGAGATAGTGGGCAGCCTTGACGGACACCACTTGAGGTCGCGAAGTCAGATGACAGTTCGCCATAAGCTCTGACTCAACTGGTAGTGTTCGAGTAAAGAGCCTTCACAAGGTGTATGTACTTCTGAGGTACACCTTTTAATGACAGACACTGCCACAGAACCTCACGGTCAACTGAGTCGAATGCTGCCTTTAAGTCGAGGAAAACCACCATTGTAGGACGCCGGTAGGCGTGCCTGTGTTCTAAAACCTGACGAATGGTGAATATGTGGTCGATGCAACCACGACCAGGTCTGAAGCCAGCCTGGTTTTCTCGTGTTTGTAGTTCACGAGTCTTTGTTAAACGTCCGATAATTATTGAGGCTAGTATTTTAGATGCTATATTAGTCAAACTAATCCCTCTATGGTTATCATTAGATGATGATTTTGGTCCTTTCTTATATATTGGGACTATTAGTGATTTCGACCAGTCGGATGGAATTTTATCTAGTTCCCAGACTTTAGCTAAAATACTAATCAACCTAATCGCCAAGACTGGACCACCATCTTTGAAAACCTCTGGAGTTAGCCCATCTCGACCAGCTGCTCTTCCTCGTTTCAGGTTAGATATAGCTTTTTGAACTTCAGCTAGTGTCGGGGGGCCTACTTCAATGTTCCATTTAGCTTGAGTGGAAATGCTGGGTAATTTTAGAGTAGCTGAAGGCCAGCTAAACTGTTCCTTGAAGTGTTCGGCCCATCGTTCTAAACGTCTGGGTTGAGAGCAGATTACAGTGTCATCTTTCTCGGAGGTAGTTTCACTTATCCTTGACTTCTTAATTCCGTTTTCTCTGATTAGTCTATAAAGCTGCCTAGTGTTGCCTAAAGCCGCTGCCTTTTCCATCTCTTTTGCTTTCGTTGCTCACCACTACTCACGATCGTTTCGTAAACTTCTACTTAATTTAGACTTGATTTGTTTTCGCTCTTCATCGTGTTCAGAGCCTGACGGGATTAGTTGGCGAGAGCTCATCAGTGCCATAGATGTCGCAGAAATCCACTGGTTTTTCGTGCTCCTTTTGTTCAAATTACTAGTAGATGACGCTGCTGTTTCTACAGCTGTTTTTATATCATTCCAGGCAACATCATGATCAGTCTGGTTTCCAGAGTTACCTAATTGTGACCCTAACTGTTCTTGAAATTTACTTTTGACCTTCTTGTCGCTCAGATCAATTCTAATGGGTTTTCCTGATGTGGCTTTTCTACGTCCAGTGAGGTGCAAGCAAATGCGTGCTCGTACTAGAGCATGATCAGAGTCTAAACATGTACTCCAGAACGAGTGGCAATCTTCTATCGAGCCTCTCCAACGATGACTGATGGCAATATGGTCTATTTGAGTCCATCGTTGTCTTGGTGAAGGGGGTCGTCACGTTAGGCGATGTCTCTCCTTATGCCTAAAATTAGTATTCGCTAAGAATAAACGATTGTCTGAGCAAAGTTGCAGCAGACGGTCACCATTATCTGTTCTCTGAGCTGAAACACTAAAATACCCGCCTAAATGTCTTTCTGTTCGGCCTAAACTACCTACTTGGGCATTAAAGTCACCTGCGACGACTACTATGTCTGAGTGCTTGGCTTTTTGAAGAAGTTCACAAAGGTTTCTGTAAAATTCATCCTTCAGTTCGTCTGGGCTGCAGTCAGTGGGAGCGTAGGCGGAAACGACGAAAAGACAACGACGAGTGTCCCTATTCCTCCGAGTCCTTACAGAGCCGTTTAGTCGAACAGCACATAGGCGACTATTACCAGGGATCCATTCTAATAGTGCTTGTTCTGCTCTCATGCTTAGCGCTATGCCCACACCCGCCAGTCCACGAGAGCTGGCTATCGAATCGCCAGATAAACGGAGAGTGTATCTTGTCGCATCGCCGTTTTGGCAAGGTGAGGTCAAGTGAATGACCACGCTAGGATCTTGTATGCGTGTTTCGGAGACACAGCACACATCAATCATACGAGATTCCAGGGTTTTAGCTAAGGAGGCCTGCTGACCGATTTGACATAGGGTGCGTACGTTGAAAGCTCCAATGTGTAGTTTGAAGCGGGGTTTCAGTAGACCTGGGACATTACTTCGAGTGCTAGAATCGTCGGACGTGGTGATACTTGAAGAGAAAGTTAGAAGAGAAAGTTCAGAGTTGCTAGTCAAGGTAGGAGCAATGATAGGGATTGAAGAGAGTAAATGATTTTGAATACGGTGGTCTTGAGTGCTGTCAGAGGTATGAGGGCAGTTATCACTTCCCGGTTGCCCACACCGTGGAAGGGTTCTTCTGGAGGTACCTGAAAAGGAAATTGGATTAGAGCGTGACCGCAGTGCCCAAGGGACAACTGCTTGAGGCCGGTCACACACGACCTTTTGGTGAGTGGTTTTAGTGTTAGCTCCGTACTTGTTGAAGACCTTATCGCCGGAGACGGAAATTCGTAGGATAAGGCGAGGTGTGCATTTTTAGGGTCAACCTTTTCTAACCCCACCCCTCCTTGTGGGAAGGCAGCATCGCTGTTATGCTGGTTGTCCGAGGGAAACACCTTACTGCCGTCACACCTCTGTACAGTCGGCAGTACGACTTCGCCCTCAGACCTTGGATTTGCTGCTTTTAGTCTTACCGCTCTTCAACCGACCTGCCTGGCATGGTAGGACCTTGAGGAACTATTGTTCCAGCCAGTATAGCTCGATTGGTTCATCACGATAGGCAATCCCGACCACCACGTCAAGGTAGCAGCAACGGCCGGGCATAAGTTATTTATCTCTTAGCTATACATCTTTATCATAATTGTCATTGTAGTTACGTCATAATGAAGTGATCTAGTTCATGAGAGATTAAGGTATATGATTTCTACTAAGTCTTGATTACTCTACCAGTTATGAGTATGATTTTGTTTAAAACAACACAGTGACCGAAGGTATATGCAATCGATTTTCCCTATGTCTACCGACAGAGTCGTTTAATTCCAAAATGAATGAGGAAAACATGAAAATGATAAGTCAATTAGCAAGTGAAAATCAATATTTTAAGGATTTTTTCACAAAAATGTAAGATCAGAATGTACAGCCAACCAATTCGAAGGTTACATCAATATGAAACAAAGACAATACTGATAGGAAATTAGTGGTACACGTACATAATTAATTAGTTACAATGCATCAGTGGAGAATAATGTAGTCATAATTAATAAGTCGATACAAGGTTAGGGTGATAATAAATATCGGGTTGCCAGTGACTAATTTTACGAGGTATTTCCTAGAGTTTAGGCAAAAATGGGGACAGTGGAGCTCAATCACATCAGATATGCGGTAGTTGTTCACGGATTGCAATGAATGTGGTCGTTCCAATACATTTTGAATTGACCGCCAGGTTCAGTGAAATGGCAGTTAAACGTTGGCATGATGCCTGAAGGTTCTGGGTTCCATTCCCCAGGGGGTTCTTGGATGTGCACTACTAAAGAGTCTCATATTAGAATAAAACGTCTATTCAGTGCTTCATGGCTCTTAATGATTATCCGTACTGTCGGCCTCTTTATTATGTGCTCTGTAAATGAATTCCACACATTAGTGTAAGAAGGATATAACGTTTTTGACTATTCGTTGAATATGGAGGATATTTAAAAACTATATGGTTTTATAAAAATAAGTTGTTTACATCATCTTTTCAAATTGTGTAAAAGATTTATAATCTAGAAGGTGGATTTTATATGCTTCACATTCATTGAGATGAATAGTTTAGTTTCATAGAAGTCATTATCTACCTAGATAACTATCATTAGTAATTGCATTGAAATCAAGCGATTCAAGGTAGTTTCTCTACACTTATTCAACAGCACTTTTCTTTTGATTTAGATTAAATTCCTTGATGAATTCTAATGTCATACTATTATGTCGGACCGCTAAAGAACATTGAAAAACTTCCAGAACTGTGTTTTAGAGAACCAATTCATTTATTCTGGTCGTGATTGAAATACAATTCGATTCGATGCTGTCTGTTTGCCTCATCAATTGTTGTTTTTCCTCTATTCCGGCTTCGGGACTGGTAGTCGCGCTGCAGAAGTAATCGTTCACTGATTGGCAGTTATCAAGGGCACTGGGTATTTTCACAATACATAACACATACTTAATGTTGAAGTACATACTGTTGGTAATAATGTTTAGTGAAACGATGAATACTTTATGAATAAATTACTCAACACCACTTTTGTGTAATAATACATAACTACAGTATAGTATAGGAATAAGTAAACATAATAATTGAAATGTCAGCTTCAAGCCTACAAAGATGCCAGTCATCAGCTCGCTCATTAAATAAGTAATCCCATTAAGAAGACAGTATTTATGACTTCATAGTTTGTTAGGAAATGATCAATTATATTACATGGGATATAAATATTTTACATGATATAACTCGAAGTTTTGTAATGACACTGCCACAGATACAACGAGAAAATGAATGACCTTTTGTGACTGATAAGCTGTTAGATCGTTTTCGAAGAATTTGAATTGATGACTAATTACTCACTAAAATCTGTACATCCATAGATGGATGTACACCACAGTGGTTCCAACCACAAACCATGTAGATATGTGGTTCTCATTATAAATCTCTTTTTACTCAAGATTTCTTTGAGGAATAAGTTTTATTTCTTTAACGATGGAGGAGCTCATTCTCAAACAAAAATCTAGCTAATCATAAAGTTACTTTTCTATATCAATAAGGTTATAAGTGTAACTGTAGCTTTAAATCCTAAACTTAAAATAAATTCATAAGCTTGACTGATAATTTCAGAACTACAATACGTTTTATTTAACGTTACCTAAAGTTTTGCTCAGTCATACAGTGCTAGTCGTAAAGCAGGAAACGCCGAACAGAAGGTTGGAAAGCTATGAGTTTTTCATGCATTGTTTTTCAGTACTTAACATATTATTTTCCACAATCTTATGTGATCCCCCATCAACCTTTTGGCTTACTGATTTAATTTCACTTTACGTGTGATCAGAACAGAAGAACAAATTGCAGATTTAAGTTATGGTGATGGAAGTCTCATGGTTGAATATGTCGACAAATGGAGCTGGAGCAACATGTTGGTCTCGAGAGTTTCACTTGTTTTCTGTTATTACTACAAAACCTATTTCTTACCCTGAAACCTGAACGAAAATCATACTTTTAACACTAACGGTACAATTTCAACTAGAATATCCAAACTTCGGCCTAAATACTAATCCTACCTATGATATATTGTCCATAGTAATCATTTTCAGTTCAAATCCTTAGCAACTTTGGAGACAACAGAACATCATTCATTTGTTAAATGGAAAATTTCACATGGTTACTTGAGTACTGCCTTCAAGTATTTGCATGTTACACTCTCGGCATACTACAGTTTGAAGCATATAAATCTACTTTAGATATGATTGCGAACTCTTAATTTCAGAACTTTCATTATCGTTCTAAGCGACTTCATTGATGTAAACTTCTGAGTGAGCTGTGCAAATTTTTCCACAGGCGACGGGCAGGTTGCTCTGAAATCCCTACCGTGCTATTGAGGTCGTTAGGAATAAAGTTTACACATAACCCAACACGTTCACTACAATTAATTCTGTGCAAATCAAAGGCTAAAATATCAATAAACTCTACACTAGACAAATCGATCGACTACTTTGTCGCTGCATACATGAACATCGATTAGCCGTTAAGCATCAAGACGTTTCATCTCTCCTATCATTATATCTAGGCAATTATGGACATAACTGTAATTGGAAAAACGTACTTATTTTAAACAGAGGATACATGAAACAATCAAAGAACCACTAGAGGCTTGGCATTCAGACTAATCAGAAATCAATAAACACTAAAAGATCGATAGAATCTCTTGACCAATTATAAAATTTACTAAACAATTAACAAGTGACAATAACAATCAATCAAATTCAAGGTCGACAGAACATGCTACTTGTCACTTGTGAAGAAAATTACATTGCTCATTTCTATTAGATACTGCATATATATGTATTATTATTACTACTGTTATTGTTCTGATGCAAAAAATCAATAAATGAAATAAGTTTTAAATGATTTTATTTGCATCATCTATTACATAACAAGGTCATTAACGTTTATTCATTTATAACAATAACAGTTGTTTCCATTCAAATTAACATTCTGCCATCTCGATTGAGTTTTTGGGCATTTTTCATAACTATCTACTTCATATGGACTCTTTTTAAATGATGCCCTGAAGGATTGAAATATTCAAAGGAAGAAAAGACATTAAAATCTATCACAAAGTATATTTTGTTATTATTAAGAATAGTCTTATATCATTAAATTCTGTTGGTTCATTTACAGAGCCTTGTCCAAGATATCTGTGGTTATACATAATGTTCTCTAGGTTTAGCAAGCAGTAAGCAATACCTAGGCCTTGTATGCTACTCTTAACTGTCTCATTTCTAACTTGATTATTGAGTGATATAAGTTAGGATCTCATAAGTAATATCACTATGTCTGACGGCATAGATCACAAAGTCGAAGACTCCTAATGATTACATTTAACTACTTCATCCTAGATAAAATCATCATTACAATATTAAGTATTTATCCTTAGGTTCTGTATTTAAATTAGAGCATTAAGTTCATTCCATTTAGAAAACAAACATTTTTCTGAAATGACGTCATATCATAATGTTTAAGGCGCTGTTCACAAGCGTCATTATTAAATCAGTTACTGTTTTAGCAACTATAAATTCTGGTTTTCTTTCATTTAAAGAGTGAAGATGAACTTTACTAGTAAGCCAATTAGAGTTAAATAAGCTAATTTTTTGAAATGTTGTGTAACAATTAATAAAAAATAACATTGGATGATAGTTTACAGTCTGATTACATCTAACTGTACAAGCTGCAACAAAATTTTGAATGTGATTTATACTACTTATAAGTAAGCAAAGTATATGTAGGTAGTTTCATGTTTATAGAAAGACTTGAATGACAAGAAGAGCTTTGTTAACCATACTTTACAAGTTGGACTTCATTTATTGATGATCATTAATAATTGATCGAGGTTGTAACTTAACTTGTTTCTGTGTTATTGCATTTGTTGGGACCGGAGAGTGAGGGTAAGGCATCTGTTAGAAAATCGAAAGGAAGAATAATGTTTGCCTATGTACTATCTGTGGCTAAACTTTTACGTAGTCTATTCTGACGTTGAATCCACTTACCCGTTCCCGTCTCGTCATAACAGATGACTTTACATCGCACGCCCACTACATATATTTTTGAACAGAGGTAGTAGTTTGCTTATCAATCTTGGGCAAAGTGTGGACATCCAAACTCATAGGTTATCAGCTTCTGTTAGTCTTCAGTCTTTTCCCCATGGTGGGGGATCCCTGATGATGACTTTATCATATGGTAAAACATTATTCAGTGTTGTTTGATAGGTAAATAAGAAATTCTGTAAGAATTCACCTGACATTCCCTCTCTTCCTGATTTAAGTGGAAGATGCTTGAACTTATCTACAATAACCTTTCTGTCAGACTATTTGACTAACAACTAGACCAATGTGCCAAATCATTATATCAAACTAAAATGTAGCCATCTCCAGAACGTACAATTGCTCATCGATATTTTGCTATTAATAGGTAGCGTAAGATGACATTTCAACGTTTTATTGAGATGGTTTGTAATGAATGGTAATAGGTTTTATTCGGTTACATTTTACACAGACTGATATTGGTAGGGTACAATTGGAAACCAAGGAGCACTGGTCAGTGGTTTCAAAATTCGTTGTATTTTCTTTAGTTACATGCAATCACCTTAATTTTCATCTATTTAGGAATAAGTTAAAATTTCACGATCTTTAGTTACTTAAAACCTTTGGTTGATGAATTCAGTGGGACTGAACAATGTAAGCAAAATAGAATGATTCTCAATATGCTTGTAAGGATATGATTAGTTTGTAATAGAATTAATAAATGGAACTGGACAGATTACAATAGTGTATACGTAGAATTAAATATCAATGTAATGCAGTATAACGATTATGTACCATTAAGGAAGTGAAATGTAGCTCAGTGTACAACGGTTTGTTATAGAAAACCTAAGAAAATGGTCATAGAGATTTCATGTTAACACCGTGAATTAAGTCTGATGCAGAAGTAATGCATCTCTAATGTTAGTTTCAAATCATAAAGCTAACCTTTTTGCAACGGAAGGGAAGTGATATTTGTGAGTGCTTACTGTAAATTATAATAGACAAGCAGAATGTAATCCGTCCAGTCTCACTTTCGATCTCATGAATGACATAATTTGTACGTAAATAATCTCATTACATCCATTTACTGTAATAAATTGTTCATTCATATCACTTAAACAGTGAATGGCTTGTCAATTTTTAGGTTTAGTTAGAGTCGTTCAAGTTCACTCACAGATTATATTTCCACTACATGGAAGTTCATATCTAATATTAATTAGAAAAGAGTTGAGACTTATCAATAGATCAGAACTCAGGCCCATAAACTTTATATCATCAATTCATTGTCTACTAAGTTTAGAGTTTTATCTTCGATTTTAGTAGATTCAGTAGTACAAAGGAAATTGCAAAGAAACTCAATTTGGTGAATAGACTTCTGATAAAACTATGTTGACGATATTTTTGAAAACGCAGTGAATAGGGACATTTAGAAAAAATAAATTGATTATTTGAATTTACTTACCCAGGGCCGTAGTTGCACACGACAAACACTCCATAAGGAAATTTGGCAGTCTTTTTACATCTAGTAACTGCACATCCAACATGTGTTGTCTCTTGCCACACAATCTACAAATTAATGAAAAACATAATAGTTTGTCATTTTGCCAACAGATAATTTATTACGTAACTATGATTAGTTTGACAGACTCATTGACAGAAGGTGTAGTTGAATTGGGGTGGTTTATGGAAATTAGTATTATGTTTTAATTGGTTGAATTATTAACAAATTGATGTTGAGAGGGTACCATTGTAAACCAGGTAGCTCTAGATAGCTGTTTTGAATTCACTCAACTGTGAAACTTCATACCGATTTCCACAAACGGCCTGAATTCGATTATATATTATTCAAATTGTTACTAACTAACTTCAGAAAGTTCTTAAAGGTTTAGTAAGAAGTCGTGATAGGTGATGAACAAACTTGTTGCCAATGAGACAGTTACCGAAAATGCTAATGGATGATCGTCTGGCTATTCATCACAAATTGATGGAAATAGGAATTCTACCATTGGATGTCAACTCAGTGATGCAAAGTGTTAGGCTTTCATCAACCTGGAGCCTTCGGAGTAGAATATATGATGTGCACCGTTTGGGAATCCTATAATATGACAGAATAGTTGTCCAGTTTTTAGTGATACCCTACCAGGATCGATCTGTGACGAATTCAACTAACTAGAAGATATAGTTGTTTTCGCTAATTATAGTGTGAATCATTTCAGTAGTATTCAGTTACAACTTGTTTTGATTCAATAGTTTTGTTGATAATGTATTAGCATTTCAAGTCAAAAGTAATGAGTTTCAGTCTTAATTTGAACATCAAAGAATATTCAAATTGTAATTTCTATACTAGGAAGAAATAAACATTTAAGATTTTACTGTTAACGAGACAATAGATTTACTTAGTTGAGATTCATTGTAACACAACCACCATGACTTTATTCTACAGCTGATTTCTAATATCTGTATGCAAATGTAACGCATATTCGGAATACTACACCTCACTCACAGACAAAACATAGAATATATTAGGACCAATAACCATTTGTCAAATCATTATGTCTGATAATGTTTAAATTTCTTAATTTACTGGGAATTAACAATAATCACTATGGAAATGCTCCTTAGTCGATGTTACTACTTTGTGTGAAACATTAATTAGTATCTGATTAGTGAACATTATGATAAAGTTTAATTTGTTTCTATGGAACCTTAGTTATCATTAAAGTATTTGTTGAAATTGTTTTTAATTAGCTGTATAGATTCACTAGAACACATTAAGAAACTTTAACAAAAACAACCATATCAAATTTAAATTCAGAAACTCTAGTACTTAACTTAAGGAAGAAATTCAGGAAGTTTTAGTGAGAAAACATGACTAGTGAATGTAAACCATGTAAAGTTCGAGTCTATTATCAACCAATAGTATTAGATGAGATTTTCCAAACATATAATAAATAAACTAAAACTATCAATCCTCATATCACGAATTGATTTGAATCAAACAACCATTGATCACCTGGAAACACTGGACAGCTGTTTCGTCCTAGTATGGAACTCTTCAGCAGCTGTCCATTGTTTCCAGGCGATCAATGGTTGTCTCATTCAAATCTTTTCGTAATATTGGGATTAACAAATTAATTATCACCACAACAACCCCCTTAATTGAAACTAAAATTAATCATATCTTCCGTTGAATTTCAACTGGCGGACTCATTGGTTTAATGGTTCAGCGTTTATTGTGAGATGTAAAGTTTCTTGGTTAGATTCTTTTTCTAGCTAATAAATGCATAATACCACCGAAGTGTCCCCCTCTCCATTAGACAAAACATCTATTCTTTTATCATCTATTTTTAAGGGTTACTTAACTCCTGTCAATTTATGTTATCAAATTAAAGCTACTACATAGAAAACTGACCTGTACATAATTTCCGCATGGTTCATTGCATATATTTTTTTCAAAATCATAATACTTGTATTCATCAATCCATTGATTCATAGCACTGAAATGAATTTAATGTTTACAAATCATTTATCTTTCAACATACATTTCAGCGTTAGCATAAGCAGCAATGTTTTGTCCAACTACACCAAATCGACTAGACTTTACCTGACTATAACGAAAATTGCATGTCCTTGATAATTGTAACGCTTTCATCGCAAGTTCTGGACTCCATTTCTATGGATAAATAAAAGAAATTGAAAAAGAATAGATTAAGAAAATTAGAATGAACTATGCGATCTTTTGTATTCACGAATGATTTTATTAGTGTTAAAGTCGTTTACAAGGTCTCTGGTACACACTGAATTGAATTGTGATGGTTTTGTGGCGATAAGAAATGTGTTTAGTTACTTGTACTCGTCACAAATTGATGCCAGTTGGACACTAGTGGAAACCATTGATTAGTGATTGTTTCATTTACCTATAGAACTCCTAAACTGTGCGTACCTTCGATTACATCAGGGAATCGAACCTAGGGCTTTCAGGTTGGGGAATGTATGTACCTTGCTACACACCCCTTCCCTCCCAGTGCTCCTTAATGTTCAGTGATGACGAACGTAAACAACTAAACACACAAAATTGATGATACTAATCTATTGCAGGTCATTTTTCCATCTTATTTATTAAATGAACAATGGAATCTCTATCAGTGAATAGATTTTAATCACTAATGGTTACTATACACATAGTTTCTCATTTATCATGTAGGGTTGTTCTACAGTAGACATAGTCATACGAATAGACAACCTACATTAGTATAAATATGAAGTATGTGAAAGATGTATATGTATATACTGCATATTAATTACTCAAAGCTTGATGTTAACTAATCATTATAAACAATAAACAAACAGGAACATACAAGATCAGTTAGGTGTCTAGCTTGTGGTTGTCCAGTAATATTACAATTACGAGCGTAACGACGAATTGTATTATGAGCATTTAATAAATAGGTTAAGTCTTTGTCTAAAGCAACTAATAGGGTGGGTTGATAAAGTAAATGAATCATAAAACATAATGACAACATTGAATTTTGTATCATATTTATTATCTAAATAACAATTAATGCATCTATTTATATAGATATTTCTATTGTTGTCATATGACTTATTAAGTAGTATATAGTGTTACAGTTTAGCCAATTAGATCAGTTTCTTTCATTGGATTATATAGTGATTACAATTTCACTTAATGCAGTCATTACATGCAAATGACATAGTACAGTACTCCTAACCGAGTGTTTTATTATTACTATGGCAACAAGATGACAATGACAAACTGTTTCCTAATGAATTGAAATTTCATTCTACAATAAGCGTGCAAAGTTACAACTGAAGGGTTTTATTGTTAATTTTTTTTTATACGAATCAATGTTATCAACGATTGCAGTTCAGAAAATCTCAACCTCTGATCTCTAAACTGATCATTAAAGCTTTCAACTAACGATAAGTAGTGTAATGAACTGTATTAGCTAAGACTTCAGAATCTTTTGTCATTAATGTATGATGTGAATGAGACACGTTATACACGATTATATCATAACTATTCACATGACTTCATCTCCAAATATGAAAAGCCAATGTAATTTACTTTTCGTTTAGATTGACACTATCAGTGTCAGTATAGCATTTAGTTTGAAAGTAAAATAATCACTTTTGAATGACTATTGACAGTTGTTCATCTAAATGGTACTATGTTAGTTAGGTGAGATACCGATAGACGTCGTGATATTCTTACCGTTTCCATCTGTAATTCGATTGACTGAAGTTTGTATAGAGTGAAAATAAGTTTTCTTTGAAGTCATTAATGTCTTTTAATATGCTAGAAACTTAGACATGGTTGCTTGAGAAAGCGATCTTAATGTCAAGGTAGATAGGCTACGTTAGACTGTAAACCACTTGAGTGGTTCATATTGTTGCTGAACACAGTGAACGGATAATACGACAATTATGCTCAGGTAACCACTCATTCTTCACAAGTATAATGACAGATATTGTCTACCCTTTCGACCCCCAAAAATCAACAAAATGATGGACATAAATAGACAATATTACTATCAGAAATCTCTAGATAGGGTTGATAAATGACTCTCACTTACTTAGGAATATATGGTCAGACTCCAATCACGATAAAGTAAGGACATGTATTACTATGCTTTTTATTAGATGTACAGAAGTCACACCAGGAGGATTCCTCTTATCTGGTCTTGATAATAATAATAATAAGTACTCAGGCAAGTACTAAATAAGAAGTCACTCTATAATGAAAAATTGTTCTTCTTGAAGGAGGTTGGTATATTATAAACAGTGATATTTACTTCCAGTTTATATCATATATATAGGTAACGGCCAGCTGATTCCAGAAACATCTGGTAAATTGATAGCTGATCAGAGAATGTTGAAGAATATCAGAATCTCAAGAGTAAGCTAATAAAACATTCTCTCAGAGATCCCACTGTTGCAGTGAGTTTCGACTCTGTAAATTTCGTTACTACAAAAGCTGTCATTTTGACTACAATTTATCACAGACATACTCTTAGAGAACCATTACTTTTCTTTTAGCTACCGAAAATTAATTTCTAACTAGAAGTATTACATATCAGCTTAGATTTTGTCGCCCATCCTCTTCCTTCTGGTAGTTGACTAGATCATGAAGACCGCAACATCTCAAGGCAATCTCGGAATACGGTGTATTACATCGAAGCAACTAGATGACTTAGACTATGTAGTTGATCTACCTCTCCTGGCCCAGACACGGTAACAAATGCAGATGGAGACGGATATTGTAAAAGCAGCCTCAGCAGCAGTAGACCTTAACATACACGAAGGGAAAAGCAAGATTCTCCCATACAAAACAACCAACACTAACCAAATTTCACTTGACGGAGAAATTCTGGGAAATGTAGAAACCATTACGTACTTGGGCAGCATCATCGATAAACAAGAAGGGTCTGAGGCGGATGTGAAGAAGAGGATTGGAAAGACAAGAGCAGCATTTCTACAACTGAAAATCATCTGCGACTCAAATCACCTGTCAGTCAGCATTAAAGTCAACATTTTCAATACAAATGTGAAGACAGTTCTGTTGTATGGAGTTGAAACTTGAAAAACCACGAAAAACATTATTCAAAACATTCAAGAATTTATGAACAACTGTCTGCGTAAGATACTTCGGATCCGTTGGCCGGATACCATCAACAACAACCTCCTATGACAAAAAACAAATCAATCAGTTTCTAGCCAAGGAAGAAATCAGGATAAGACGTTGGAGGTGGATATGACACACACTGAGGAAGCCACCAAATTGTGTCACAAGATAAACATTAACATGGAATCCTGAAGGTCAAAGGAATAGAGAAAGACCCAAGAACACATTGCGTCGGAAATTGAAGACAGACATGAAGAGAATGGAGAGCTGTTGGGAAATGCTGGAAAGGAAAGCTCAGAACAGAGTTAGTTGGAGAATACTGGTCGGGGGCCTATGCTGCACATGGCGTAACAGGCACTGATTGATTGATTGATTGATATATTTATCTTGTTTTCAATGCTAGTCAAATTCTTTTTGATAAGTTACAATCTAGTCCTTAAACTAAGTAAAATGAAATCAACGATGAACTCATGTTTGTTATGTCATACCTTATGAATTCTCTTAATTGAATCAATTATTTATTTGAATTCCTCATGTAACATATATCCAACGAAATATTCAAGCTGATCAGTAGTAATTTAATGATGAATTAATGTAGGATTCAAAAAAATGCTGAGAGTTAAATGTTGTTTAGTAGTCTTTAATTGACTTCGATTTTCAAATTTCACATAATAAACTGTGATCTGATAATCACTGAAAACTGGAAGGCGTTAGATAGCTGTTTTGTTTTTGGATGTAACTTAGCAGAGCCTATCCACGACCTCATCAAGAGATAAATTATGAACGTTTATGTTTTCTATAGAGAGTTAAAACTTTATACTACCGAGTTGGTATTTACTCATAATATTTCAAACCGCAGTTTTGTTGTGTTGGAAAATGATTTCAAACATGAACCAGTAAAGCTTGCTAAAAGGTCAAACGATCTACTGTGAAAAAAGTGGGAAAATTGTTGTGATAATCACATTACTGAATTAGTAGATCATAACTTAGTGCGAAAGTATAAGATGTTGGCAAATACATTGTCGTTTGCTTTAGATATTCGAGTCAATAAGTTGTAATCCTGTCTAGTATCCAAGGTTTGTTGAACTATTGTTTAATCGATAATCTGAAAGATTGGGTAACTTAGTAAAACCAATAAAATTCATTCTTGTGTTACTTCCACCCTTTCTGCTAAAAGCTTGACGAAGAATATGTATGATAAATTGACTTTTATTCATTCCTGACAATAAATAAACTCAATTTGTCATGGGATTTTGCTAGAACTCTGATAGATATATCTTGAAGTTGGTCATAAATCGTAATTAGAATAATAATTAGTATATGCTTAATAGTGACAAAATTTGACATACAACCCCAAAAGACGTAGCACAAAGCCATGTCAAGTGAAGTTCACTCATTGTAGATATGAGATAAGTAACACAATAGATGGTGATGACCTGTAATATGTTAGTCGCAATATCTAATGATTTATTATGAAGTTAGAATATCCTACATTTGAACTCGAGTCAAGATGTAGATGTGTACTACTGTAAAGTTTCATAATCAAACAAAACAGTTATCCGTCAATTACTTGTTTACAATTATTATCTAACTAAACAAACGTATCACGAATTGACTGAATTAGATATAGTAACTGTTAGGAACCGACTCAGTGGTCCAATGGTAAAGCACTTGTCGCGGAGCCAGAGGGTCCTAAGTTCGATCCCCGATTGGGTCGTGGATGCGCACTGCTAAAGAGTTTCATACTAGGACGAAGCAGCTGTCCAGTGCTTTCAGCTGACCAATGGTTATCTGATTCAGAGTAATTCGCGATTTCAGAATTGGCAAATTACCTATCTTCACAACACCCCCACCCCCCGAAATTGTAATCAAACAAAATATATTACGTAGAATATTGTAGATAATAATATCTGCAATACATTGTAATAACCATTTATTGAATCGTGTATATAACTCATGCTTTACTATAAACTATGACGTAATATTTTGTTGAATAATGAATATCTTATTCATGCACTTAACTTACTTGACTACTGTTACAAAATATAAGTAGACTTGTTTTAATTTTTTTATTTGGCAAGTGTAATGTTTTGTTGATTGACAACTAGTACTGTTTACAATATCTTCATCTTAATGCATAACTATTGTTCTAGTTAATCTTAGCTGACAACGTATAAACAGTTTGGATTACATGACAACTTGAACTTCATAAACAATCACATTTATACATGATAAAGTAGTTAGTTACACAAGTTATAACAGAAAATTCAATCATATTGTAAAACAGTAAAGCATACGTTTCATTAGATAACATCATGTTAGAATGTTTGATATTCAAGTGTTCCAGTTAAGATGGAAAACACGTAATGAAGGCATGAAGTAGATATTTAAATAAAAACAACAAGTAAAACGTAAGCTAGAAACAATTTTTACTGTTGTTGTTTTTGTTTTTGCTGCTGCTGCTGCTGAGGATGATGATGATTTGGATGATAATGGGGATCATGATGCTGATGTTGGTGATAATTTGCTTGAAGATGGTAATGATGATTGTATCTTTCCGATGATATTGTTACGAATTGGAATTAATGAATTTCAGCTGCGATATGCAGTGCCAAATATGATTACTTTGATACAGCTGTAGTCCCAAAGTATAATTAAAGTTGGCTTACAGCTGACATCTAGGAACAAGTAAACAACAATAATAAGATGCTGATGTATCAAACTTACAAGTTTTGAATAAAATGAAATTCACATTTTGTACTCCACTTATCAATTACAAGTCAACTTTAGTCATACAGGTGTTTAAAAATTCAAGCTCGACTGTTTCAGTATATTAATTGCATTTCGACTTAACATACTCTTGAACCTCGACGAGTTTTTACATTAGATTATCAAGTAGCAAATTGCCTCATATGGTAAGACATTAACTAGTAGGGTGAGCACACAGTTAAAATGTAAAGGGTGATTATGTAACTGTCAAGGCAATTTATGAAATTACTGCATGATCTGTTTCAAACATCAGAACGACAACTTGACCTCTATTCCAGCAAACCGTTTGCTTTATTTTTGAAATGAAGTTACACATGAATGTTGGTTAAGAAAAATCACAGAAGAGTAGCTCACAGATTCATTTTAAGTAAAGACCGGTGTCAAACAGGGCTGCTTACTCTAATCCTTTCTCTTTCTTCTGGCAGTTAACTGGATTATGAAAACCTCTACATCTCAGATGTAGCACAGAATTTAGGTAACCACCTAAAATGAGCCTGACGAATTTGACTTCGCAGATGACATAGCTCACTTCCATACCACATTTGGCAGTAAATGTAGATGAAAACTGCAAGTGTATCATCAACCTACCCCAATAGAAAGCCCCAACATACACAAATGAAAAGGCACAGCTTGAAATAAACACCGTAACATCAACGAAATCATACTTAACTCTACAGAGAAGCTCTGGTACATGCAAAAATATTTGCATACTATGGCGGAATCGCTGATAAATAGAGGAGATCTGATGCTAATATGAAGGCACTGATTGGCAAATGCAGCGTTTCTAGAGTTGGAAAACATCTGGAACTCAAAACAACTGTCAGTCAACCAATCAATCAATGCCTGCTACCACATGTGCAGCGTAGGCTGTCTATCAACTTCCTCCAACAAACTCTGTTCTGAGCTTTCTTGTCCAGCTCTTTCCAAATGCTGTTTATTCTCCTCATATCAGTTGTCAATTACCGAAGCAGTGTGTTCTTGAGTCTTCCTCTTTTCTTTTGGCATTTAGGATTTCAAGTTAGTGCTTGACTTATGACATAATTTGATTATTTATTTAATATATGTCCAATCCAACTATCCTTTAACGTCCTTCCCTAATTTCTTCCCCGGGTGGAAGCTGGTTGATGTGTTCTCTATCACAGAAGGTTGTTGTTGATGGTATCCGGCCGACATATCCTAAGTATCCTACGCAGTCAGTTGTTTATAAATTCTTGTATGTTTTGAATGATGTTTTTCGTAGTTCTCCAAGTTTCAGCTCCATACAACAGAACTGTCTTTACGTTGGTTTGTGAAAATGTTGACTTTAATGTTGACTGACAGTTGGTTTGAGTTCCAGGTGTTTTTTCAATTGTAGAAATGCTGCTCTTACCTTTCCAATCCTCGCCTTCACATCTGCATCAGACCCTCTAAAACAACTGTCAACCAACACCAAAATCAGAATTTTCTAAACAAACGTCAAGACAATTCCATTTTATGGAGCTGAATTTTCGAGGAAAGCATCCTTTATGACATACAAGAATTTTTGAACAGCTGTCTGTGCAACATACTTTGAATCCCTTGACCAGATACCATAAGGAACAACCTTTTGTGGTAGAGAACAAACCAACCAGATTCTTGCAGTGGTAGAAATTAGGAAAAGACATTGAAGGGGAGGTGGATAGGACACAGACACATTTAGGAAATCATCAAACTGTGTCACAAGACAACCACTTGCTTGGAATCCCCAAGGCTAAAGGAAAAATAATGCCAGAGAATATATTACACCTGGAATTAAAGGTAGACATGAAAATAATGAATAGCACTTGAGAAGAACTGGAAAGGGAAGATCAGGACAGAGTTTGTTGGAGAATACTGGTAGGCTGCCTATGCTCTACATCGATCAAAAAGCCTTAATTGATAATGATTAATATTCTGTAAATTTAGTGAAGAAAGATAAAAACTATTCTACTTTCTTGTTAACGTTTATCCTTCAGTTCACCTAATGAAAAGCTTACTGATGAATACATCTGAGTATTTTGTTAATACGTAACATAAGCTATCATTCACTGTACTTATTATAAAAGACCGGATCCCCACCACCTCGTAATCAAGTTCTACAAATAAAAGTGGAAACTAACTGGTACTAAACAATGTTATTGTGAAGATGCTTATATATTTATTCCCACTTCATCGTAGACATTTTTTCAAATGCATCACTTTCTTCTTCCAACTGATCTTGGAACCAGCACCTGTCACTAGTGTCATGTACAGCCTTAAAATACTTAGGTGACAATTTAAGACTGTGACAAAATTCCGATTTTGATTATTTAAATGCTTTTCTCAACTTCCAAAGTTCTTCAAGACATGCCGATATCAATCGAAGGGATCTACTACTATTAACTTTTGAAGTTAGATCAATCCTAACAAATTGGTGTCTGGTAGATTATTTTAAATAATAATATGAATGAATTTTAATCTAGAGTGTTACATAATATAAGGCAACTGGTACGGTATACAAAGCACAGTTACATTTTCTAGCATAACTGACACTAGAGATTTACTAGAACCGAATACGAAATCCCGATGTGATGAGTAAAATAGCTCATGTCAAACTTCTGGACGTTAATTTAAGCCATTTAAAAGTGGAAATCTTATCCTGTTTATGATGTAGAGTTTCATTAGAATGCATTAAATATGAACTATTTTAGTTGTTTGTACTTATCACTGATTGATGTTGGTTGGGTACCAGCGTAAACTAGGGAGCACTGAACATCTGTTTTATTCTTGTGAGTGACATCTCAGGAGTCTACACCATTGATTCCTTCAGTTAATAGGACCCATGGTCTTCAGGGGTCACAGAATATCTGGAATAAGACAGTAAAGACAGTTAGCACTGACTGATTATCACGTTACACCACAAATTGATTAAATTGGAAATTATACTATTCGACACCTACCATGTGTTGCACATTACTAAACGTTCACGTTAAGACCAGGAGGCTCTGAGTTTGATTGTCTGGTGGAATAGAGGTTAAACCATGCTTAAGAAATCGTTGCCAAGATAAACCAGCTATCCACTACTCTTTGGTTTCCACTGGTTCTCAGCTAACATCAAACTTTTCTGAATGAAAACAACTAAACTTAATACTTATCTCCACCAAACCAACTAAAAATTACTTTGAATGACCACTAGAAAAGTTTATACATGATGATAAAAACACTTTAGATAGTGTTAGTGTTTAATAAGTTGTCATTATTAGTAGCTTGAGGGATTAAACCAAGTCACTGTGTTACTGACCACTTAGTAATAATGATTTACATGGATAGAATATTCCCGATGATATAAAATGTTACACGTTGCATAACCTTTCTATAAATTATGATAAACAAATGAATATCTGATTGTTTCTGAAAAAAGTATTACCCTTGAAGCATATTTAAACTTTAACTATAAAATGTAATGCTTTGATCATAGCTCATAAACCATAAGAAATGAAATTAAAGAGATGTCACAGTACTTTAAGATTATCATTAAAAACTGGGAATCCAGATATCATGTTTACAAGAATTATTCAGTGACATCTACATACGTTTGAAACTTAACATAAATGATGCATCTTACCAAATATAAGAACGTATCTTGAAGTAAACAATTGCGTTATAACACTGTCAATGAACTTGTTCCCTTGATCTCAGTATTTTTAAGACTGTCATTTGTGTTGACATACCGAGCTGACTTGAGTTATATAGCTATTAATAACCAGGAACTGGCTCTGAACAGCTGTTTTGTTCTCGTGTGGGATTCCTAAGCAGTGTACATTCACAACCTGGTCAGTATATCAAACTCAGGACCTCCAACTTTTGAGGCAAATGCTGGTGCTTGACAGTCTAATTTTAGTCGATTCATGATAATAATTTATTCATCGCAGTTAGTGAGCGAATGCCTCATACCTGGCATGCCTTTTCTACACTGGTCAAGTCACGTTACTAGGAATCTAGAAATAACCTCATGAAGTTAGTCATTAGGTAGCTAATATTGTGAATAGTTTCAAGAAGTAATTGGTGAAGTTCTAGTAAGATGGCTCGACTAGTGGAGTTCAGCCATATTGATGTGTGATAATTACAAGCCGGAAATTCTTGACTCGATTACCTGGTAGAATCATGGGTGCCCAGTCCTACAAAGTCCCTACTAAAACAAAATAATGCTTCTTGGTTTTCAAATGGTTGTCTAATTCAGGCCGATTCGTGATATCCAATTCAAATTCAATAATTTCCATAACACCCAGTACAGTAATTGTTTGCAGTGTATGATTTTTCCTTGTACACCGTATTGGTTTGGATCTAGTCACACTTATTAAGGGAGTAAAGGATAAGTTATCCCTCTGGGTCTTAATTAAACATTCTCACAAGTGGGCCCGGTTTTTATTATAGGTATTATGATAATTTTCTTCTATACTTTTGGTTTCAAATTTGTGGAAAAAGACTTGATAGAGATACCAGTCAGTGGTTTATACAGAAGATTGGCATTTTTGGACGTTCATCTGGTCCAGGACACCGTTATATTTTAAGCGGCTTTAGATATTCCAAATTATCAGTTTCAGTAAATATGGGATTCATACATTCCTTCGAACCTCAGGAGTTAGAAAGCACAAATCGGATTCTGTTATGATGCTTGAAATTTGCAGGTCGTTGGTTGAGCGAATGCCAGATTAGGTGTGCCTAGTTGATAAATGCGCATCTCCCCTATGCCCACTGGGTCCTAAGTCAAAATACGAAGAACACAAGCCAACCCGATAGCACTGGTGAACTGTGAATATTATTTACATAAATACATCGATTTTTATATCAATTAATTTACAGTGATTATTCATCAAGTGAAATCATCAACATTGAATTAATACAATGAAATACTGTCAAATTGTACTCAGGAGTAGGAATCACATTGAAATTAAATTAATGTGACGAAGGTATACAAATGGAGCTTACAAAAAATCAATACGATTGCTTTCGTTTGATTAAATCAATCATTGTATCTTTGGGGATTAGGAATCTCCAACAGATCCATATTATAGGAAGGAATTATTTAAAGAGCAAGCGTCTAAATGTACGTCTCGTTCAAGTTGTGTAGTGTTTGTAAGCTGTTTTAATGATTTTTAAACACTATAAAACTTTCTATGGGATAAAGAATTTTGAGCGTATATTGATATGTGACAACATTTGGCCCTTTGATTTCAGCTTTATTCATGTCAATGTAGAGGCTTTCAACGTTTTTTGCAAAGAAATCAACTTGTCGAATCTTAAAGAAATCGTTTCAGTGGAACAGCAAACAACAGGACAGAACTTAAGATGAAACATAGTGACATCTACAGTGATTCTAAATGATTCATTTGTAAACAGGTTTTAGTTAGTTGGTTGCAGTAACTTGTTGGACCCATAGATGTTTTCCTTGGAATAATTTCTTTATTTTATTCTCTTAGTTTCATTAGAAGTTGGCCATATTCCAAATTTTTATTATACTTTTAGCAGATCACTGGTGATGCAGTAGTTAGAATTTTGAAGAGGAGCTAGTCTGCAAGTGTTATATATTCCTCCATTACTGATACAAACTACATCAATAGAAGCATTACAACAAATGATTTTGGTGACCTACGTATGGATTGAAATAATCCAATGGGACTGAAATAGATCCGTTAAGCAAAGTATCAACGAGCTCAGTGAAATTGTCAGCAAAAAGAGGTAGCCCAGATGATGTGCAATCTTTAGTGACGTGAATGCTAGCAACAAATGCGTAGCTATAATCGCTCAGATGATTTGGTTGCCCTCTTAATGTCAGACAGTCTATACAATTATTTAAAAACTTAAAGTATAAATGGTTGGATTTACGCCGGTTGATGTCTACAAAGTAACAACGCCAAAGCTGCACTTTTCTTGGTAGTGAAACAACCTAGACGGAAAATCTGGAAACCTTCTAGTGAAACTAAAGTATTGTTATATAAGTTGCAATTTAAAGGTTCTTAAACTATGATCAAACTACAGTTACAGCACATGTTTGTGTTAAAAAGAAATTGAAGGTTGTTCAATTTTTCACTTAGAAACCTGTAGTTAAGATAAGAATATCAGGAATATACGTCCCATGAGTAACGATGCGTCTCATTATGTGTTGCTAACTATCTATTTATCCTCGTTTGAATTTTGTCGTATTATTTATTATGCGGGGTTGTGGATACCCATGTGAATATTTTTATATCCTGACGAGGGATCCTAATATCGATCTGTACAGTTTATTCTTTGTGATATCGAGAATCCCTTCCCCACTGTTACGCTGTATATGTTGAATATTCAGTAACTATGATATATGCAATGATTACATTGTAAGCTTTCCATAGATTCATCAACTGTCGTCATATCTATTTTCATTTCCTAGTCGTTGTAATCTTATTATAACTTCATTATTGCGATTTCTGTATACAACTACGTTAGTTCAGCCTTAAATGTATTTTGTATTATCTGTTAATGTTTGATCCAGAATATGAACTATTTAGAAGCTTTATTTCCACTCAATAAACGACTAGTTCACATTCCTGGATCCTTGTTGTCTGTATACATACATCTAGGATAAACTTTATTTTGTTATACATAGTAGAAACCGATCACCGCTTCCCATGCCTGTCATGTTATAGTCGTAACGCAAGTCCCATCGGTTAAAATTTTCCCTTCAGAAAACTTTAACATGGTCATTTCAATATACAATATGATAGTACGATATTGCTGAGTAATTAAAGCAAAACAAGTGAAGTAACTTATTGAAATATTTGGATTATTATTATTAGCTAAAACAACCTACCAACCAACTTATACTTATCAATCTATCAATGTTTATGCTGAGTATAACTTATCATTGTAAACTGAAAAAACAACCAAAACAACGTATTCTATTGATAGTTGACATGTTGGCTTCATTAAACATTCTTACATAGAAAACAAAAAACACATAATGCACACAATGCTGACACATTGAAAAACAAATAAAATCTATCAATATGAATTACTTTTTTCTTATGCTTACAGAATTGTATAAATTGTCACTTACATTAATAGTTGTCAAGTATAAGAAAATATGAAATTTATTCAACTTCTTATTTTATTCGTTTATACAGTATTTCAAACAATCATTAATGGAAAATTAACTCCTGATCTTCAAAAATTACTGGATCTTCACAATCAAGTTAGACGTAGTTTAACAGCATGTACATTTGATAGACAACAACCACCAGCAAAGCATCTTCCAGATCTTGTAAGTTCATATAATAAAACTTTATAAGTTTTTATGCAAAAAATAAATTTCTTTACATAGATATGGGATGATGAATTAGCAGCGAAAGCTAAAGATCTTGCTAATGAATGTTATTTTCATCATAATGATGTTGATTTAAAGCATAAATGGGAATATGTTGGTCAGAATATTGCTGGATATCAAACAATTGACCTGTAAATAAATCATTCTACGAATTAATCATGCTAATTTAGAGCTTTTGATTCATGGTTAAGTGAATATAAAATGTATCATTTCTACTCAACTAGTTGTTCAGGAGTTTGTGGACATTATACACAAGTAAGTTATTAATGGTACCTTTGAATAAATAAAAACTAGCCATGTAAATGTTAATTTCAGTTTAAAGTATATTAATACAGTATATATGTGTAGCTAGAAATCATATTCATGTTTGTTATTTCGTCATGTTTGAAATTCATCAGGTGATTATACAAATTTCAATGTTCTGTGTTGGTACTAGCATTTAAATCCAGTAACATTCGTTACATCAATGGATATGCATTGACAGTGATCAATGGATCGCAATAGAAAATAATGACTTACTATCAGTGAAGTGATTTAATACTGCACAATGATGCAGTAACAATCTCAAGTAGACTCACTTAAATAGTACCATGACTACTTTTATGTAACCTGACGTTTCTATTACAAGTACATAGTCATTACATACAAAAGTTAATTACTGTTTCATCATATTTTCAACATGACTGAAATTCTTTTCGTGTTATCTCGTAATGAGTGGAGGTGGTTTTGGTTGTATGTAATGTTTAAATATCCAGATAACTGAATGACGACATGTTAGAAACTAATTAAAATATGTGTTGCATTAAATTTCAACAAAGTTGTCTAGAAGTATATCTTTGAAGGGTATTTCATGCTCATGATTCTGTTCATGATCTATATTTTGGAACTATCCTAAATGAATCATGTTCTTCACTAAACATGAACACTCAGTGAAAGATACTATGTCAACTTATCTAAACGCATTACATAGAAGCGGTTAGTTACAACAAAATGTATGTACTTTACCTTTCGTATTATACTGATATATCAACTGATATCAGCTTGTAATGAAAGTTTTCTTTATTTTGAAATAGTTACATTACAAAATGTATTGTTTTTGTTCTTCGTCACATCATGATCTCACTTGAATATATCGTTGAATATCAGATAGTACGTGACAATTATTTTGTCCTAATAACAGACTTCATAGTAGTCAAGACTCAAATTTGCCACTTGTTTCCTTCTATCTTAGTGATACCTAACCTAGGTGATTCCTTAATGAATACAATTAACAAAGTTCTAGTGTCTTTCTTGCATTTTAGTTAGTTTGGCAGAATACCACTCATGTTGGATGTGGTGTTACAAATTGTACTGGTTATTATGGATTTCCATATGGTCTGTCAGTTGTCTGCAATTATGGTCCAGGGTAGGTAAAGTTTAAAATAACACACATTATTATTTACTTCATGACCTATTTCTGATTAACTTTTGAATAATCTAAAACATTTCGCATTTGTTATATCGTGAAAGTGAATTGGTACAAAGGATATTTAACTTCTTAATTTGTATTGTAATTAATAAATTAGGGGAAACTACGAAGGACGCCAACCATATGAAACAAAAACAGAAGAAGAATGTCATGCCGTAACCACTATGAGACCTACTACTAGGCCTAGAACAACAAGACGCCCGGGTACCCCAAAGAAACTACCTAAACCAGACTGGACAACACTTATTCCAACATGGCGCGATTTTGCCACTTCAAATCATCTAACGGGTATTGTAACACAAACATGTATCTGTATTGACTGAAAATTATAACTACGAAATATGTTTTCCTTTGTATGTCATCCTTCTATATATGGATTACAATTATTTGAGTGTATACTTTTAAGGACAATAAACTCCTTATTTGAACAGATACAACACTTTACAAGTTATTTGTTAAGTTATTACTGGAATAAGTAGTAATTGATTGTCTCAGTCCTATGTTTGTTTGCAAGGTAATTACAAGTAAAGATTAACAGATGTCTACCCTGTAACAGTAACATTTGTAACAACCAACTTATTACGCGAACAAGTGGACTTAAAACCTTCCCGACCGTAGCCGTTACCTTGAAGCGGTGGCCAGGCTTGCCTATCGTGGTGACCGGACTGAGATATATTGAATGGAACATATGTTTCGCTAGGTACTACCATGTTAATTAGGTCTGTTGGAGAGCGATAAAACTAAAGGCAGCAACCTAAGATCTGAGGGGAAAGTCGCACTGCTGACCGTAGCGAATTGTGACAGCAGTAAGGTGTTTCCTTAGAATATATAGAATCTGCAGCGCTGCTGCCTTCTCAACGAAAGAATGGAGTTAAAAATGGTTGACTTTAAAAATGTCGAACCTCTTCTTATTCTATGTATTTCTGTCTTCAACAGTAGAGCCTTATAAAGAACAAAGCTAACACTTCAAAAAATTCTCATAACAAGTTCGTGCGTGATTTGCTTCAAGAAGTTGTCCCTTGGGCTCTGCGATCGTGATCCAACAAACCTAGTTTCCCTTTTAGGTGCCGCAAGAAGTAATATCCTTCCACGGTGTGGACAGCCAGGAAGTGACAACCGCCCTTATACCTCTAATAGTACTTGAGATCATCATGTCCGAGGTCAAATCCTATCATCAACTTTTAGTAACTCTCTTTTCTCTATAACTAACCATTCTTGTATAACTCTATCATCTGATTTCTCTGATGCTAATGATTAGCGTTTACAAAATGTCATTCCTGTTCTCTTGAAACCTCAAACTAAGCTATATATTAGAGCTTTTTACGTTCAAACCGTATGCCAAATAGGACAATAAACCTCCTTAGCTATTTTATAGGTATCTTTGTCCAAAAATAAACAAAAATATTTACAAAACTTGGGCGCCGAGTGTATGTAAGACATATGAATAGAATATATTTGTTAATAATCTCAGCGGATGAAATTAATGAAAAATTCCAACGTTTCGCTCGGCAAACTGGTCCGAGCTTCTTCAGGGAAATAACCAAAATCCCTGAAGAAGCTCGGACCAGTTTGCCGAGCAAAACGTTGGAACTTTTCATTAATTTCATCCGCTGAGATTATTAACAAATATATTCTATTCATATGTCTCCTTAGCTATGACTCTAGAATTTCGTTCCATCAATATCCGCTGCGTCTTTGAAACGTGTATACAAGATCTAATTACAATAATTTTCTTGACCTCACCTTGGGATACTAAAGAACCAACCCGATTCACCCTTCGTGTTTCCGAAGACCACACCACTACCACCCGAGTCCTTCCTGGTGTAGGTATAGCACTAAGTTCAAAAGCTGAACAGTCTATCCTTGAGTGGATTGCAATAGACAGTCACTTGTGCTCTGTCCGTTTAACCTGGACGATATGAATTCGCAAAAATAGGGACACACGCCATTGCCTCTTTGTTGTCTCTGCCTACGCTTCCATTAATTGCAGCCCAAATGAAGTGGAAGATGAATTGTACAGAAAGCTTTTGGGCCTCCTTCTTAAATTTAATCACACGTGTGTAGTGATAGTGGCTGGTGATTTTACTGTCCAAGTAGGAAGACTTAATGAAACTGAAAGGCACCTATGTGAACCCTATTGTGTTGAGGCTCAACAAACAGATAATAGCAACCGTCTTCTCGTAATACGTTTGGATTACTGTCTATTTTTAGAAAGCATCAACTTCAAGCATATAGAAAGACATCAGTTGACATGGCGACCTCCAAAGTTGACTCGACGCTGTACTCAAATAGACCACATTGCCATTAGCCGTCGTTGAAGAGGCTCGATAGAAGACTGACGATTATTCTGGAGCAAGAGTTTAAACTAAAAAAACATGCTTTAGTATGAGTGTGTATTAGTCTGCATCACACTGGACGTAAAAGATCTACGTCAAGAATTCCCTCCAGAGTTCAACTTAATGATGAAAAAGACAAGAATACATTTCATGGAAAACTAGAAAACTAATTTGTCAACTGTGTAAGTGATACTCACTCCGAGTCAGCTTGAAACGATATATTAGTTTTCAAGTCAGCACTTAAAAAGTGTAATCAAGTAGTAACACAGTGAGAACTCAAATGTAATAGTAGTAGTTGTTGTCAGCAACTGTTCAGACTTATCAGGGAAACAGGTACCAGAAATCCTGCTGTTACTCAAATTATCTCTGAAAAAGATGGGACCATAATTCACTGACCGTTGAGGAGATTAAACCACTGGGCAGAACACTTTATTGAATAGTTTTACTGCCCCTCGACCTCACCTCAGTTGCTTATCATCCGCAGGCAACCTGAATAGCAAATTGATATCTTTCCCTCAGGTCTTGCTGAGGTTGTACAAACCATGGAAAATCTAAGGCGATGGGGAGCAGCACGACCTGATGGATTAATCCCTTAGATATTTAAGGACGGTGGTCCAGTTTTAGCAGTGAGATTAACTGAGATCTTGGTTGGGATCTAGGAACAGAACATAATCGCATCTGACTGGTATCGATCACTAATAATTCCAGTTCATAAGAATGGACAGAAGTCCTCTTGTGACACTTACCGAGGAATCAGCTTAACGCATATAGTGTTCAAAATAATGGCTTCAATAATACTTCAGCACGTAACTAAAGCTCGTGAAGAGCAAACGTGGGAAAACCGAGGTGGTTACAGACCAAGATGTGATTGTATAGACCAAATATTCACAATTACGCAGGTTCTGGAACAGAGGCACACTTTTAGACGTCCAACAATGGCTGTATATATTTCTTGGCCTTAATGTGGCATTTGACTGTATCTATCGTGAGGCTATGTGGTAATGTCTTTCATTGAAAGGTATACCAGAGAAGTATATTAACTGTATACAAACTCTCTACAGGAACACTACATGTCGAGTAAGATCTTATGGTGGGCTGTCGTCGGAACTGATTAGCTCGAGTGGTGTTCGCTAAAATTGTCCACTTCCCTAATTTTCATCCAATTTTATCATCAGCATGCTTGTAGAGTCAAAATTGTCCCCATCTGACTTCTGCGGGGTTGCCTCCTTTCAGGGGATTAACTTGTTGACTTAGAACAAACAGATAACATAGTTTTATTTGATGAAATTGCTGATAAAATACAAAACCTTTTAATTACTTTAAACATAAGTGTAAGCATGTTTGGGATGCGATTTTCCCCATTCAAATGCAAAATGTTGCTTCAGGGTTGATTTGCTTCTGCACAGAAGTTAGTGATAGGGAGCAAAATAGTTGAATGTGTCAACCGGTTCATTTAACCTGTAAGTCTTATCAGTCTTGATGGTCTGGTGTCTGATGAAATCTTGGCTCATATACAGAAGGCTCGATCAGCTTATGAGAATCTGCGTCATTTGTGGCGTAGGCGGAACATTCATCTACCAATCGAAGGAAGCGTTTGATTGGCAGTAGTTTGATCCGTTTTACTTTACGAATGTAAAACATGACCATTAAGGTTAAAGGATATTTGTAGGCTTCTAGTATTTGATCACAGATGTCTTCGAAGCATTGTTCTTCTTTGCTAGGACCACCAAGTAAGAATTCCATGGGTTAGGAATTAAGTACCAGGTAAGTGTAGTAAATCTATTGATAAAGTATTAAATCTTCATCAGCTGAGGTGGTTAGGACATGTGCTACGTATGCCCAACTACTCCCTACGTCGACAAACAATGTTGTCTGATGTAGGCTGGAAGAAAGCTATGGGCGACAAACGAAAACATGCCAGTAGTCCATGAAGTTACCGATGATTTGACTGAGCCGTATTGTTGAAAGATTCAGACTACGTGATTAGTGTCTGCCTGATGATCTTAAACAATGGTTAGAGACTTTGGGTGACGGTTTAAAATGGTTAGCAATAGCGCTCCCGCATCTATTCCTTGTCTTCCTTCTCTAGGTTTCTGAACTTATCATAATTTTTTTCACTGGATTATATTTTCTTAAAGCTCACTTTCGATCTCTGACTCTTTCGATTAACACTAACTCTGTTACCACTCTGGGATCTAGTCCGATAATTTAATCTGTATCTGCTATATGTGGCGTCGTAAATTAAATTGATGTACTCATGTACCAAGTTCTATGTTGTAATTGACTGGCTAAATTAATACCTACTTTACAGAACAACCTCGATATAATAACAATAATATTAGATTTTAATAAGGAAGTAAAGACAATTCAGCAAAGAAATATTTTTTCCTACTAAAGCACCACTCGTTATAATTGTGCAATCGTATATGTAGTCATTTCTGCAGAATATTCATCAGTTGAAAAAAGGAGGTGATTACACAATAAGTTATTTCTAAATTTTAAGTATTGAAAAAATTACAGACGTGTTACAAAATTGTCTAAATAATGGAGAATCAAACTACAGTGTAATTAAATTGAAATATTTAAGTTGGATTGTGACTGGTAAGCAGAATCCAGGACGTAAATTTCGTCCTATTTAGGATTTATTTGCTGGATGTGCCTGCATCCGAATGTTGTAGTAATAAAACTCATGTTAATCAAATTCAGATGGTTTTTGGAAATCGGTATTAAGTTAAATTGATTAAATTTGTGTTATGACGAGAGAATGATGGTGGGGTGTTGGGGGTTGGCCGAGTGCAAATTGACTGGTGCCTAGTTAGTATTTGCGCGTCTACCCTGTGCCCACTTAGTCCCAATCTGATATAAGAAGAATGCGAGCCAACAGATCAGCCAGACAGTATCGAATCTATATTTCTAACATTCTTTTATATATACATAAAATCAGACCACACAACAAACCAATTAGAAAATTAGCATGATTACAGAACGAGGGAAATAGTGGTAGTGAATAGGAACAACTTGTACACAACTAATTAACTGTAGTCTATAACAAGAGACAGTTTAATAACAGCGATTATGCTAACGGGATGATAGGGCAAGCGGAGCGTAACAATAGTAGAAGCAAAATGTTTACATTACAGAAAGTTCGAATAAATGAAATAGTGTTCGCAACCACAGTTCTGAAAGTTTGTTACACTTCTTTGAGGTCCGGCATAACAATTTGCCACAGAATAATTTTGGCAGGAAGTCATTGAAAATGTGTAGAGGGCACTGAATATCTGATTCGTCCTGGTATATAAATCACTCGGTAGTACACACCCTAGATTCCGCCAAAAGAGTTGCAGGTTGACTGAATATCAAGTTAGTGGTGCAGAGGGTTAGGCGTTCATCAAACTGGAAAAGGAATTCAAACCTTTGTCTGACGACTGTTAAAAGTACCTCCCTACCTGGAATAGATTTTCCGTCATCATCATGGGCCATCATGCAACAAATCCAAATTCATCAACGCTAATGACAAGATTCACTTAAACCTGATTCATACTAGGTCGGACAACAAAATTAACGAAAAACTTCAAAGGACTTGGTATACTTAGTCTCTTTTATCAAAACTAAACGGTAATACTCAGCGTGTGAATAAACGATTTTTCTCTTTCCACCCCAAAGTTAATTCGCATAATTACTGTAAGGAAAATAAAGTTACATACTAAATTGCACCCCAGTATCACATATCATTGACTGATAAGGACAATGAAGAATACAATAACTTCCCCTCCCCCCTACAGCTAATACCAACTCAATACCAACCGAATAATAGGATGAATTGCTATTACGTTGGTAAATACTGTTACCGCCAATACAGAAAACCATCCGAACACGAGAATCTGATACCGAATCACTTCCCTATAGCAAACCATTTTTCTAATGACTATATGACTAAAATCCATGGTATATTTTCAAACTATTGTGAACCCAGTATCAAATAGATTCCTTTTTCCTAGTATCCTCACTTTACATCTAACAACCGTTTTCACTTACATTTGCTGCTTGCATCAGACTTTTTGAGTCAATAATTCACATCAATTGTGAATGTTCCTCAATCCCTAGTTACATCACCACTGAAAAGAAATATTGATGCCACACTAATTCTAGTCACCATCAATGTCATATGTGAAGGTTATGGATATAACAAAGATGTTCGGAACACGGATTTTATGAAGGAGTCACTCAGAATATACTCAATATTATCTTGGATAAGTAACATCGCAAGCAAGCCCCTATTTATAATGAGTCTCTGTGACAACAATACTTCAGACTAATTGAACATGCACCTGACTAAGACTGTGCTTATCAATGTGTACCACATTCGATGAGAGTGAAATCCGTCCAATTTTAACTTCTTTAGGTAATACATATTCAGTAAAATAATGTATTGTGCATGGATAGATGAAAATGAGTAGAAATCGGATGCTCAAACCATTCAGAAATAAGTCACTTGTACAATGATAGATTTAGTTGCGTTGAAGTTGATCTGTGGAGAATGTTACTCAGTTATGATGTGTATTCATCACAGATTGATCTCAAATGAATATCAGTGTAAGTGAGGAAGTACTCACAGATGTTTTATTCTAATGATTGTTCCTTCCTTAACCCTATCATTCCACACTTATAATTCTACTGGATTATACAATCTACCAACTACATGTCTCGCGGTCATCTTATAAATATCGTCTATCGGCGTACAATC
Source organism: Schistosoma japonicum (assembly GCA_025215515.1). Taxonomy (NCBI): domain Eukaryota; kingdom Metazoa; phylum Platyhelminthes; class Trematoda; order Strigeidida; family Schistosomatidae; genus Schistosoma; species Schistosoma japonicum. The sequence goes on from CM046066.1 coordinate 14,825,518, forward strand.
GAACAATTTCTATCTCAATCACTTTGTCATATATCCTCACTGGCAATCAATACAATTGGACACCGACACAATGGCACTAATTCACCAAATTCTTCACGGATCAAACGAATTCCACAAAGTTCGCTCACAACTTTCGGATCACTCAGCACTTCTAGTTAACATTTATCAATTAAATCTACCTACTTCTATGTGTACAATCATCATTCGTTTCGATAATTGATATTTATGTCACTCTTAACAGAACTGGAATCCATTCCTTACCTCTACTTCGTTTAAACTATGAAAACTACTTTACCATCTTTCGTTATGCTTCATTTCAACAGTTATTGATATCATTCATTGTTCATTCTTTACTTGGTGGCATGTATTCAGTATTAGAATTCAGTAGACCTCGACAACTGGAACCACTATGTATTCTACAACTTACAATTGTTATTTTATCATTCATTCTACTCTCTGTCTCCATGCACGTTGTGTAGAAATATTTATGAGAACAGTTCATTCAAACAGAGGGAATTGTACTTCCTAGTTGTCTCACCCTGTACTTTTAGCAATATTTAGTGGAATTCTCATGGAACTGAGTGAAAATAATGTGTGTGAAAGTGATGGAGGATTGTGCGAAATATGCACTCAGTATAAGTACATTTATCATGTTAATAATATGAACTGTGAATATACTACTTCTGAAGAGGTTTTCAACGCACAATTTACATGTGTTGTAATAATTCGTATAACTGGTATGTGGTTAATAGTGGAAGTTAGGACAATTGTTTTATGGTATTCGTTGCTGATTGCCTAGAAGTGTCTACATCACCGAATTCTTGCTAACACTGCGAATTCACTTCATCAAATAACTTTACATCAAACGCATAATGTTGAGTTATTAGTTGATTGATTATTGTCAAGAGACACCACTCCCTATATATAAATATATATATCATCCAAATATTATGCCAGTATACCTTCGGTTAGCTTACTGTGATCGTGTGCATGTGTGTTATATATCAATTAATATTGCTATAATATCAAGTATAGGCAATGGTCATATGAAATTGAGTTGAAGGTGTGCGCTAAACCATATAGAAGTGTTACCGTTTGATATATGCTTGTAATAGTTAGTCATATAATAGATTTTCATTATTATGCATGTAATGCATATTGTCAACTCCTATTGGAGTCCTCTGATTGTTGCTGCCGGTCCCAAGTCATGGTAAAGGAGGATTGTCTGGTATGGAGTTTGCAAACCCATCCCGTGAAACACCAAATTTGCTAATAAAAAAAACGCTCATTAGTATAACCATTTATAATCACTCTAACTTTGCCCTGGTATTTGGAACATCTGTTATTGCGCCTCATGATGAAAGACGATTTGTTTTGAAAGCAACGAGGCCAGTGTCCTCTCTGACAACCGGATCAACCATTAATATAGATACACGGAATGTTCGCACAATGTGGGAGACAATGTGATGTGATGAAACGAAGTGATCATCAAATTCTACACCATTACACAACCGATTCTACAACACTACCTGCTAACACTTTACACTGTGTACTCATCGACAATCCAATATTCGTTGTCACTTTATCTAATAAATATTGAGACAATTTCAGAAATTCAATTAAGACATCGACATCTAATGTGATGGTCAATTCGACACCCAACGACGTTGTCTCAATAAGTCAACCTCAAAAGAGAATCAATAATTACAGTGAGAATGATTCAGTGCACTTCAGGCAAATGTAAAAAGACAATCTGATAAATCACATGACTGATGATGAAACATCAGATAATCGCCAACCCAAAACATCTACATACAAATATTCCAACCGTTTTAACATATTCCTACATCGATGCAGCCTGCACTCCACAACACATTCACCATGAATCCCTGACAAAACGCATATCTGTATGTCAATAATGCGTTATCAGCACCCACCACAAACACCTTTAACAATATTTCTAATAATCACCTCATTAATCAATGATTACACTGATGAGATGATGCTTAAGTCAAACACCATTTAACAAAAACTGAACAATTATGTGATGATGAATCATTGTATTTAGAAGAAGACAATGTTAGGACAATGAAAATAGAACAGATCAAATAAAATATAAAATGATCAAAGCAAAGAGTCAAATCAGTCAAATGGCTACATAAAAACATCACTAACTTGAACAAACAATAATAAAACATTTAAACAACAAAATAATTCGAATCGCGAACAATTCAATATTGTTATACACATGATTGGCAAACAACGACATGTATTTGTAGACCATTGGAACGTGTCATTTCAACGTCTCTCATTCACTGGATAACATCTGCATTCAAATAAACCCTTTAAAGATTTAATAGAAAGTTTGAGTGTACAGCTTGCATCACGAATATTTGACGACATTGACATATTTTGATGAGTCCGATCCGATCCAGACGCATCTGGATTATGATCAACAGATGAAGAATGATTATTATGTGAGACCACATCTTGAAATTTCGGACACTCATCGGGTGGTTTTACTATATACGGCTTCTCATTATTCCAATCACCTCTAAACACAATACAAATAATCACAATCAGTTACATACTCATTCACTATAACAATTTATATGAAGCAATGTTGATTAACATTCATTACAACCATCACTTACCCAGGACCGTAGTTGCATACAATTGACAAACCTTTATATTCTGGACAGTTTGCAACACCACATCCAATATGTGTGGTATTCGCCCAAACCATCTAAAATGTGATACAAATAAACATAAGGAGACGGTGAGTGGTTATGCAATGGAACCATATCTCCATCACAATCTGATTTCGTGTGCAGTTTGGTTGATTCAATCGACAATCAGATATCCCATTCATCATTACTGACCACACAGATATTGAATATGCACACAATTACCACCACCATCACACTTTTCACACTCATATGAGAAGACACCGAATTCACACATCCACAAATACCACTCAGTCATTCATCACATGAATCATGAAGATCACCCAAATCATTGTGAACACTTCACAGATCGCAAACATTTATCCTCAACAAAATATGACCTATTGATTTGGAGGAACATCAATTCGATCAAATCATGTCACAATAATCCTCATTGCACAACACTTATATCATTAATAATGTTGCAGTTAACACTCGTCAATTATTATTAAGTGACTTACTTGAATGTAGTGTAAACACTGTCGACACTTTCCTCCATAATAATTAAACATTTTGTGTTCATTGAACCACGCATCCACACCTCTAGATTATTAAAATAACGGAATACATTTTGTACAAATACACTCACTCCTGAATGCTTGGATAAATCGCCATATTCTGTCCAACCCAATCAAATCTTCTTGATGATGCCATCTCATGACGTAGGATACATTTACTGGCCAATGTTTTTGCTTGTTTAGCCAATTCATGATTCCATCTCTACATTTCAATTTATACACAATTTTCACATGACAATTTGGAAGAATCACAAAATTGACTTACCAATTGTGGTAAATATTTGGCTGGTGGTTGTCCATCCACTTTACAATCAACCAAATCTTGTCTGTATTTGTTATGCAATCTGAGCAACTCTGCACTTTTTGCATTCAATCGTTTTTCTCCATTAATTTTGGTACTTGCTTTAACTACTATACTAAATACTATAATAACTAAAATAATCATTTGTGAGCCCATTTCACGTAATTGCTTATTCAACTCTGATGAGTTTTTTATCCTCTTTATATACATGGTGTTGGTGATCATTTGATCAACGTTTGACGTGTATTTATTAACGTTTATTCATGCATATGCTTCGATTTTAAACATTTTAATGCATATTTATGTATATACTACTGTTATTGGCATTTATGCAGCAATGAATGACATTTCTTTTTTTCTTTTCGATTCTCATTAATAGGCAGTTAACTGATTAGAAGTATTTTCTTCTTGGTGAAAAAACTGATTGTCAATATCTTAAATCTATTTAGTCACGTGTATATTACTGAATAATTTGTAAGTAATATTTCCGAACGGTTTTTTTCAAAATGAATAACGTGATTAGAAACTTATTGAAGTTGGATTGTGACTGGCAAGCGAAATCCCGGATGCGCGTTTCGTTCTATTTGGGAATCATCGGCTAGATGTATTTGCATCCTAATGTTGATGTTCACACTGAGATTTGAACTTAGTCCACTTCGTACCAAACACCACCGCATTCACTATTAGGCTACTGTGTTTAGACAGTCATACTTGTTCAACGTGTATATATGCAATCCGCCTAGGATGCACCTATGGTAACAGAGGCTGACAAGCTTCAGTCCATCACAAATCAATTGGAAAATTCAAGCTTATTCTAACTACAAATATACCCGTTGCACAAATATGACTGTCAGGACACAGTAATCTATTGGTGAACGTGGTGGAGTTTGACACGAAGCTGACTGAGTTCGAATTCCAGTGTGAGCATCAACATCGGGATGCAGGTAGATCCAACCGATGAGTCCTAAATAGGACAAAACGCGCATCCGGAATTCCGCCTAACAGTCACATTCCAACTTAAATATTACTTGTGTAATATCGCCATATCAAGACAATCCGCTCAGGATTCACAAATGGCAACAGAGGCTGATCAGTTTCAGTCCATTACAAATCAATAAAAAGATTTAAGCTTATTCTAAGTGAATAGAAATTGTCAGACTGAGCGATCCAGGTAGACTAACTAACTTTCTGAACTTCTTTTAATAGACTATTTTATTTGCTTTGAGTATTTGTTAATCTATTATTTCATTTTCATTGCCGTCATCTTCCAATCGCCCTATCCTCCCAGTATACCCGTGAACTATATCTTCTTATGTGCTATTGAGAAACCATAATCTATTAACTGTAAATCTGTGCCCTTAATCCCTAGCCATTATCATGTGCGCCAGACAGACATGGGACATGAGGTAGGTATAGCAAATACTTTTGAATTCATCAATAAACAACACAAATCGATTCTATTAAAAATTTGCTGAGGCAATTGTTATTAGACGGTTAAAACCTGATCTTTGTATTTAAAAGGAATCAGTAGTTAATCTTTACTTGCCTTGGTAGCATTAGATTGATGACCAAGTTCCCTCTTTCAACTATAGATAACAGAAAGTCAGTGAGTTATATTCTTACCCTTCTGTTTTATTTCCTTTCTTCACATAGTCACAGTAATAGAGTATTCATAATTACATAATCGAATTCTTTCAATTATTCACTAGGACTCTCATTCTTACGTGACCCTTTGGGTTATTTTTAAACATTTTTTCATATTACGTAAATAAACTCTGGAATATTCATCTAATCTATTTATAAACACTCAAAATTCAACCTCTTTACAGTTTCACTACTTAAACAATCTACTATCATCTGATAAACATTTCAATTGACAAAATCAACATGTGTAATAATAACTTGAGTTTTCTACAATCAATTAGCTTGTTTGTAGCTAATCAGAATACAACGTAATACATTGAATTCAAAGCATTCTGCAAATGTTGTCGCTCTTGCATTATTCAAGTTATTGTCTTCGTTTTGTGCAAATTTTATTCTCTTTATTAGTGAGTTGCTTCGTTATTTTTTTGTGTGTATGTAAATGGATGAGTGGAATATCATCTGAATTTTTGGTAATTAGCTCAGCTGTTTTGTGTTCTTCATTTCGACTTTGGAGACGAGTAGTTACAGGACATATGTGTGAATGATACTATAGAGGTCACTGTTTCTCATTTATTGTGATAAACCGCATATTCTCAAAATATAACAGAAGTTGTAATAGATTACATGTTAATTTTATTGTTGTTATCTATTGAAATATTATTTGATTACGTAATGGAACCGTGCTAAACGATCTAATTGGCTTTGAATTGTTATGCTTCATGATAAACTACATTACTGGTATTTAAAACTGGCTGCATTGCTTGCTGATATACAATCCTTATACAACATTGATTCGAAAGAGTAATGCATCAAAGAATAGACACTAATTAACAGGGATGGATTGTACAAAAACGTATTTCACCAATCATTTTAGTTGAGCGTTGAAGTCAAGGTTGTTCAAATCTATGAATACCAAGCTGTTGGCCAAATGACTAATCAAGGTGACAGCATATCACCTGTATAATTTTTACTATCTGAAATAATCCAATCAGTATACAACTATCTATAAACAAAGTTGTGCAAAAGAATGGAAATTAATATTAAGAGTGAATGAGATACATCGTCACGAACGTTTTGCAGTGGTCGATGTCTCTCAGGATACTGCATGTTTTATTAACAAAGGAATTAAGATGAGATGCATAGATAGCAAATTCCATGGAGATTTCTGGTTAAGTTTATCCTTAGTCCGAATATTACTGTGAGTGAAAGTGTAGTATCCCAGTAGTGGTCAAACTAATTCTATATAAAGTGCAGCACGACAATCATTGTTATGAAAGTTACATGGGATATAATCCAGAAAGGTATAGGATATCGATGTTAACAGAGTAAACTGTTCTTTGAATGATTACTTAAAAGAAGATAAGAGTGTTGAGCTAACCACTGGATAAAATCTGATAATTCGTTACTGTTTATGCAGAGATCACAATTAAATTATGTATTTTCAAAACATATGCAACCACATTTAGAGGCTTCTATTTTTCATTTTTCTTACCATAATTCCACTATATTGCCTTGATTAGTGCTGTCATTATGTATGTAAGTTAGCTCAAGTAGAAAGAAATGTGCGTCACTTTAAACTATTCAACAGACAGTAAGGACCTACGACTACTGATTAGATTTAAAAATGTCATTTATGTAAACTGTAAACAGAAAACCTAAGACTGTATTTTGAGTATCACCACTTGTAATCCATTAGAGATTCTGTAGATAGGAGTTAATTTTAGTTATTTTGTATTGATAACTGCCAAAAAGTTTTAATTAAATAACCAAGGAAGAGATCTCCGATACCATAATTTGAGAATTTGGTTATAAGAAGCTTCGAACATGTTACAAGCTTTAGATACGCCAAAGTATAAGACTAACACCAGATCTTTATGACTGTCTTTAGTTAAGACGAAGCGGAAAATTTTTGAATGACGTATCATATGAGATGCAGTCCTAAGAAAATTATGTTGGGAATTTGTGACAACGTTTTGAAAAAGTAAATAACGTTTAGTCACACATTATTTTTTTATTAATTCCGAGGATTGTCGGGGTAATAATCTACAGTCTTACAACTGTGCAAATTGATCCTGTCTACTGATTTGAATCGATACATTAAGTATACAGTTTCTGATCTCTCAGGAGAGTTGCTGGTTTTTAGAGAGAGGGAGCTAACAGTATCAGATGTAGTAATAGGATATTTGAAGTTACTAGAATACATTTCATCTTCGTCATAGCTACCTGAGAGTTTGTGGTGTTACTGATGTAATGATAAGTGAAGGAGACTAATTGCATGTTTTTAATAGACATGTGGATGATGTCCAACTTATTATTCGCTAGTGGTTTACTTCTGGTTACAAAAATATAACTTTATAGCTTAGTGATATAATTAGGGTGATAAGAGATTGGGCGGACTTACGAAGTGCTGAGAATATCAATATCTTGGGATACTTTAAGTTGGATATTGAAAGATGCACCGCATTCTTAATCCTGTAGCCACTACTTCGTGCTGACAACTAGTCATTATTAGTATTTAACTGACGAAATTCGTTTGTTTGGGTAAAAATTATGACAATTTACACAATAACTGAGGAGTTATTGAGATTAAGGTAGGGCGTGTGTAGCGTCATTATTTGTTATTATAATTAAATAGTAAGTAATGTATACTGAAATCAGTTGTGCAGCTCTTTTTCGCAGGTGTGAATTAGTGTGCTCGAACTATATTTACCTTGTGTACATAGTTTAAAAACTTGAATACGTTATGTAGACATTTGACATGAGACAAGAGATCAGCTTGAAACTACTTATAACCTCATCAGTAGTATTTTTTCACATAAAATTTAAATTGAAATCTGGACGATGTAACAAATTACAATTTCTGGTCGATTCAGCCAAATGAAACAATACGGAACCACCTAAGAATCACGTACACTGGAATTCAAGCCACACAACTTAGATGCTCACTTACAACAGTAATAATTCAATAACATGAATTCAGCGATGTACGAACTATTTTTTTTCAAATAACAAAGACAATGAGAACATACTCTAGAAAAGTGGCAACAAACAAAAGCTCATCTAGAGGAGCATGTTAATTGTGTTCATAATTAACTTGACCAATCACATCTGTTTAAATGCCCACTAAATGTACTCGACCTGATTGTATAGATTATCTTTGTTTGACAACCAATCATAGAACTTGTTTAGAAATACTTATGTTTATCAAAAACAAAGACGTTCAAACGGAGTATATTCTTTTTTTCGATTAATCCTCATCAAGTTCTACATTTATTAGTTCAAAATTATTAATCACAAGAATAGCCAGTTCTGAGGCAAGTAAAACATTATTTAGATATCAAGGAGAATTGGTTAATTGGAAGTTTTTTCTCACCGAGGCGCTATTTATAAAATACGAATGTTAATGTTGAAATAATAACCATCATTATGTAACTTGTGAAAGGTAAACGACAATTGAGATAAACAAGATAATTAGTCAAATATGTGTATATAGGTATCTCTGTATATGGGTGACATAGCAGATGGGGTGGTAGCGAAATACGATTAGATCAAGTGTTTGTAGACAAAGGTCAAATCCTACTTAAAATGAAACCGAATGGGTAAGAGTTTGTAAAACGGAGTGAACGATAAACAAAATTCGTCAGATGCTAACAATAACAATAACAATAATAGACATAATTACAATCAGTTCATTTGTTTGATCTTAAAATGTGATATTCAAATTTACTCTGTGTACTTTGATTAAATAATAATAATAATAATAATAATAATAATAATAATAATAATAATAATAATATGAAAATGCACATTCTGAGGGAGAATACATATGCATTAATCACATTAAATCGTCGCATGATTAAGGTGCAGATTGGTTTAGTGGATCTTGCGTTGGCTATGGCAGGAGAATAGGTTGAACGTACTTCCTCTGTATGCACAGGTCTGGCTTCTTGATCCGTATAGACATCACCTCTGCCGTTTTAAGGACTTTGAGACTAACCGACCTTGGCAGATAACTGTTTACACAAAATATTATTCTGAATGACTGATTTATGCTCGCCACATGACCTGTTTAAATTAAGTGAGCTAGTATTGAACTATTAATACTTCTGACAACTCCTTTGATTAACCAGCCCGGAAGGTGCTTCCGGGCACGGAGGAGTAAATTCCTTAAGTATCTGCCAATGTAACTTGCTCCACAGGGGCAGTTGAACTGATAGATACAAAATGAAGTGGCAAGCTTAGGTAATTTATCCTTTATTCTTGGTATCATCATGGGGCGGGTAGAAAACATCAGTTACAATTTCCCAGTGTAAAACGTTCTCCGCATGGAGCTGCGTAACCTCAACGTAAGCATTTCACTGGGCGCGTCCACTCTGAATGCTAGTCTCTCAAAGTTGTATTATCCTTATAAACATGTATAATAATCACAATTGTTCATTTTGACGCATTTCCCATCACTATTCGGTGTGTGTATTTTTGTTCCATTTCTGACTGGCTGTATTGGTTATATCATTGTACTAATTGTCTTAATTTACGTTATAGAAACAGATATAAGTTAATGCCTAGTTCTTCCAGTTTTGACTGTAGTTAAGCACAGACTCTGAATCGACAGTCTTGAGGAAATCGCTTGAAAGTTTATTTGTAGGCTTAAACATATCCTACACAGTTGTGAACAGTACTACTCTCATCGAAAAGTTAAATTGCATGATGACGTCTAGAAAATTTTCGGACCCGGTGAGATTCCAGTATTGTCTCCAAATGAATCAGAGATTCTTAGTGATGATCAAGTAGAAGTAAACGAGCATAAAATTGATTTTATGTTAGATATAAAGCTACCCAGACTACCTGTCGCTCAGTTGGATAAAGAAATTGAGTTGGAAAACTTACGCCAGAAGACAAAAGTGAGTCTCATTCAGAATACACCTGAGAATCCGGTGAATCATAATGCAGAGTCAACTCCATACGAAGCTGGGATCGACTTGAGTACTCACCTACCGAAAGCGATATCGAGAATCTTAGACTTGCCTAAAAGAGAAATAATAAGATTCGATGGTGGTCATGTACACTATTGGAGCTTTATCATGAATTTCGAAGAATGTGTCGGTAATGAAAATATACGGTATAAGGCTAAGTTAAACTATTCAATCCAATATTGTGACGGAGAAGCCAAGTTCATTACATTACATTGCACTTTACTAGAACCTAAAGCTGGCTACAGCAAAACGTTAGAGCTCTTGGAGAAAATGTTTGGGTAAAAGCAAGTAGTGGCCCGTACACTCATTGATAAGATGTTAGCGATTCCTAGCATCTGAGAAAATTACCCGAAAGAATTAAGAAAGTTGTCGACAGAGATGCAAGTTTGTGACTTGACGCTTAAGCAAATGAATTATATTTCGGATTTGAATTCCACAAGAACCATTAAGAGTATGGTCTTGAAGTTACCTACTCATATTCAGTATGAATGAGTGAAGATTGTGTCTAAATTTATCAAAGGCGGACGGGAACCCTTGTTTAGTGATTTGTCAAACTTTGCTAAGGAATAAGCTGACATAGCGAACACCAGATACGGGCAACTCGTCAACAAAACTGCTATGAGACGGGATAACAGGAACCTAGTAAACCCGAGGGCTAACGTTAGCACAGACCGTAGTAAGATTAGGACACCGTACGCCAATACTAGTGAAGGTGACATTGTGTTACCTCAAGGACTCATGTATCTCGGCCTATCATGTGTGTTGTGACATGAAAGTCATTTTTTGGATCAATGTTCAGAGTTTAAGAATAAAATGTTGATGAAAGAGCAGAGTTTATACGAAAAAATAAGTTATGTAACTTGCGTCTTAAGGTTAATCATATCGCTAAGGATTGTCGATCGATGAGATCGTGTACAGTTGAAGGATGCGGCAGACGGCACCACACTTTATTACATGCAAAGCATAAAGAACAGTCTAACAGTGTTAGTGATGTCCATGTTAATACCCAAACATGTAGAGGGATAGAAAGAGAACACAAGCAGGAAGCTACACCCTGTGGGGCAGCACTAGCCGTAGTGCCCGTATTACTAACTTACTTACTTACTTACGCCTGTTACCCCTCTCGGAGAAGCATAGGCCGCTCACCAGTATTCTCCATTCAACTCTGTCCTGAGCAATCTTTTCCAGCTGTCTCCAGTTACTGTTCATCCTTTTTATGTCTGCTTCCAGTTCTCGACGCAGGGTGTTCTTTGGCCTTCCTCTTTTCTGTTTTCTAACAGGGTTCCAAGTTAGTGCTTGTCTTGTGATACAGTCTGATGATTTGCGCAATGTATGTCCTATCCATTTCCAACGTCGTTTCCTGATTTCCTCTTCAGCTGGAAGCTGATTTGTTCTTTTCCAAAGTAGGCTGTTACTGATGGTTTCGGGTCAACAGACATTCAATATTCTACGTAGACAGTTGTTGAAAAAATACCTGCACTCTCCTGAGGATGTTTACAGTAGTTTTCCACGTTTCAGCTCCATACAGAAGAACTGACTTGACGTTCGAGTTGAAGAGTCTAACTTTGAGATTGGTAGACAATTGTTTGGACTCCCATATATTTTTCAACTGTAGGAATGCTGCCCTTGCTTTGCCGATCCTTGCCCTTACATCTGCATCGGATCCTCCTTGTTCATCGATGATGATCCCCAGGTATGTAAAGGTATCCACTTCTTCTAGAGTTTCTCCCTCAAGTTCAATTAGGTCGGTGCTCTCGGTGGTGAATTTGAGGATCATGCTCTTTCCCTTATGTATGTTCAGGCCTATTGATGCTGAGATTGCTGCTACGTTGGTTGTCTTCATTTGCATTTCCTGTTGTGTATAGGGTGGAAGTGCTAGATCATCCGCGAAGTCCAGATCATCAAGTTGCATCCTACTTGTCGATTGAATCCCGTGCTTCTCCCTAGATACAGAGTGCCCGTATTACTAAAGCATAATCGGGGGAAGGTACAGACTTATGTTTTCCTGGACAGTAGTTCGGATGCTTCACTAATTTCTCACGATCTGGTAGATGAACTGAAACTGGAAGTAGAGCCGAAAACCGTTTCCTTGAAAACATTGGATAGTCAGACAGTTCTTCACTGCAAAGAAGTTAGTATTAAAGTTTATGCGTAGAATAATCCCGACGGCAATACAGATGTCCTATTGGTCCCACTTGCAGGGTATGAGATTTCCGAAGGTTAAGGACGAAAACGTTAAGTTGTTATTAAGATGTAATGTACCAGAAGTCTGCAAAGCTAGAGAGAGGAGTGTCAGTTAGATCAATGAACCGCACTTCATTAGAACTACGCTTAGATGGACGCTGTTAGGTCCTTATGTTAAAACTCCTAGATGGAACAGCGTGATAAACAATGTTACATCCCAAAACGAGTTAAAAGCTAGATTAGTGCTAAGAAGAGAAGAAACTAGTTACTTTTCGTGTTATTATCCTCTATTTCGCTATTTTTAATTTGATTGTAAAGTAAGTGGTAACCGGTACTGCTCTTCATTTCCCCCGCTGGACCTTGTTAATTGTGATTGGTTGTAATATCACTTCAGTATGCTAATTAGTCTGTTTTCTCCAAGGTCGCTTTTGTAACTATATATACAGAGTTGAATTATAATAGAATCGAATCTTCCTGCTGCTGCGTTGGTGTCTTCTTGATTTTGTCTTGGAGTGAGTAATCAGTATCGAGTCGTTGGTCACGGTTGCGAGTGTCAGTTGGCGCAGATAAGTTTCCGATTAGAGTTGCGGTTAGTTTGTGCATTACAGTAGGCGTTATATTACAACATATCAATTGGCGACGGGTGATGGTGACCGCTGATCCTACCAAAATGAATTTGTTGTTGGATGAACAACTTAAACTAATGAAACTTTTCACAAGCCTGAAATCTAATCCTGAATCACCCTCGAATGTTCCTGTCCCCAACTCTACGCTTTCAGTTGGTGGAATTACTAATAGTATTGCTGAATTTAATTATGATCCAGAAGCTAATGTTACTTTTGATACCTGGTTCCGGAGATATGAAGATTTGTTTAAGTATGATTTAGCTTCTCAGGACGATGCATGGAAAGTTCGCCTACTTCTCAGAAAGCTCGGTGCAGCAGAACTTTACAAGTACTGCAACATAATTTTACCTCAGAATCCTCGAGATAGAACATTTTCTGGAACCTGCTCAACTCTTAGCCAACACTTTGGTGACAATTCTTCTCTATTAAATATTAGATCTTGTTGCTTAAAGTTAAAAATGAATGAAACAGATGATTTCTTAACTCATGTTGGAGTTGTAAACAGAGAATGTGAACGGTTTAAATTAAAAGACCTATCGGAGAATCAATTTAAATCGTTAATACTGATCTGCAGCCTACAGTCAGAAAAATTCGCTGATATTCAAACGCGATTGCAACACCGTCTTGACCAAGAACCAACATTGTCTCTAAATGACATCGCCGCAGAATATCAACAACTGATCAATTTAAAGCATGATATTACACTTGTCCAGTCTGGTGGTAATGGTGACATTGAAGTTCATGCTGTTCGTCGAAAACTTTTTTTTCATCGAATCACTCCAGCAACCGCCTCAACTTATTGTGATAAACAAGCAGTAGAGAAAACAATTACTCCCCCATCCAGATGCTGGAACTGTGATGGATGGCATTCGCCTAGTTCTGTCCATTTAAAAACTATCGCTGCAGAAAGTGTAACAGGCTGGGACACAAAGAAACGTTTTGAAAGCAGAAAGACACATGCACTCGGTCACGTTCCAGAAGAAGATTCCGTTCACCGAGTAAGCCGGCTGAGTCACTTTCAGTATCCTCCCTGAATCACGCTCATCAGAGACCAGCCAGAAAGTACGTTTCTGTTCGGATAAATGGTCACACGGTAAGCCTCCAACTTGATACAGCATCTGATATTACTATTATTTCTAGAAAAAAATGGATTAAAATTGGGAAACCTGTACTATGCGCTACAGAACAGCTCGCCATAAGTGCATCAGGCGATCGTTTGGTGGTTATCGGCAAAATTGTATGCTTTGTGACATTTAATGATATAACCACGGATGGAGTATGTTATGTGGTTAACAACGATCTTAACTTGTTGGAGTCAGATTGGTTTACTGACCTGAAACTAGATGCTGTTTTACTAAGCACCGTATGCCACCGCATCGTAAGAATGAACGACGAGAAAGATTTCATGAAGCATATAAAGGAATTCGACAAAGTATTTACAAAAGGTCTAGGATGCTGTACCACAATGAAAGCTTCTCTTTGCTTGACACCGAATGCTTCTCCAGTCTTCCGTCTTAAAAGACCAGTTCCATACGCTTCGCTACCAGAAGTCGACGCAGAACCTCAACGCTTAGAGAAGCAAGGTGTTCTTATACCAGTATTATTCTCAGCCTGGGCAGCCCCAATAGTCGACGTAAAGAAACCTAAAGGTACACTACGCATTTTCGCCGATTTTTCGACCGGTCTGAATGATGCCCTAAAACAACACCATTATCCCCTACCGGCTCCAGACGATTTGTTCACTATCCTAAACGGCGGTAGTTGTTTCGCCAAACTAGACCTGGCAGATGCTTATTTGCAAGTCAATGTTGAACCAGCCTGCAGTGAATTACTCACGATAAATACGCATCGGGAACTTTTTTAGTACACGAGACTACCATTTGGAGTCAAAACTGCACCGGCTATTTTCCAACAATCAATGAATACGATCTTAACATGCCTCACCGGAGTGGCCGTGTATTTAGACGACATACTCGTTGTCGCAGAATCACCAAATGAACTGTACAATCGACTTGCGACTGTACTAAAACGAATCCAAGACCATGGATTCCGCCTACGTTCAGAGAAATGTCAATTTTACCTTATGTCTGTGAAGTATTTAGGATTTATATTCGACAAATCAGGTCGTCGTCTAGATCGAGAAATAATTTAAGCCATTCAAAAAATGCCTGCACCATACGATGTACCTACTTTGCGATCCCTTTTCGGACTAATAAGTTACTACTCATCATTTTTGCCATCCTTGCATGAAAAATGAGCACCGCTGAACCATCTGCTGGAGAAAAATGTTAAGTGGAATTGAACAAAACAGTGCCAAACAGCGTTCGATGGCTTGAAGAAGCTCCTTACATCCAATCTTCAATTGACGCATTATGATCCAAAAGTGCCGATTATTGTTGCTGCGGACGCGTCTGCATATGGTGTAGGTGCAGTTATCTTGCATAAATTTCCGAATGGAAATGAGAAATCCATATTGCACGCTTCAAGAACACTGACACCTACTAAAAGGCGCTATAGTCAAATTAAAAAAGAAGCTTTGGCTATCGTTTTTGCAGTGCGGCGATTCCATAAGATGATGTATGGACGACTTTTTACAATACTAACTGATCACAAACCACTACCGGCAGTCATTGGGTCGAAAGCTGGAGTACCAGTGCACTCCGCAATTTGGTTACAACGTTGGGCATTGACGCTGCTCGGATATGATTTTGATATACAATACAAGAAGAGTGAGGATTTTGGTCAGGCAGATGCCCTATCTCGACTCATAAGCACCTACGACGAGTGAAGCGTCGGTTATCGCCACCATCGATACAAGAGATTACGCTAAAGAAAGTTTCATTCATGCTGTTGGATTTAGTTGTAATTATTGTACTACTCATGAGTAGTTGAGTGTTTATTATGTAATTTGTACCTTGCATTTTATTGGTCAGTTATGATCGAACTCTCTAGAAGAGCCTTTTAATCTCATCCACTTCGGGTGCGTTATTCCGGTAAAAATAACGCTATGTCACGTAAATCCTACAGTTATTCAAGTTTGCTGCGTCAACAACAACACCATCTAGAAGATAGTATGCTAGATTTATCTGTTCAGTTAGAAAAGCATGAAAGTCCTGTCTTAAGCGGCCAAAGGAGCCTACATGAGAAGCAACTGGAAATAGAATTGGCAAAGCTAAAAATACAAGAAGTGGAAAAAAGGATCGCGTTGGAGATGCTGTTACGAGAAGGATGTCCCCAAAATTCTAGCGAAAGAGGAAACATGAAACGCGACACATGTCTCACAACGAATTATGTAGAAAGATACTCCGAACTGCCAAAGCCAGAAATAAGGAGATTTGACGGAAACCCAAAGGAGTATTGGATATTTACGAAAGAGTTTCAGAAAGTTGTAGAACAAGCGACAACCGACGACGCCATACGTCTGAATTACTTAATTCAATTTTGCACAGGTAAGGCGAGAGACTCTATAGAACTTTATACTATAATGAATGGCACAGATGGCTTTATGTTAGCTAAGGATATTTAAAAAGGAAATTTGGTCAGAATTACATGGTGGCTAGGGCCTTTATAGATGAAATAATTGACGGGCCACCAGTTAAGAACGACGACTCGGCAGCATTGGCTGACCTTAGTCAAAAAATGCAAACATGCGACGTGACGTTAAAACAGCTAGGTTACCAGTCCGATTTAAATGCAAGTAGAACGCTAGAAGCTATTGTGGTGAGGTTGCCTTCGAATCTCTGGTTTAAATGGGCGGAAACAGCGGTAGAATATATGAAACAAGGCAGAGAGCCTACCTTTGAGGACTTAGCTAGGTTTATCGAGGAACGTGTCGACATAATGTGCACGAGATATGGAGAACTCGCAGTGAATTTAAAGTCAGATAAACGAGTTCGGAACGTTGTTTCTTATCAACCATCGAGTACAGAAAAGAACGTGTTTACATTGCAGCACTCAACTTCAAGTCAACGTCATGAAAGGTATTTAGTGTGTATCTTATGTAAAGACAACCACTTTCTCGACCAGTGTCCAACGTTGTTATCCCTTGAAGTAGATAGAAGGTTAGATCTAATCAAGGAGAAAAGGTTATGCCGATTATGTTTAAAAACTAGTCATGTAGCGAAGGATTGTAGATTGCGCAGAGGATGTACCGTGGGGGGTTGTGGTGGTAGGCACCATACATTGTTGCATGTTATGACTGACGTCTCACTATCTAATGCGGATGTTACTGCTAATTACGTTTCAAAGTCCCAAGCGGAGAATGAAGAACCTAAGGTGGCACTTGTAGTGGTCCCAGTAATTCTCCGCAATCGTGACCATACGGTAGAAACTTTAGCATTCTTGGATAGCGGCTCTGACTCGACATTGGTTCTTGAGGAGATTGTTGACGATTTAAAATTACCCATGGAATATGCCCGTGTTCGGATAGAGACCATGAATGGTTACAGAGAGATGCGGACAAATGCGGCACAACTAGAAGTTAGCTCGTACAAATCTGATGAGTCAATTCGTATAAAAAGAGCATATGTTGTTCCCAGTTCGCCTAAGATTAAGCGAGTGGTACCAGAGGAGAAGCAACTTTGATTGTGGCAGCATCTGCAGGGAATAGACCTGAGGAGATGTGAAAGTAAGCGAATAGGACTACTGGTTGGTTGCAATGTTCCTGAAGCACATAGAAATTTAGAACAAAGGTTAAGAAAACCAGAGGAACCGTACGCGATAAAGACCACATTTGGTTGGACACTGATGGGACCCCTTGGTACCCATGTAACAAGTCAAATAAAACTAAATCATCTCAGTCTCTCAGAAATTGAAAGTACTCTTGAAAGATTATACCTGCAAGACCTGTTAGAGGAAAGTCAATCTAAAGATAAAGATCTATCGATTGAAGATAGAACCGCACTCAGAATCATGGAGATGTCTATCACGTTAAAGGATTGTCATTATTGTTTATCACTTCCGTGGAAAGATTCACAGTTAGCATGGATGGATAATAAGTCGTATTGCTTGCATAGTCTAAACGCTTTACGTAAACGACTGTGTACCTCTAAAGACTTAGCTAGACGCTATGCGGATGCAATGATGGATTACCTTATGAAGGGATATGCAGAAATGGCGCGACCGTTAAATGATAAGTCTAACGTATGGTACTTACCGCATCACCCTGTCGTTCATCCAGCGAAACCAGAGAAAATTAGAATCGTGTTCGATTGCGCTGCTAGACATGAAGGACGATCACTAAACGACAGGTTACTCTCTGGTCCGGATCTTACTAATTCGCTACTGGGTGTAATTCTTAGGTTTAGACAAGAAAGAGTAGCAGTAATGGCTGACATCAAAGCAATGTTCCATCAGGTTGAAGTACCAGAACGCGATAGGGACGCTCTGCGTTTTTTATGGTGGACGAACGGAGATTTTACTGACAGCGCTGAAGAATTTCGCATGACAGTTCACCTATTTGAGGCAACCTCTCCTCCTTGTTGTGCTACATTTGCTCTTAATCGTACCATCGAAGATAACAAGGAAAACTATGACAAGGCAGTTTACGACATGGATACACGTAGTTTTTACGTGGACGATTGTTTAATTAGTACTCCCAATACTGAAACAACTTATCAAACAGCAACTCAGTTGAAAGGTATGTTATCAAAGGGAGGATTCAACTTGACTAAGTGGGTTACTAATGATTCAACATTAGCTCAGTTGCTGCCTGAGTTTAATTGTATCGGGCCATGTGTACATATCGGTCACGACGATCATACCACTTGTCGAGCTTTGGGCATAAGTTGGAATATATGTGATGATACCTTTCGTTTTTATGTCGGGATGATCGATGAACCTGTTACACGTCGTAATATCTTGTCATTTGTCGCCTCCATATTCGATCCCATGGGTTACCTGGCACCTATTATTCTTTCGGCAAAACTTATCCTTCAGAAACTATGCAAAATTAAATTTTCTTGGGGTGATTTAATAGTAGGAGAAGAATTAAAGGTTTGGAGAAAATGGCAAGGAAGTCTCACTCATATAGAAAAGATAGCTTTGCCTCGGTCATTAAATGCAGCCAAATGTACTGGAATCGAACTACATATGTTCAGCGATGCCTCTAATAATGGATACGGAGCACCAGGGTATTTACTACTACTAAAACAGCAAAGTATTAAAGAATGTAAACTGATATTCGCCAAAGCTAAAGTAGCACCTATTAGGGCCACAAGTATACCACATTTAGAATTAGCAGCAGCAGTTTTGTCTGTGAAAGTCTCCAAGCTTATACGAACAGAGATGACTGTTACCATACTCAAAACGTGTAAGATCTTTTTTTTTGGTTTTGTTGAAAATCCCTCCAAGTAACCTTTTTCTTTAATTGTAATTCGTTGTGTTTCGTTCAAAATACGTTTGTCACCCTTTCTTAATCTGTTTAGTTGTACATTCTAATAATCTTTAATTTCTAAATGAGATAGTTGCTATTTATTTTTATTGTAATATCTGTATTTTCTTGCGTTCGTGCTGGATTTCTGTTATTCGTATGAACTTCATACACTTTGTTTTACTGGACGTTTTGGCTTGGGCGGAAGCCATATTGGTCTGTTCCTCTTTTGATTGTATTACTTGCCTTGACTGGATTTGTGCATTTCCAGATTGTGGGTGGACGCACATTTTCAGAAATTGTTTTGTAACAAATTTAGATCTTACTTTCTGGATAGACAACACGCAATCTATCCTAAAGGGATAGAGTAACATTTTTGTATATTATTTGGAACTTAATTGATTATCCCCATTTTTGGGATAAACTTTGGTTGAGTAACTGGTGGTGACATTTGTTTAGGTAATGATGTACATTTGTATAACTAATTTTATATAGAACCGTTCCTCACCCAACCATTTGTTTTGAATTTCGACTGGGCAAGAGTACGCGTATCTAAACCAACCTCGACAGTTACTCTTCAGTCCAAACTGCTTCAGTTTGGATTCTACAAAACGATTTATTGGACTGACTCCCTCGTCGTACTCCATAGCATAAACAATGCTTCCAAAAGATTCCCTACGTTTTTTGCTAACAGGTTGGCTTATATACATGAACAGACGAGGCCATCAGACTGGTGTCACGTTAGTTCTAAGCTCAACCCAGCAGATTCGCTTTCCCGAGGGTTCATGGTAAACCAAGAACGAAAATCAAAACGACGGCTTAGTGGTCCAACATTTTTATTGCAGGGACATGTCCAGCAGGAACCACATCAGCACACTAACGTATACTCCTATGTAAACTATTTGTTGTCAGATAGAGATTTATATCCAACCGAGAATCAACCTACGTTTCTGAATCGATTCGAGGCTGTGAATTCATGGATGAAATTACAACGAATGATAGCTTGGCTAATGCGTTATAAACATCTCTTGACGAACAAATTAACTAACCAACAACACCTCACAGTTGCAGAGTTAAGATCGGCAGAGCTCAACATTATCCGATTGGCGCAGAAGGAATGTTTCAATGATGTATTTAAACTGTTGAATCACGTCTCAGTGGTGACAAGTCAGAAGGAGGTCGACCGAACAATTAAAATAGCACTATGCAAGTCCTCAAGCCAACTACGTCATTTGAAACCAATTACGGTTAAGGAGTAATAAGAGTTGGTGGGCGCTTACAACAATCAGGTCTACCCTTTGAAGTAAGGCATTCAATTATACTACCGCATAATCATTTTATTACCCGTTTAATTATTAGACATTATCATGAAACGAATGGACATATGGGAGTAAATTATCTGATTTCGACAATCCGTGAAAGATATTGGATCATTAAAGCAGCGAAAACCATCAAATCGGTTTTCAATAATTGCTATAAGTGTCGTAAGTAGTTCTCTCAACCTTGCCAACAGGCTATGGCACCCCTACCAGAAGATCGTTTCATGCACCACTGTAATCCATTTACTGTGACAGGTGTCGATTATTTTGGACCACTATTTGTGAAACGTGGACGGACCGTGGAAAAGAGATACGGCTGCTTGTTCACTTGCTTCAGCTCAAGAGCGGTTCATCTAGAGATATCTAATACTCTAGACACCAATTCCTTCCTGTGTGTCTTTAGCCGATTTGTAGCACGTGGGGGCTACCCACAACGCCTGTATAGTGACAACGGTAGTAACTTTAAAGGTGCAGAAAGTGCGATAAAGTGTTTAATGAGAGCTTGGAACCAAGAAAAAATATCGAAAAACCTTGCCACTCACAATTGTGATTGGATATTTAACCCTCCAAAGGCTTATCATCGAGGAGGAATATGGGAGAGGATCATCAAAAATAATTAAAAGAATATTAGTAGTTATTCTCGACGAACAACCGGTCACCGATGAGGTACTACATACGACTCTAGTGGAGATAGAGAGGATTTTAAACAATCGTCCTATAGTGAGGATGGTAGAAGACGTCCATAGAATACAAGCGCTTTCATCTAGCATGTTACTATTGCCTAGAGCAAGTGAACCAGCTAGCATCGATGAAAAGGACTATACAATAAAATACAATAGAAAATGGCGACAAACATTGTACTTGGTTGATCTTTTTTGGAAAAGGTGGTTGAAGCTATATATCCCAACGCTACAGTTAACGCAACGATGGCATGATCCTAAGCCTAAATTGAAGGTTGGGGACTTAGTATTGATGATAGAACCTGCACGATCGAGAGGGCAATGGCCGAAGGCGGTCGTCACAGATATACAGGAGGGTACCGACGGTTTAGTTCGGAAGGCGACGTTAAGAACAGCTAACGGGATAGTGAAAAGAGATGTACGACAGTTATGCAAGTTGGAAGGTGAAGTTGAAGAATCCCAGAACCCCGAACAGTTAGAAACATCCCGGGATTCTCCAACCTCAGGGGGCAGTGTTGGATTTAGTTGTAATTGTTGTACTACTCATGAGTAGTTGAGTGTTTATTATGTAATTTGTACCTTGCATTTTATTGGTCAGTTATGATCGAACTCTCTAGAAGTTGTTTTCTATTGGTCGGAACATTGTGTTTTGGTCAGCCATTTTTGTTTGGCATTCTGTTCGCTTTGTGTGTAAGGCGCGGATCGTTGTGATCATTTGTTGTTGTTGTTGTTGCTTAATCACCTTGAATATAAGTAACTATTAAATTAATAATTGTTTGTTGCAGAACCACGTTTGATATTTATATACCTGTTCCAAATAAATATTCCGAACACTCAAAGAGCCTTTTAATCTCATCCACTTCGGGTGCGTTATTCCGGTAAAAATAACGCTGTCACGTAAATACTACACATGCTGTGAGAGCACTTCCTATTACCACTCAGCAAGTTGCTGAATTCACAAGAAAAGACAAAACGATACAACGATCAATCTATTATATGCAGCACAAATGGCCACGTTCTTTAGATGAAGAACTGAGACAGCTATATCAGCGTCGGCAAGCTCTGTGCCTAGTAGAAGGGCGACTTATGTTTAGGGATCGTTGCAAGTACAATGGGCGGATATAGTCGATACGTTGACAGAAAACGTTAGGGAACCCACGTTTGCCGAGCTTACCAATTTTATAGCTTCGCGTGCCAGGGTCGCGAGTAGCAGGTTTGGACAGTTGGCGACATGTATGAAGAAAGGATATAACGCGAAGATGAATTGTTACTTGCAATCGGAGCAGTATAGCAGTTTAGCTGTTAAACGTAAATGCAGTATATGCTCTAAGGATCATGACATTTATCTGTGCCCAAGTTTCATATCAATGACGGTCGAAGATCGATGGGCTCATGCAAGGTCTAAGGGTGCTTGTTTTGTTTGCCTAAAGCGAGGTCATCGAGCCAGTGAATGCAAATCGACAAAGCGTTGTAATGTTGATGAGTGTTCTAAACGACATCATTATTTGCTACATAGTAATCGACAGGTCAATCCCCTTGAAAGTAATTCCAATGTAGAGAGTCATTGTGGATATACTAAGTCTCTAGGTCATCATGTGTGCTTGGGAATGATACCCATACGGTTGAGATCAAAACATGCGGAAGTTGTAGGCTATGCCTTTCTTGACAACGGCTCCGATGCGACATTAATACGCTCGGATTGCTTAAAATCTCTTGGACTAAAGGAGGAGCAAGTGTCGATAGTTCTCCAGACAGTGGGTGGTAACAAGACAGCTAAAGCTACAAACGCTTCATTTGAGGTACATTCATTAAACCAAACAGAGCATATCGAAATAAATGGAGCATTGGTAGTGGAAAGAATACCAGGACGTAAGCCTGAAAGGTGCGTGCTGGATGAGGTGCAGAAGTGGCCCCACTTAACTGACGTACCCTTAGATAGTATAGACTCTGACGAAGTTTTGTTATTAATTGGTTGTGATGTACCTGAAGCCCACTGGGTCTTAGATCAACGTTTAGGAGGCAGGAAGCGACCATACGCAATAAAGACGCTACTGGGGTGGGCCGTTTTTGGCCCCACGTCTTATCGTGGATGGGGGAAGAGAGTCGTAAATCATACTTGTATGGGAGACTCATCGAAAGACCAGTTGCGTAGGATTTATGACATAGAGTTGGCTGATGTATATTCGAATGATAAGACTCTTTCAATGGACGACCTTAATGCCATTAAGATATTTGAGGAAGGAACCTATTTTGCAGATGGTCATTTCTTTGTACCCATCCCATGGAGAAATAATGTAGATACAAGAAAAGATAATTATGAGATGGCCAAATGCAAATTACATAGTTTAAGACGCAAAATGTTAAGCGATTACTGTTTTCATGGCAAGTATACTAAGGGTATAGAAAATAACTTTACTAAGGGATATGCGGAGAAAGTCCCAGAAACGCAACGTGAAGTAGGGAATCTCCCCCGATGGTATTTACCTCATCATGCAGTTATAAACCCGAGAAAACCGGAGAAGCTCAGAGTAGTTTTCGATTGTGCTGCCAAATCTGCAGGGGTATCATTAAATGACATGATTTATCAAGGACCAGACACCACTGCTGAGTTAGTGTGTATATTATTACGATTCCGCAGAGAAGCTGTGGCCATTACTGCAGATGTGGAGGAAATGTTCATGCAAGTAAAGGTGCCGGAGCATGACCGAGGAGCTTTGAGATTTCTATGGTGGCCGAATGGTGACACGTCAAGCAAGCCGGTAGAGTTTCAGATGACTTCACATCCATTCGGAGCAACGTCGTCACCGTTTTGTGCAAACTTTGCTATGAATAAGACTGCACAAAGATTCTCGACTGGTTACGAGGATTTTGTCGTGGATGCTGTTAAGAATAATTTCTACGTTGATGACTGTTTAGTATCCTTCTCCACCTGTGAACAAGCGAAAAAATTTGTTGTGCAAATAAATGAGCTACTATGTAAGGGGGGCTTCAAATTGAGGAAATGGATAACTAACTCAGAGATAGTAAATGCTGTTTTGCCTTCTGTATGCGACGATGGACCTCTAGTTGACATACCTGTATGTTATAATGTCACTCACCGAACTTTAGGTTTGGAATGGGATCCCAGACAAGATGTATTTAAGTTTTGCTTCGACGCAACGGAGAAACCTATTACTAGACGAGGGATATTGTCCGTCGTTTCTTCCCTGTTCGACCCCTTGGGTCTAATCGCTCCTACGTGTCTCACTGCTAAACTGCTATTGCAGAAGCTATGCAAGGCTCAGGTAGGTTGGGACCAACCGCTTAGTGAGCCGGACGTTTCCGTCTGGTTAAATTGGGTAAAATTTATGCTACAGATAGGTGATGTCACTGTGCCCAGAGGAATCAAGAGAGTAATTGACGAAACAGACGCGACGGTAGAGCTGCATTTATTCAGTGACGCGTCGGAGTCGGGATATGGAGCCGTTGCCTACGCACTGGTCAGGTATCCACAGCGGTCACCGTACTGTGTTTTATTATTTAGCAAGTCTAGAGTTGCACCTATCAAACAAGTCACTATACCGAGATTGGAGATGGCGGCAGCGGTGTTAAGCGTGAGAATAAGTGAAGTCCTAAAGAAAAGTTTCCCCAGATTTTTTAGTGAAGTAAACTTTTATACGGATTCTATGGTAGTTTTGTATTACATCAAGAATACGGAGAGTCGATACAGTACCTTTATAGCCAACCGCCTAGCAGTCATACATCAATTTACGAGTGTCAAACAATGGCGTTATATAAAGTCGTCACAGAATCCAGGTGATTGGACGTCTAGAGGTATTCATAAAGTGAGCGATCTAAGAACTTGGTTTGAATGTCCTGCATTGTTGGACACTAGTGTTTCTAGAATGACTATTAGATGTCCAGAACCCACTGTTGAAAACATTGAGTTTAGAAAACCGCTGTCTATGGTTAGTTTAAGTAATGTAGAACAATGCAGCTCTCCTATTCTGTCTTATTTTTCTGAGTGGATGAAGTTGGTCAGAGCTGTAGCATGGTTTAGAAGATTCATCGAATTTATTAAGGTTCTGAGTTCCTCGAGTGGTGAAGGATCCGTCCATCTAGGGTATCTAAAGGTTAATGAGCTTGAAGTAGCTAAGCGTAAGATGTTGTTGATGGTTCAAAAGGAAGTATATGGGGAGTTAATACGTGAATTTAGAAACAGCGGTAACTTAATCAAACATAGCCACCTGAAAAGATTATCCCCGATAATGCTGGATGGTCTGCTCTGTGTTGGAGGTCGCTTAAATTACGCCGATTTCCCAAGCACTTTTAGACATCCAATAATTTTACCTAACCGACACTTTGTGACTGAATTGATCATTAGACATTATCATAGAGAGGAAGGACATACAGGAACCTCTCAAGTATTGGCCACAATTCGCAAGAATTACTGGATAGTAAAGGGAACTAGTGCAGTCAAGAGAGTAATAGGCAAATGTGTGACTTGTCGACGGTTTATGATGAGTCCCGGACAACAGCTGATGGCACCCCTCCCCCTTTGTAGAATTCAGCAGGGCTGGTATACCTTTTCATCTGTGGGAGTTGATTACTTTGGACCCTTCATAGTTAAAAGAGGAAGATCATTTGAAAAAAGATATGGGTGTGTGTTTACTTGTTTACAAACAAGAGCTGTACATATCGAAATGGCGCATAGCTTAAACACCGATTCATTTATAATGTCTTTACTACGTTTTATGGGGAGAAGAGGGAGGCCCACAGAAATATACAGCGACAACGGGTCGAATTTCATAGGTACGGTGTCTGAACTAAAAAGGTTCATACAACAATGGGACCAGCGAAGGATAAGTAATGAACTAGCGACGAAGCAGATTCAATGGCACTTCAACCCACCCTTGTGCAGTCATAGAGGGGGAGTGTGGGAAAGGATGATTCGATCAGTACGCCGGTTGTTGTTGTTGATCACCAGGGACCAGACTTTGACCGATGAAGCCTTAGCCACGTATTTGGTTGAAGCTGAGAAGATATTAAATAATCGACCTTTAACCCCAGTGACCCAAGACGCCGAGGATAAACTAGCTTTGTCGCCGAATAATTTGTTATTACTGAGAGAGTGTGACGGAGTAGTTGAAGAAGGTACTATTACTGATAAGTACAGCAAACGTTGGAGACAGGTTAATTATCTTGCTAATGTGTTTTGGAAAAGATGGATGAAAGAATATTTACCGTCTCTGCAATTACGTCAAAAATGGTTGGTTGAACATCGTAATTTCAAGGAAGGCGATGTAGTTATTGTGATTTCAGATATTTCTACTCGTGGAAAGTGGCCCTTAGGAGTGGTGGAAAATTGTGAAATAGATAACGACGGGAAGGTTAGGACGGTAACCGTTCGCACCAGAAATGGAATAGTTAGGCGAGACATACGCAAGATATGTCTCCTTGAAGGATCAGAATAGTCTTACTGTAATTTAGAGAAAATAAGGCAGGTAGGCGTACTGCTGTAAGTCCTACCCGCTCCTCTAGCTTGATAATAATATAATAGGTTGAACCATGACTAAAGGTATCAAGTGGTCTTGTGGTACATGGAGGGATTTTGCGGGCCGGTGTAAGATCTTTTTTTTTGGTTTTGTTGAAAATCCCTCCAAGTAACCTTTTTCTTTAATTGTAATTCGTTGTGTTTCGTTCAAAATACGTTTGTCACCCTTTCTTAATCTGTTTAGTTGTACATTCTAATAATCTTTAATTTCTAAATGAGATAGTTGCTATTTATTTTTATTGTAATATCTGTATTTTCTTGCGTTCGTGCTGGATTTCTGTTATTCGTATGAACTTCATACACTTTGTTTTACTGGACGTTTTGGCTTGGGCGGAAGCCATATTGGTCTGTTCCTCTTTTGATTGTATTACTTGCCTTGACTGGATTTGTGCATTTCCAGATTGTGGGTGGACGCACATTTTCAGAAATTGTTTTTTAACAAGTAACTTTCGATGCGTTGTTGTTGATATTTCTATAGATTTAGATCTTACTTTCTGGATAGACAACACGCAATCTATCCTAAAGGGATAGAGTAACATTTTTGTATATTATTTGGAACTTAATTGATTATCCCCATTTTTGGGATAAACTTTGGTTGAGTAACTGGTGGTGACATTTGTTTAGGTAATGATGTACATTTGTATAACTAATTTTATATAGAACCGTTCCTCACCCAACCATTTGTTTTGAATTTCGACTGGGCAAGAGTACGCGTATCTAAACCAACCTCGACAGTTACTCTTCAGTCCAAACTGCTTCAGTTTGGATTCTACAAAACGATTTATTGGACTGACTCCCTCGTCGTACTCCATAGCATAAACAATGCTTCCAAAAGATTCCCTACGTTTTTTGCTAACAGGTTGGCTTATATACATGAACAGACGAGGCCATCAGACTGGTGTCACGTTAGTTCTAAGCTCAACCCAGCAGATTCGCTTTCCCGAGGGTTCATGGTAAACCAAGAACGAAAATCAAAACGACGGCTTAGTGGTCCAACATTTTTATTGCAGGGACATGTCCAGCAGGAACCACATCAGCACACTAACGTATACTCCTATGTAAACTATTTGTTGTCAGATAGAGATTTATATCCAACCGAGAATCAACCTACGTTTCTGAATCGATTCGAGGCTGTGAATTCATGGATGAAATTACAACGAATGATAGCTTGGCTAATGCGTTATAAACATCTCTTGACGAACAAATTAACTAACCAACAACACCTCACAGTTGCAGAGTTAAGATCGGCAGAGCTCAACATTATCCGATTGGCGCAGAAGGAATGTTTCAATGATGTATTTAAACTGTTGAATCACGTCTCAGTGGTGACAAGTCAGAAGGAGGTCGACCGAACAATTAAAATAGCACTATGCAAGTCCTCAAGCCAACTACGTCATTTGAAACCAATTACGGTTAAGGAGTAATAAGAGTTGGTGGGCGCTTACAACAATCAGGTCTACCCTTTGAAGTAAGGCATTCAATTATACTACCGCATAATCATTTTATTACCCGTTTAATTATTAGACATTATCATGAAACGAATGGACATATGGGAGTAAATTATCTGATTTCGACAATCCGTGAAAGATATTGGATCATTAAAGCAGCGAAAACCATCAAATCGGTTTTCAATAATTGCTATAAGTGTCGTAAGTAGTTCTCTCAACCTTGCCAACAGGCTATGGCACCCCTACCAGAAGATCGTTTCATGCACCACTGTAATCCATTTACTGTGACAGGTGTCGATTATTTTGGACCACTATTTGTGAAACGTGGACGGACCGTGGAAAAGAGATACGGCTGCTTGTTCACTTGCTTCAGCTCAAGAGCGGTTCATCTAGAGATATCTAATACTCTAGACACCAATTCCTTCCTGTGTGTCTTTAGCCGATTTGTAGCACGTGGGGGCTACCCACAACGCCTGTATAGTGACAACGGTAGTAACTTTAAAGGTGCAGAAAGTGCGATAAAGTGTTTAATGAGAGCTTGGAACCAAGAAAAAATATCGAAAAACCTTGCCACTCACAATTGTGATTGGATATTTAACCCTCCAAAGGCTTATCATCGAGGAGGAATATGGGAGAGGATCATCAAAAATAATTAAAAGAATATTAGTAGTTATTCTCGACGAACAACCGGTCACCGATGAGGTACTACATACGACTCTAGTGGAGATAGAGAGGATTTTAAACAATCGTCCTATAGTGAGGATGGTAGAAGACGTCCATAGAATACAAGCGCTTTCATCTAGCATGTTACTATTGCCTAGAGCAAGTGAACCAGCTAGCATCGATGAAAAGGACTATACAATAAAATACAATAGAAAATGGCGACAAACATTGTACTTGGTTGATCTTTTTTGGAAAAGGTGGTTGAAGCTATATATCCCAACGCTACAGTTAACGCAACGATGGCATGATCCTAAGCCTAAATTGAAGGTTGGGGACTTAGTATTGATGATAGAACCTGCACGATCGAGAGGGCAATGGCCGAAGGCGGTCGTCACAGATATACAGGAGGGTACCGACGGTTTAGTTCGGAAGGCGACGTTAAGAACAGCTAACGGGATAGTGAAAAGAGATGTACGACAGTTATGCAAGTTGGAAGGTGAAGTTGAAGAATCCCAGAACCCCGAACAGTTAGAAACATCCCGGGATTCTCCAACCTCAGGGGGCAGTGTTGGATTTAGTTGTAATTGTTGTACTACTCATGAGTAGTTGAGTGTTTATTATGTAATTTGTACCTTGCATTTTATTGGTCAGTTATGATCGAACTCTCTAGAAGTTGTTTTCTATTGGTCGGAACATTGTGTTTTGGTCAGCCATTTTTGTTTGGCATTCTGTTCGCTTTGTGTGTAAGGTGCGGATCGTTGTGATCATTTGTTGTTGTTGTTGTTGCTTAATCACCTTGAATATAAGTAACTATTAAATTAATAATTGTTTGTTGCAGAACCACGTTTGATATTTATATACCTGTTCCAAATAAATATTCCGAACACTCAAAGAGCCTTTTAATCTCATCCACTTCGGGTGCGTTATTCCGGTAAAAATAACGCTGTCACGTAAATACTACACATGCTGTGAGAGCACTTCCTATTACCACTCAGCAAGTTGCTGAATTCACAAGAAAAGACAAAACGATACAACGATCAATCTATTATATGCAGCACAAATGGCCACGTTCTTTAGATGAAGAACTGAGACAGCTATATCAGCGTCGGCAAGCTCTGTGCCTAGTAGAAGGGCGACTTATGTTTGGGGATCGTTGCAAGTACAATGGGCGGATATAGTCGATACGTTGACAGAAAACGTTAGGGAACCCACGTTTGCCGAGCTTACCAATTTTATAGCTTCGCGTGCCAGGGTCGCGAGTAGCAGGTTTGGACAGTTGGCGACATGTATGAAGAAAGGATATAACGCGAAGATGAATTGTTACTTGCAATCGGAGCAGTATAGCAGTTTAGCTGTTAAACGTAAATGCAGTATATGCTCTAAGGATCATGACATTTATCTGTGCCCAAGTTTCATATCAATGACGGTCGAAGATCGATGGGCTCATGCAAGGTCTAAGGGTGCTTGTTTTGTTTGCCTAAAGCGAGGTCATCGAGCCAGTGAATGCAAATCGACAAAGCGTTGTAATGTTGATGAGTGTTCTAAACGACATCATTATTTGCTACATAGTAATCGACAGGTCAATCCCCTTGAAAGTAATTCCAATGTAGAGAGTCATTGTGGATATACTAAGTCTCTAGGTCATCATGTGTGCTTGGGAATGATACCCATACGGTTGAGATCAAAACATGCGGAAGTTGTAGGCTATGCCCTTCTTGACAACGGCTCCGATGCGACATTAATACGCTCGGATTGCTTAAAATCTCTTGGACTAAAGGAGGAGCAAGTGTCGATAGTTCTCCAGACAGTGGGTGGTAACAAGACAGCTAAAGCTACAAACGCTTCATTTGAGGTACATTCATTAAACCAAACAGAGCATATCGAAATAAATGGAGCATTGGTAGTGGAAAGAATACCAGGACGTAAGCCTGAAAGGTGCGTGCTGGATGAGGTGCAGAAGTGGCCCCACTTAACTGACGTACCCTTAGATAGTATAGACTCTGACGAAGTTTTGTTATTAATTGGTTGTGATGTACCTGAAGCCCACTGGGTCTTAGATCAACGTTTAGGAGGCAGGAAGCGACCATACGCAATAAAGACGCTACTGGGGTGGGCCGTTTTTGGCCCCACGTCTTATCGTGGATGGGGGAAGAGAGTCGTAAATCATACTTGTATGGGAGACTCATCGAAAGACCAGTTGCGTAGGATTTATGACATAGAGTTGGCTGATGTATATTCGAATGATAAGACTCTTTCAATGGACGACCTTAATGCCATTAAGATATTTGAGGAAGGAACCTATTTTGCAGATGGTCATTTCTTTGTACCCATCCCATGGAGAAATAATGTAGATACAAGAAAAGATAATTATGAGATGGCCAAATGCAGATTACATAGTTTAAGACGCAAAATGTTAAGCGATTACTGTTTTCATGGCAAGTATACTAAGAGTATAGAAAATAACTTTACTAAGGGATATGCGGAGAAAGTCCCAGAAACGCAACGTGAAGTAGGGAATCTCCCCCGATGGTATTTACCTCATCATGCAGTTATAAACCCGAGAAAACCGGAGAAGCTCAGAGTAGTTTTCGATTGTGCTGCCAAATCTGCAGGGGTATCATTAAATGACATGATTTATCAAGGACCAGACACCACTGCTGAGTTAGTGTGTATATTATTACGATTCCGCAGAGAAGCTGTGGCCATTACTGCAGATGTGGAGGAAATGTTCATGCAAGTAAAGGTGCCGGAGCATGACCGAGGAGCTTTGAGATTTCTATGGTGGCCGAATGGTGACACGTCAAGCAAGCCGGTAGAGTTTCAGATGACTTCACATCCATTCGGAGCAACGTCGTCACCGTTTTGTGCAAACTTTGCTATGAATAAGACTGCACAAAGATTCTCGACTGGTTACGAGGATTTTGTCGTGGATGCTGTTAAGAATAATTTCTACGTTGATGACTGTTTAGTATCCTTCTCCACCTGTGAACAAGCGAAAAAATTTGTTGTGCAAATAAATGAGCTACTATGTAAGGGGGGCTTCAAATTGAGGAAATGGATAACTAACTCAGAGATAGTAAATGCTGTTTTGCCTTCTGTATGCGACGATGGACCTCTAGTTGACATACCTGTATGTTATAATGTCACTCACCGAACTTTAGGTTTGGAATGGGATCCCAGACAAGATGTATTTAAGTTTTGCTTCGACGCAACGGAGAAACCTATTACTAGACGAGGGATATTGTCCGTCGTTTCTTCCCTGTTCGACCCCTTGGGTCTAATCGCTCCTACGTGTCTCACTGCTAAACTGCTATTGCAGAAGCTATGCAAGGCTCAGGTAGGTTGGGACCAACCGCTTAGTGAGCCGGACGTTTCCGTCTGGTTAAATTGGGTAAAATTTATGCTACAGATAGGTGATGTCACTGTGCCCAGAGGAATCAAGAGAGTAATTGACGAAACAGACGCGACGGTAGAGCTGCATTTATTCAGTGACGCGTCGGAGTCGGGATATGGAGCCGTTGCCTACGCACTGGTCAGGTATCCACAGCGGTCACCGTACTGTGTTTTATTATTTAGCAAGTCTAGAGTTGCACCTATCAAACAAGTCACTATACCGAGATTGGAGATGGCGGCAGCGGTGTTAAGCGTGAGAATAAGTGAAGTCCTAAAGAAAAGTTTCCCCAGATTTTTTAGTGAAGTAAACTTTTATACGGATTCTATGGTAGTTTTGTATTACATCAAGAATACGGAGAGTCGATACAGTACCTTTATAGCCAACCGCCTAGCAGTCATACATCAATTTACGAGTGTCAAACAATGGCGTTATATAAAGTCGTCACAGAATCCAGGTGATTGGACGTCTAGAGGTATTCATAAAGTGAGCGATCTAAGAACTTGGTTTGAATGTCCTGCATTGTTGGACACTAGTGTTTCTAGAATGACTATTAGATGTCCAGAACCCACTGTTGAAAACATTGAGTTTAGAAAACCGCTGTCTATGGTTAGTTTAAGTAATGTAGAACAATGCAGCTCTCCTATTCTGTCTTATTTTTCTGAGTGGATGAAGTTGGTCAGAGCTGTAGCATGGTTTAGAAGATTCATCGAATTTATTAAGGTTCTGAGTTCCTCGAGTGGTGAAGGATCCGTCCATCTAGGGTATCTAAAGGTTAATGAGCTTGAAGTAGCTAAGCGTAAGATGTTGTTGATGGTTCAAAAGGAAGTATATGGGGAGTTAATACGTGAATTTAGAAACAGCGGTAACTTAATCAAACATAGCCACCTGAAAAGATTATCCCCGATAATGCTGGATGGTCTGCTCTGTGTTGGAGGTCGCTTAAATTACGCCGATTTCCCAAGCACTTTTAGACATCCAATAATTTTACCTAACCGACACTTTGTGACTGAATTGATCATTAGACATTATCATAGAGAGGAAGGACATACAGGAACCTCTCAAGTATTGGCCACAATTCGCAAGAATTACTGGATAGTAAAGGGAACTAGTGCAGTCAAGAGAGTAATAGGCAAATGTGTGACTTGTCGACGGTTTATGATGAGTCCCGGACAACAGCTGATGGCACCCCTCCCCCTTTGTAGAATTCAGCAGGGCTGGTATACCTTTTCATCTGTGGGAGTTGATTACTTTGGACCCTTCATAGTTAAAAGAGGAAGATCATTTGAAAAAAGATATGGGTGTGTGTTTACTTGTTTACAAACAAGAGCTGTACATATCGAAATGGCGC
This sequence comes from Schistosoma japonicum, assembly GCA_025215515.1. Lineage (NCBI taxonomy): Eukaryota > Metazoa > Platyhelminthes > Trematoda > Strigeidida > Schistosomatidae > Schistosoma > Schistosoma japonicum. The sequence goes on from CM046066.1 coordinate 14,859,245, forward strand.
ATAGCTTAAACACCGATTCATTTATAATGTCTTTACTACGTTTTATGGGGAGAAGAGGGAGGCCCACAGAAATATACAGCGACAACGGGTCGAATTTCATAGGTACGGTGTCTGAACTAAAAAGGTTCATACAACAATGGGACCAGCGAAGGATAAGTAATGAACTAGCGACGAAGCAGATTCAATGGCACTTCAACCCACCCTTGTGCAGTCATAGAGGGGGAGTGTGGGAAAGGATGATTCGATCAGTACGCCGGTTGTTGTTGTTGATCACCAGGGACCAGACTTTGACCGATGAAGCCTTAGCCACGTATTTGGTTGAAGCTGAGAAGATATTAAATAATCGACCTTTAACCCCAGTGACCCAAGACGCCGAGGATAAACTAGCTTTGTCGCCGAATAATTTGTTATTACTGAGAGAGTGTGACGGAGTAGTTGAAGAAGGTACTATTACTGATAAGTACAGCAAACGTTGGAGACAGGTTAATTATCTTGCTAATGTGTTTTGGAAAAGATGGATGAAAGAATATTTACCGTCTCTGCAATTACGTCAAAAATGGTTGGTTGAACATCGTAATTTCAAGGAAGGCGATGTAGTTATTGTGATTTCAGATATTTCTACTCGTGGAAAGTGGCCCTTAGGAGTGGTGGAAAATTGTGAAATAGATAACGACGGGAAGGTTAGGACGGTAACCGTTCGCACCAGAAATGGAATAGTTAGGCGAGACATACGCAAGATATGTCTCCTTGAAGGATCAGAATAGTCTTACTGTAATTTAGAGAAAATAAGGCAGGTAGGCGTACTGCTGTAAGTCCTACCCGCTCCTCTAGCTTGATAATAATATAATAGGTTGAACCATGACTAAAGGTATCAAGTGGTCTTGTGGTACATGGAGGGATTTTGCGGGCCGGTGTAAGATCTTTTTTTTTGGTTTTGTTGAAAATCCCTCCAAGTAACCTTTTTCTTTAATTGTAATTCGTTGTGTTTCATTCAAAATACGTTTGTCACCCTTTCTTAATCTGTTTAGTTGTACATTCTAATAATCTTTAATTTCTAAATGAGATAGTTGCTATTTATTTTTATTGTAATATCTGTATTTTCTTGCGTTCGTGCTGGATTTCTGTTATTCGTATGAACTTCATACACTTTGTTTTACTGGACGTTTTGGCTTGGGCGGAAGCCATATTGGTCTGTTCCTCTTTTGATTGTATTACTTGCCTTGACTGGATTTGTGCATTTCCAGATTGTGGGTGGACGCACATTTTCAGAAATTGTTTTTTAACAAGTAACTTTCGATGCGTTGTTGTTGATATTTCTATAGATTTAGATCTTACTTTCTGGATAGACAACACGCAATCTATCCTAAAGGGATAGAGTAACATTTTTGTATATTATTTGGAACTTAATTGATTATCCCCATTTTTGGGATAAACTTTGGTTGAGTAACTGGTGGTGACATTTGTTTAGGTAATGATGTACATTTGTATAACTAATTTTATATAGAACCGTTCCTCACCCAACCATTTGTTTTGAATTTCGACTGGGCAAGAGTACGCGTATCTAAACCAACCTCGACAGTTACTCTTCAGTCCAAACTGCTTCAGTTTGGATTCTACAAAACGATTTATTGGACTGACTCCCTCGTCGTACTCCATAGCATAAACAATGCTTCCAAAAGATTCCCTACGTTTTTTGCTAACAGGTTGGCTTATATACATGAACAGACGAGGCCATCAGACTGGTGTCACGTTAGTTCTAAGCTCAACCCAGCAGATTCGCTTTCCCGAGGGTTCATGGTAAACCAAGAACGAAAATCAAAACGACGGCTTAGTGGTCCAACATTTTTATTGCAGGGACATGTCCAGCAGGAACCACATCAGCACACTAACGTATACTCCTATGTAAACTATTTGTTGTCAGATAGAGATTTATATCCAACCGAGAATCAACCTACGTTTCTGAATCGATTCGAGGCTGTGAATTCATGGATGAAATTACAACGAATGATAGCTTGGCTAATGCGTTATAAACATCTCTTGACGAACAAATTAACTAACCAACAACACCTCACAGTTGCAGAGTTAAGATCGGCAGAGCTCAACATTATCCGATTGGCGCAGAAGGAATGTTTCAATGATGTATTTAAACTGTTGAATCACGTCTCAGTGGTGACAAGTCAGAAGGAGGTCGACCGAACAATTAAAATAGCACTATGCAAGTCCTCAAGCCAACTACGTCATTTGAAACCAATTACGGTTAAGGAGTAATAAGAGTTGGTGGGCGCTTACAACAATCAGGTCTACCCTTTGAAGTAAGGCATTCAATTATACTACCGCATAATCATTTTATTACCCGTTTAATTATTAGACATTATCATGAAACGAATGGACATATGGGAGTAAATTATCTGATTTCGACAATCCGTGAAAGATATTGGATCATTAAAGCAGCGAAAACCATCAAATCGGTTTTCAATAATTGCTATAAGTGTCGTAAGTAGTTCTCTCAACCTTGCCAACAGGCTATGGCACCCCTACCAGAAGATCGTTTCATGCACCACTGTAATCCATTTACTGTGACAGGTGTCGATTATTTTGGACCACTATTTGTGAAACGTGGACGGACCGTGGAAAAGAGATACGGCTGCTTGTTCACTTGCTTCAGCTCAAGAGCGGTTCATCTAGAGATATCTAATACTCTAGACACCAATTCCTTCCTGTGTGTCTTTAGCCGATTTGTAGCACGTGGGGGCTACCCACAACGCCTGTATAGTGACAACGGTAGTAACTTTAAAGGTGCAGAAAGGGCGATAAAGTGTTTAATGAGAGCTTGGAACCAAGAAAAAATATCGAAAAACCTTGCCACTCACAATTGTGATTGGATATTTAACCCTCCAAAGGCTTATCATCGAGGAGGAATATGGGAGAGGATCATCAAAAATAATTAAAAGAATATTAGTAGTTATTCTCGACGAACAACCGGTCACCGATGAGGTACTACATACGACTCTAGTGGAGATAGAGAGGATTTTAAACAATCGTCCTATAGTGAGGATGGTAGAAGACGTCCATAGAATACAAGCGCTTTCATCTAGCATGTTACTATTGCCTAGAGCAAGTGAACCAGCTAGCATCGATGAAAAGGACTATACAATAAAATACAATAGAAAATGGCGACAAACATTGTACTTGGTTGATCTTTTTTGGAAAAGGTGGTTGAAGCTATATATCCCAACGCTACAGTTAACGCAACGATGGCATGATCCTAAGCCTAAATTGAAGGTTGGGGACTTAGTATTGATGATAGAACCTGCACGATCGAGAGGGCAATGGCCGAAGGCGGTCGTCACAGATATACAGGAGGGTACCGACGGTTTAGTTCGGAAGGCGACGTTAAGAACAGCTAACGGGATAGTGAAAAGAGATGTACGACAGTTATGCAAGTTGGAAGGTGAAGTTGAAGAATCCCAGAACCCCGAACAGTTAGAAACATCCCGGGATTCTCCAACCTCAGGGGGCAGTGTTGGATTTAGTTGTAATTGTTGTACTACTCATGAGTAGTTGAGTGTTTATTATGTAATTTGTACCTTGCATTTTATTGGTCAGTTATGATCGAACTCTCTAGAAGTTGTTTTCTATTGGTCGGAACATTGTGTTTTGGTCAGCCATTTTTGTTTGGCATTCTGTTCGCTTTGTGTGTAAGGCGCGGATCGTTGTGATCATTTGTTGTTGTTGTTGTTGCTTAATCACCTTGAATATAAGTAACTATTAAATTAATAATTGTTTGTTGCAGAACCACGTTTGATATTTATATACCTGTTCCAAATAAATATTCCGAACACTCAAAGAGCCTTTTAATCTCATCCACTTCGGGTGCGTTATTCCGGTAAAAATAACGCTGTCACGTAAATACTACACATGCTGTGAGAGCACTTCCTATTACCACTCAGCAAGTTGCTGAATTCACAAGAAAAGACAAAACGATACAACAATCAATCTATTATATGCAGCACAAATGGCCACGTTCTTTAGATGAAGAACTGAGACAGCTATATCAGCGTCGGCAAGCTCTGTGCCTAGTAGAAGGGCGACTTATGTTTGGGGATCGAGTGGTGATACCATATGAGTTACGTCGAGTAGTACTCAAGCAGTTTAACGCTGGACACCCTGGGACAGCTCGAATGAAATCAGTGGCACGGAGCTATGCGTACTGGCCAAAGATGGACGCCCAGATCGAAGACGTGATGAGGAAGTGTGACCGCTCTCAGCAAGCATCGAAAAACCCACCGTAGGTTGAACCAATAAGCTGGCCAGATCCTGCAAGACCATGGAGCAGAGTGCATTTAGATTTTGCCGGACCCATGTCAGGAGTCTACTACTTGGTGTTAGTAGACGCATATTCAAAATGGCCAGAGATCCATCCGGTAGTTCCTCCGACTACACAGAGAACCCTGGAAATATTGAGGAAGATATTCGCGTGTCATGGGTTTCCGGAGACACTAGTCACCGATAACGGGTCCCAGTTTACGTCACAGATTTTCAGTGATTTCTGTCGAGAAAACGTCATCACACATATTAGCTCCCCACCGTACCATCCACAATCAAATGGACAAACAGAGCGGTTTGTGAATACTTTCAAAAGAGCTGTACTAAAGGCGAAGGGGGGAGGAAAGCCTAGCAGAAATTATTCAGCGTTTCCTACTTGTATACAGAAATACCCCAAACAACAGTGCTCCCGAACAAAAATCACCAGCAGAAGCACTTATGGGACGGAAACTAAGAACGATAAATGGGGTAATGAGGCCGCCAAAAGTAAAAAGCAAGGATGATGACATCTATAGGAACAAGACGCAGGTGTATGTGAGGAACTACAGACCGAAGAGTAAGAAATGGAAAAACGGGGTAGTCAAAGGTAAAAGAGGATAGGTGATATATGAAGTAGCAGTAGAAGGACAAATATGGATTCGACATCACGATAAGCTACGTAGAAGGTTTGGTAAAGGAAAAGCGGACAAACTGAACCTAGCGCTTGAACTTCTTCTTGACACTTTCAAGCTCCCCACGGAAAAACCAACAATGATTGCAGCAAACAACAAGAAAAGAACATCTGAAGAACAACAGCCACTAAGATGCAGTGAAAAGGAACGAAGAGCCACAGTAAGGTTCTAAAAGAGTAAACTCTTCTCAAAAAGAAGAGGTGCTAAGAAGAGAAGAAACTAGTTACTTTTCATGTAATTATCCTCTATTTCGCTATTTTTAATTTGATTGTAAAGTAAGTGGTAACCGGTACTGCTCTTCATTTCCCCCGCTGGACCTTGTTAATTGTGATTGGTTGTAATATCACTTCAGTATGCTAATTAGTCTGTTTTCTCCAAGGTCGCTTTTGTAACTATATATACAGAGTTGAATTATAATAGAATCGAATCTTCCTGCTGCTGCGTTGGTGTCTTCTTGATTTTGTCTTGGAGTGAGTAATCAGTATCGAGTCGTTGGTCACGGTTGCGAGTGTCAGTTGGCGCAGATAAGTTTCCGATTAGAGTTGCGGTTAGTTTGTGCATAACAGTAGGCGTTATAATACGACATAACAATTAGAACAGTTATACCAAAGTGAATTTAAAGAATAATTAAACCACTAGATACCGATACCAGTTGAAGACCATAGTACACTTCATGTAGTGTTGAAATAGATCAAGGTAGTAGATTGGCATCATCAAATAGCCTTGTCATGGCGTCATGAACGGAATTCACCTGATAATATGACATTAGCCGTCTGTAGACTTGATTGTTTAAGAAAGCGGCTTACTAGAGATTCGAAGTTGTACAATGATTACGTTCTTTTTATGACATAGTACATTGGAAGGTGTTACGCTGAAAGGATTAAGGATGATCATACAGAAGGTCGAGTCTGGTATTTCCAGCACCACTTGGTCTTCCACTTGAAAGAACCAGGTGAATTGAGGGTAGTGTTCGACTGCGCAGCACAGAACACGGGGACATCTCTAAATAAAAATATTTACTTTAGACTCGATTTAGTTAACAACCTAGTAAGCATTTTCACTAGATTTCGGCAAAAAATAATTGGTCTCATTGCAGATATTAAAACCTTGTACCCTTTAGTACTTATTCCACCACAAGATAGTTATGCCCTTCGTTATTTACAGTGGACGGAAGGAAATATGGAAAGTGATCCCGAAACGCACCGAATGAAAGTCCATTTATCGGGAGCAACTTCAACACCATGTTGTGCTTCTATAGCCTTGCAAAGAACTATTTCAGATAATAAAGAAAGTTTTCCTAAGTGTATTAAACAAACAGCTAAAGAACAATTCTTCGTCGACAATTTATTAACAAGCGTCGATACTATAGAAGAAACCAGATTTACATATCTTCAATTAAAAAAGTTTAAGTCTCTGGGAGGGGGGATTTAATCTAACTAAGTGGACTAACAACTATGTCGAATTGATGGACTTCATCCAAGAAGAGGATCTCTATGAAAGAAGTACATACACTTATTCTTCTACTGAAGCAAGAAAAAGGACCCTAATAATTGATTGGAATGTTTAGACCGACAATTTGTATTTTAGTATACACGAGTTTGAGGCGAAGCATTTTGTCGTATGTACCGTCCATCTTTTACCCATTAGTGTTTATAGCCCCCATCGTTTTGCCGGCCAAACTAACATTACAAGATACTTGTCAAAAAATACCAGAATGGAATACAGAATTACCTACGGAGTGCCTTATAAAGTGGAATCATTGGAACAAAAGTGCTAAGAATTTAGATAAATTGCGAATACCGTTTATTATCTAGATTCATTGTTTTGCTGATGCTTCCGAGTTGGTGTATGGTGTTGTAGCTTACATTCGTTATTAGAATAATTCTAATTGTTCCCAATGCTCTCTACTGCTTGCTAAGTTCGTAGGTAACAGGCTAACGACCATACACGAATTGACCACACCCGACCAGTGGAGATATGTCAGCAGTAAACGCAATCCCGCAAATTATGCTTTCCGCGGAGTACTCCGGGATGACGGAACAAAAATAAAAGAATGGCTGCGAGGAACAGCATTCTTATGGGAGAACGAAGACGTGTAACCTAGTCTGAAAGAGAACAGTAATGTAATTACTAATGTACTATCAGAAGAAAATCACGAGTCTATAAACTGTAATGATTTGTTACTGAATCAATTCACTATGTGTAAATCGTAGTCTAGAATGCTAAGAGTATTTTCCTTATATAAACAATTCGTCGACAATCTGATAAACGAACGAAATAGGAAAATGTTGACCATAGGTATGTTAAAATTGGAAAATATCAATTAGGCAAAACATAACATAATCAAGCTAGTACAAGACAATGCGTTTCTAACGGAACAGAATATTTTAAAAAATGCGCAAAAGTTCAAGGATCATACTACTAAATTTTGTAATATACGCTAAGAGAAAATTAACGATACGATTGACGATAAAGAATTGTCACGTCATTCGGTTTACCCGAGCAATGTCATGAGTAGAGACTTAAATTTCCAAAGGGCATTAACCAGCGGATTGTTGCAGATGTTTTTAACTGAGACAGCAGGGATCTTGAACAACTGATCCCTCGAGAAGATTATAGGTGACAGTAAGTGCTAAGAAGCTCTTACGCCAAGCAAACTATTACTAATTTATAAAGGAATATCCTATGAAGAAGCTGCGATAAGTAAAATATTATTGTACGACAAAACGTGAATGGAAGCTCAACGGTTAGCTACCATGTGTTGGAATAAATGGATGTGAGAATACATAACGAATCTTCAAAATAGATCTAAGTAGATGAACATACGGAAAAATTTACAACCAGGGGACTTAGTTCAAGTGAATGATGTCAATTTACCAAGATGTCTGTGGTCAAAAGCTATAGTCAAACAGGTAAATTATGATCCTGATGGGCGTCTTAAAACGGTACATTTGAAGACGGCAACTGATAAAATTACTCGGGATGTGAGAAATATGTGCCTACTTGATGAGGCCGATTATTTAACTGGAGAAGTTGAAGATCATAGACCTGGTGGTCGTTTCGGGGGAAGTGTTAATTGTGTTCATAATCAACTTGACCAATCACATCTATTTAAACGCCCACCACATGTACTCGGTCTGATTGTACAGATTATCTTTGTTTGACAACCAATCATAGAACTGTATTATCTAAATAAACATGATTAATAATCACAGTTGTTCATTTTGACGCATTTCCCATCACTGTTCGGTATGTGTATTTTTATTCCATTTTTGACTGGCTATATTGGTTACATCATTGTACTAATTGTCTTAATTTACGTTATAGAAACAGATATAAGTTAATGCCTAGTTCTTCCAGTTTTGACTGTAGTTAAGCACAGACTCTGAATCGACAGTCTCGAAGAAATCGCTTGTAAGTTTATCTGTAGGCTTACACATATCCTACAGAGCATATCAGACGTATTATCTAATAACTGAATGTTACTGCTGTATGCAAATAGAAATCGAACAGAATAACCATTCCTTACTCCGACGATGGGAGAAAGAATAAACTATAGAAATTGTTGTGAACTTTGGTTTTGATTCTTTTATCGACCGTGAAATCTCTGTTGTCAATTTAAGGGTGCTTGTAAACTACATAGATGAGTTCAAATATTGTTATTATTCTACTTATAGACAGAAAGACTACAAGGTTTATATCGATTAGCAACATTGCTTATCTATCAAGAACAGTTCAAGTTGTGCTAATCTTCAGTGTATATTGATTTCGGAAGATGATCTAAGCCTAGTATTGATTCTCAATTTAAGAACAGAGTTATTTGGAGATTTCTTTCATACTTCAACAATCTCATCTGAACACTATAACTCTAGGCTTATACAATTTATCGGATGTTTCCATCTATTAATGCTTGCGAATTATCCGATTGTATACATGATATTAACATGTAAGCATAATCTTTCCCTATTATTCAACCATCTATATTATTCACATATATTCCTATTCTATTTCAGATAGTTAGGACCAACACAACGCATATTGGATTTGTAATTATAAATTGTTCAGTACAGCAGGATGTATCAGTCATCGGCAACTATGATCCAGTGTAAGTAATCGCTCTTCACAGAAGACGAAATAACGTTATGTAAACACTCGTCTACAGTTTAAATCGAAGGTCTAAATGATTTCCGTTGTTTGTATACTTTAGTGATAATTAGAATAATGAGAAGCCGTATAAAGTCATATCACGTGATCAATGTCTAACGGTAAGAACCACAAACACAGACAACATTATTTCAACTAGATGAAACACCAAATTTCGAAGTATTCGAACAACAAAACCAACCATTGAATATATTAGGGAATACAGTTACTGTATAGCAAGTTTGTTTTCCAGTTTCAACAAGTGCCATACTTGATAAATGTATGTTAACGAAAGGCACAGGTTACAGATAAATGCTTTAGTGATTCGATGTTGTTCGAATGTTTTCTATATACAGTACTGGAATACACCATATAAAGCAGTACATCTCGTTTGTTACTGATACAGTAAAATGAAATTTATGAATGACATTCTAAACGAGAGAATAAGAGTCCACCCAGTTCAAAACTAATAATAAGATCCAAAATAAGTCATTGACTACACATTGCAAAACACTCAAATAGCAGAATGATATCAAAGTTGATAAATATTGAACAGATTATCTGATGAAAGTTGCCTAATACTCCGAAGTACTCAAATTTCTCATACAAATAAAACAAACTAGACTGACTGATGAAATCATCGTCATCATCTATAAGCAAGTGAACTGTCGACAAAATAAGATGTCAATCATCCAAATCTCAATGCGACATAAAACACATCACAATTCATCACTATAAGTATTGTTATCTGTTGTAATTGGCATAAATAGGCTAATGGATAAATTACTCAAGAAACTCATAGAACTTGTGTAATAGACGTAGTATTTACTAATACAAGTGTCAATAATCTATCGTATTCGAGACAATCAGAGCATGATAGTGGGTCAAATTTTATTAAGTCTACAATATACAATAAAGAAACAAAATTCACTTACATCATTCAATATTTATGCCACCAGATATTCACACAAACGATTCAGTGAGATACTGAAAGTTGATGACTAAATCAGTGTATACTTTTCTTTAAGAATATTTTCAATGTCTACTAACATGATAGACGGTGACAATAAAATGTTAATGATGCAGCCAACCGACTTGTATCAACTAATTAACAATAAAGTAGTAGTATATAAGTAACTTCATATCCCATACATAAAATAAGCTGATGTGTGCAAATAGAATGTATCGCCTTTACACATTATTTCTGTTAGCGGTGCATTTCACAGTGATGATATATGGAAAGCAGAGATTGAATGCAAAAAGTGCAGAGTTGCTCAGATTGCATAACAAATACAGACAAGATTTGGTTGATTGTAAAGTGGAAGGACAACCACCAGCCAAATATATGTCAAAATTGGTAAGTCAATTATGTGATTCTTGCAAATTATCATGTGAAAATTGTGTATAAATTGAAATGTAGAGATGGAATCATGAATTGGCTAAACAGGCAAAAACATTAGCCAGTAAATGTATCCTAAAACATAAGCGCGCATCGTCAAAACGATTCGAATGGGTTGGACAGAATATGGCGATTTATCCAAGCATTCAGGAGTGAGTGTATTTGTACAAAATGTATTCCGTTATGTTAATAATCTAGAGGTGTGTATGCGTGGTTCAATGAACACAAAATGTTTAATTATTATGGAGGAAAGTGTCGACAGTGTTTACACTACACTCAAGTAAGTCACTTAATAATGATTGACTAGAGTCAACTGCAACATTATTAATGATATTAGAGCAGTGCAATGATGATGATTGCGATAAGATTCGATCGAATTGATGTTCTTCAGAATCAATAAATCATATGTTGTTAAGGATAAATGGTTTTGATCTGTGAGGTGTTCACAATGATTTGGGTGATCCTCATGAATCATGTGATGGATGAGTGAGTGGTATTTGTGGATGTGTGAATTCAGTGTCTGCTCATATGAGTGTGAAAAGTGTGATGGTGTGGTAATTTTGTGCATATTCAATATACGTGTTGTCAGTAATGATGAGTGGGATATCTGATTGTCGATTGAATCAATCAAACTGTACACGAAATCAGATTGTGATGGAGATATTGTTCCATTGCATAACCACTCACCGTCTCCTTATGTTTATTTGTATCACATTTTAGATGGTTTGGGCGAATACCACAGATATTGGATGTGGTGTTGCAAAATGTCCAGAATATAAAGGTTTGTCGATTGTATGCAACTACGGTCCTGGGTAAGTGATGGTTGTAATGAATGTTAAGCAACATTGCTTTATATAAATTGTTATAGTGACAGAGTATGTAACTGATTGTGATTATTTGTATTGTGTTCAGAGGTAATTGGAACAATGAGAAGCCGTATGAAGTGAAACGACATGATGAATGTCCGACGGTTCACAAATGGGCCTCACACAATACTCAACGTACACCTGTTAATCGTAATGCAGACGCATTTGTACGGGATCGAAATCAACGTAATATGCCTGTGTCATCCGAAATCCGTCAGCCACGAATTAGAATCAGACATTTTGACAAATTTTCAAAGACTCCAATTGAATGCAGATGTTATCCAGTGAATGAGAGACGTTGAAATGACACGTTCCAATGGTCTACAAATACATGTCGTTGTTTGCCAATCATGTGTATAACAATATTGAATTGTTCGCAATTCGAATTATTTTGTTGTTTAAATGTTTTATTATTGTTTGTTTAACTTAGTGAAGCCCCTATGTAGACATTTGACTAATTGGACACTTTGCGTTGATCATTTTATATTCTTTTTGATGTGTTCTATTTTCATTGTCCTAACATTGTCTTCTTCTAAATACAATGATTCATCAACACCTTATTGTTCAGATTTTGTTAAATGGTGTTTGACTTAGACATCATCTCATCAGTGTAATCATTGATTAATGAGGTGATTATTAGAAATATTGTTAAAGGTGTTTATGGTGGGTTCTGATAACGCATTATTGACATTCAGATATGCGTTTTGTCAGGGATTCATGGTGAATGTGTTGTGGAGTGCAGGCTGCATCGATGTAGGAATATGTTAAAACGGTTGGAATATTTGTATGTAGATGTTTTGGGTTGGCGATTATCTGATGTTTCATCATCAGACATGTGATTTATCAGATTGTCTTTTTACATTTGCCTGAAGTGCACTGAATCATTCTCACTGTAATTATTGATTCTCATGTGAGGTTGACTTATTGAGACAACGTCGTTGGGTGTCGAATTGACCATCACATTAGATGTCGATGTCTTAATTGAATTTCTGAAATTGTCTCAATATTTATTAGATAAAGTGACAACGGATATTGGATTGTCGATGAGTACACAGTGTAAAGTGTTAGCAGGTAGTGTTGTAGAATCGGTTGTGTAATGGTGTAGAATTTGATGATCACTTCGTTTCATCACATCACATTGTTTATTATTATGAATAAGTATAGTGCGTAGTCAAAGTATTGACGAGTTGTGAACACTTGGAATTGACATCACTGTCGTATTTAAGTTGAGTTAGACATGTGATGGAATGTATGAAAGGATTGACTTAGGTGTATTGTTGTAGTATGTTGTTCCTTGTGATAGGAATATTTCATCAACTGAATTATCATTCATTATGTGTAGGCAGTTCAATAATTTTTGTATGATTTAAAACTTGTATGATTATTGGAAAAGCGTTGTGTCAGATCTGATGAGTTTCATTTAATTTTATGTCACTCATGACTTCATATACCGAATACAGCTATGGTCCCTTGGTATGCCAATATACATCTTGCCTTATTGACTTTATCATCTCGTCGTTTTCTATCTTTATCTACGTAAGATCATGCTGAGTTTGTTATGCAACTCAGCCATTGTCATGTTGTATCTTATATCCAATTAACTGAATTATTTGTTGACTACTTCAATACATTGGTTAAGTATTTGATTAGCAGTCATTTTCATTAAACCTTGTTAGTTAGTCTTTGAAGTTACTGGTGTTATTAGGATTATGGACTCTTAATTTGAAACCAGAGGTTGGTCTACCTTACACAAGCATTAACCACCAGTAAACACTCGACAACTATCTCGTCTTAGTGCGAAATTGTTCAACAGTACGCATCCATGATCCCACCGCGCATGTACCTGAGTGCCAGTGTGGCGAATGCTCTTTCATTAGACGACTGAATCTGCTCTAGAAGGTCGATATTTCTAATTCAGTCATTTCGAAGTCCCTTTGCGCGACTTCATCAACTAACATTGGTAGCTAATTGCCTGATATCCAACACGGTTGATTAAAACGTGACAAGTGGAGTTTAACCATATCGAATACGAGGTAATTATCTTCTGATATCAGTGGTAATGTAAAAGCAAATATGTTGCGAACTGACTGAATCAGAAATAACTTTCATCAAAAGCCGACTAAATGGTCTGATGGAGAAGCATTCAACAATAAGTCAGAGGCTCTGGGATCAGCACCCGGTGAAATCATGGATGCCTACAGTTGAAGAACCCCGTACTAAGAAGAGGCATTTGTACAATGCCTCTTGATTTACACTTGTACCCTACCAACAATAACGCGTGACGAATTTAATTGCCTGCAACATAAATTAACAACAATGTAACAATCTGTAATATCCACTGAAATATAGATTGAACTATACTTTGCTAATGACTTTGGTACCTATTCCAGCCAATGAGTAAACAGTTTCCATTCAAATAGTTACATATTATAAAAAATTGCTGAAAATCCAGAAGGAGGCTCAAAGGATACAGTATTTTAACTTGCTTAATAAATTTAGTAAGGTTGGGAATCGGTTCATTAATTTTCGATTCATAATATGTTCGGTGAATGAATTTATTCATATGGCTCCGAATCATATTATTTCTAGAAATATGATGAAACTTCAGGAACTCTTCTATACAATAACAATAGGCTTACATATATTTTACGTGTACACTTCTGTGTTTGGATTTACAGAGTGTCCTTCAAATGACGATATAATCTTTGTAACAAAGTCTCCTTTGTAAAACTTTAAAGGTTGCCGGCCCAACTAGCAACCTTTCAAATCATCTGTACACACATTGTTATTCCAAGAAGAACACATGTTTGAATGATTAGAATTAGTTTTGTTGCTTTTATGTTTGAGACATAATAGAAGTGTTCCCTACCAAAATTCTAAAAATATAATCCAAGTGATTAGTACTTACCACTCCATCATCATGTTTCTTCTTCGTCCATTATATTTTCTTTTCCTCCTAACGACAACTGTAGACTCGACAACATTTCTAAGTTAATGTCTCGGCAATGTTGGTAGGATTACACTCCTGAGATTTCACTGAAATTCGACTGTCGATGCCAGGGCAAAAATGAGCCGCATTATCTATAAAACAACTAGAACAGACATTTTTCTCATTTCTAGTCAACAGGCACTGAAGAAAGTTTCCATTCTAATTGACATTTTTGAAAACCACCACTACAACGTAGAATAACTCCATTTCGGGTGTCCCCTAATTGTAGTTCAGTTGTAATCTGTTCAGAAACTGATAAACGCTATAGGAAATAATTCAACAATTTGTCGATTAGTGATAACAACGTCATCAAGAAACATCGTGACCAAACTGGCAAGCGATCTTCAAATGTGAACCTTCGTTTTCATTGGTCTTCTGAAGATCACCAGCAAACTTTAGTTCCACCAAAATATATAAGTCAACGTACAAATATTGTGTAAATGATACTTAATTCCTTCACAACACTATTGAAAATTGCTCTTTTTCTTGTTGATCTGGCTACTTTGTTCTCAAGTTGAAATTTCTTTTTTAACTTATTTGCAGTATATTGATCACATGAGTCTGGTGACAGTCACCTTCGTCGTATTTGAATTATAAAATCACGTTCAGTCTGTTAATTAATGGTGTTTAAGATATACATAAGAATGCTTTTAATAATTCCTGTGATATTACTACTAATAATATCAGTGATGACAATAAATCAGTCGAATGGAATTCATTTAGCATTTCCGTCTGTACATTCTGATAGTCATGTCCTTGACTGAATATCTTCAGAGGTGTTATTATGTGCTTGTCTCTTCGTATTTTTGTAAATTATAATTATCTGCTGAGCTCTAACCATACACTTGACTGATCTTATCTTTAACAGGCGATTGAGTGTACTGACCGCTAATCAATAAGTTTTGAGAAATGTTTGTTCTGACATTCTTAAAATTTCATCTATGTGGAATCAAATTGATGCTTGTAATTATCTTGTGTAATGATGTAACTATTAGCTAAACTGTGTTCATATATACGTAGGTGGAGGAGTCACCTCAGTTTGTTTAATACTGTACTAGTATTGTATACATCTTACTTAACTGTTATATTTCACTGTTTGCATTGGACCATGGTAGTAGGATTTTGTTAAATTGTAAGAGACACTACTAACTGTAAGTTAGTAGTATTATTTACTAAACAAAATGTTAGTTTGAGGAAATTCATTTGGATAAACTTTGATTATATAAGTACAAAAACACATGTACGTAAATAGAGGTCATTACAAACGAATATCCAAGGTGATATAATAATAGTAATAATAATAATAATAATAATATACTTAATGAAATGAGTACGTTCTAATAGGATATGTTTAAAAGTAGAAACTGTAAGGCAGGATAACATGTGAGTTAAAGGTATGATAAAAATAAATGTATGACATAAGAGTACTACATGCATGAAAGTAATGGAGAAACCTAGGTCCATGGCATCGTAAGCATCCTGTTGATTTATTTCCGTACACATAAATCTGGATTTATAGAACTTATCGCTAACGCCTCTGTAGTTCAAACAATATCTGTGAAGATACCTTTCGTTAGATCAAGTTTGATTTTGTAAATAATCCTAATAACGGATTTTCCTACCACATGGTCGTGACCAGTCACGTACTGTAGATTAGATTACGTTATATTTTTTCAGCTATTCTTAACTGAGTCACGCCGACAAATGCTTTTTAATGTGTTTGGAGACGTTCCACGTTACACGACCTATGTTCGTAGCTCCACACGAATAAGTGCATATCAAAATGATTAAACAAGGCACTTTGACAGTTCTTGAAGATAATCAATCTTCTTTAAGTGCCCGCCATAACACCTCTCCTTTTCTTGAGAAAAATATGATCGGTAAGATTGATCATAGGGGTCCACGTTGATCCTGTTTGGTTTGTGTCGAATTCTTTGTGAGTTCCTTAGAAATGATGCTGTTCTTGTCTCCACTACTTTCGTTTTCTGATTGCTTCTGTCATTCGAATCAAGTAACACGTTTGACGTCATCGAAATTCTCAGCTTATCTTCATCTCCACCTTTGAATCTGGATAGTCGGATGTGGTTAGCATGTCTTAGTTATTTTATTGCTAACTCCGACTCCATAAACAACTCTTCCTCTGTTCCGTAGAATAATTTCAGGTACACACTCCATTGTTTTACGATGAAAATCGCGTACACAAACCATTTGTCCATGTTAGAATCTTTTGGGCTTGGCTCCATGTTTTTTGTTGTATTGTATTTCCATTCTGGAGTTACGTTCGATAGTCATTGCAAAATCGAACTTCAAACTATCTAATGGCATTCTGATTTTTCTTCCAAGCATGGCTTTCGCAGGGGTCACTTCACCTACCGTTTCAAGATTCGGTATTGAACGATAAGTAAACAGGAACTTATACAATATCTCTTCTAATCTTCTTTCCCCCTGGGCTTTAATCAACGCTCTCCTGAATGTGTCGACAAATCTCTCATCTTGCCCATTTGATTGTGGGTGATAAGATGGGGTTCTGATATGTTTAATACTGTTAAAAACACAAAACTTCTGGAATTCTGAA
Organism: Schistosoma japonicum; assembly: GCA_025215515.1. Lineage (NCBI taxonomy): Eukaryota > Metazoa > Platyhelminthes > Trematoda > Strigeidida > Schistosomatidae > Schistosoma > Schistosoma japonicum. The sequence goes on from CM046066.1 coordinate 14,876,214, forward strand.
GACAATAATTGTAGACCGTTATCGAGAACAAGTACTTCTGGGATTCCGAAACAGCTGAATGTTTATCTAGTGTAGCCATGGTTGATGTAGACCTCATACAATGTACTTCCGGCCACTTAAAAAAAGCATCGATGATTACTTAGTAGTATTTGCCATCAAGAGAACCAGCAAAGCCTACATGAACTCTCGACCATGGATGTGTCGCTGGTTTCCAGCAACAAAGTTCGGTTTTTCTAGGGGCTTTTGCAGCTTGTGCACATTTCGAACATCTCAATACATAGTTCATATCATCAGTATCAATATTCGACCAGTATGCGTAACTGTGGGCCAATGCTTTCATTCGGACGACACCTGGATGTGCAGAATGTAACTGTGACAGGACTTTGTGGCTCAAAGATTGGGAATAACTACGCGGTCACCAAACATAAGACAGTCATCAACAACAGCAAGAACGTCTCGTCGATGAAAATACTGTCGTTCTGTTGCGTTGAGGTGTGGGGGCCAACCACACAAAAGATAGCAAATAATTGTCTGAAGCTCATCATCCGTCCTAGTTGTAGATTTTATGTCCATTGCTGACAAAGGTGTAGCCTTAATAGAAGTTTGCAATATATGATGAATATCATTTTCCAGTGACAACGTAGCATTATTAACATCTTCATTCTCAAACTTTTGAGTCACAATTAATCTGGAGAGAACGTCAGCGTGACCAAAAGTCATTGTTGATTTATAGCGAATCTTAAAGTCATAAGCTAAAAACATAATTGCCCAACGCTGTAAGCGATTGGCGGTATGTACTGGAATGTCGAACTTTGCCCCAAAAATAGAAAAGAGAGGTTTTTGGTCTGTCAGCAACGTCAATTGTCGACCACAAATCATTTTATGAAACTTCTTAATTGCAAAAATCAGTGCCGATCCTTTTTTTTCTACTTGACTGTATCTCCTTTCAGTAGCATTTAGAGATCTAGACGCATGAGCTATCGGCTTTTCTTTACCATCAGGAAAGCGATGACTAATAACAGCACCAATACCATAGTTAGTAGCATCAGCAGCGACAACTATCTCTAATTTTGGGTTATAGTGGGTTAGCAGTAAATCAGAGGATAAGATTTTCTTGATTTCTTCGAAGGAATTCTGGCATGCTTCTGACCAATTCCATGTTGCATTCGCTTTTAGAAGTTGATTCAAAGGATGGCGTAACCTTTGCATAGATGGAACAAAAACACTATAATATCCAATCATACCCAAGAATGGTCTTAAAGTCACCACATCAGTAGGTGCAGGCATCTGCGTGATAGCATGTATATTATCCGGATCTGGACGGCGCCCATGTTTATCAAATATAAATCCAAGGTATTTAACAGATTGAAAGAAAAATTCACATTTATGTTTCTGCAGCTGAAAACCTGATTGTGATATTCGTGTAAGTACTTTATCCAAACGCGATAATAACTCATCTTTAGAGGAACCCACAACAATAAGATCATCAAGATAAGCAGCAACACCATCAAGATTTGATATCATAATGTCCATTAATTGTTGGAAAATAGCAGGAGCTGGCTTTACACCGAAAGGTAGTCAGTTGTACTGGTAAAGTCCACGATGAGTATTGGTTGTAAGATGAGGCTTAAAATCCTCATCAACTTCTACTTGTAAATAGGCATCAGATAAATCCAGTTTTGCAAAATAACGTCCACCATTGAGTTTAATGAATAGATCTTCGGGCGATGGCAATCGATAATGAATGATTATGTAGAGCATTATTTAATCCAGTAGAGAAATCAGCACATAAACGAACATTACCATTAGCTTTTTGAACGACAACAATCGGAGATGCCCATGAGGAGAAAGTAATAGGTTATATAACAACAAGCTTTTCTAATCGGTCAAGTTCTTTATCAACTCTATCAATGGAAGCGTAGAGTACCTGCTGTTTTGGACGAAAAACTGGTGTAGCTCCTTTACGTAAATATAATTTGGCTTTACCAATATTGCAACATCCCAAAATATTTTGAAATACATTCGAATGCTTTTCAAAAAGATGAGCTGTAGTCAAGACGTTGTTGTTCGATGTAACATTTAATACAGGTAGATTTTTAGGAACATGTGGATCTTTCAATGTACATACTGCGTCTAGTGGCACCTTCCAAAGATTTAATTTGTCAATCCAATCAATACCAAAAAAGTCTTAATCATGTCTGTTTGTTAAATAACAAGTTCCACTAAAAGAATGTACTCCGAATTTAACATCACAATTAACCATTCCAACGAGTTTTAGAATATCTCCAGATGCATTACGCGCTGTATGTTCAGCAGGCAGTAATGGAGGGCAACCCATCGATTCCCAAGTTTTCTTAGAAATAAGTGTGATATCGGATGCTGTATCCAACTGCGAACGAATCTGAACGTCACTAACTAATAGATCTACATATCTTCTTTTGTCAGCAAGATTACGCGTGAATGTTGAATATATACTACGTATGCAGCTTTGATGATTCCGGGAAAATTTTATGCGTGGTCCAGATTTCAAATAATTTTATTGTCGGTACACTGTTTCTTTATGACCAACTTTATAGCAAATGTTGCACTTATGACGCTTATAACGGCGAAATCTCGCAAAATGCAGAGATCAACAAAACCAGTACTTCGAAGACGGTTTGAATAATTTAATTTGACGTTGATCATTCACTGGAACACTCTTACTTCTGTTGGATTCGACAGCATGGATATTGCAATTTAATGAAGCATTTTCTTTAGTCTCTATAAGCGTCGTATCATTTTTGAGGTTAACCAGTCGTTGACATTCTGACGTTACCATATGTAGTGTCATGTCATCGTTTTGCTCAATGCGTGATAGCAATCTTGTTGTAACATCAGCATCTGCTGGTGACTGGAGTCCAGAAACAAATAATAAACATTTAAATTGATCATTTGATAATGCATTTAATTTAAAACGTTCGGCTTGTAGATTAATTCTGCTTGCATAAGATAAATAATCCTCATCTGCATCTTTTGTCAATTGGAGGCATTTATAACGAATGTGAAATAAGGATGCTGGTTCACAGAATATCGCATTTAAAATGTTAATAGTTTCATTGAATGTCAGATCTCTTGGATGTCGTGGTAGGATATAATTCTTGTATTTAGAATATTCATGCTGACCAAGTTTTTGTGTTAATAAACGCACCCTCTTTGCGTCATCTATATGTTTATATTCCACTTGAAAAAGATCTTCGATTCTACTGAACCATGATTCAAATGTATGACCATTTTCTGCATCAAAAATAAATTCTGGAACTGAACTGAGTGATAACTCTATTCCTTTTTCTTCGGGAGTTATTCTGGACTGGATAGCGATTTTTGAGATTAATGACTCGAGCATTTGTTCTTGAGAGGCAAGGAATTGCTGTTGTTGCTGCTGGAGACATAATTTCATTTGCTCAAATGTGATAGTCATATTGATTGATTTTTTTTTTACTGGATTTATGACACTGAATGCTGATTGGATAATAAATTGTAGTAGAAATTATGACCAATGACTGAGTAATTTGGATTCACTTCTAACCCCGTCGCCAATTGTTATGTTTTGGTGCAATATATACAATGACCTTGATAATCACTAATCACTGTACAGACACGTCAGCCCCTCGACTACCAGTCCCAAAACGGAATAGAGGAAGAACAACGACTTATGAGTCAACAGACAGATCTGATCAGATCTTTATTTCAATCATGCCTTTATATACATGCAAAATCAGACCACATCATAAACCAATTAGAAAACTGACATTAATACAAAATAAGAGTAATAGTGAGTGTGAACTGGGGTAACGTATATGCAGTCAATTAACTATAGTTCATAAATGAGAGATGATATAACAACAGTTTATGCCTTAAACAGGAGTATAGGAAAGGAGCGACGTCACAATAGAAAGAATAAAATGCTTACTTTGTATACAACCAAAAATTATGAGACGTTAACAGAAAGGACAGTTCTAGAAGACAATCTTCTTTAAGTGCCCGCCATATCACCTCTGAATTTAGAAGTCTGCAGTGATTAGATTGCTTTGATTATCAAAAAGCTCGTTATGTGAATAGTTAATTATTTTATTAGTGAAACTATTCCGCAAGACAAACTGTGATTTATTATCTTGACCTGAGGAACTATTGTACTTAGAATCTGAAATAATCAACAAATTTTAGAGACTGCATCTTAATTGACGCAATAAGTCAGTCAGACATGAACAGTGTAGATTTTGACACGTATGCCCTTAGGTACAAGCTGCAGTACAACACAAACCCGATAAGTTCAATTTTGCAGGATTAGCACCACATTAAAATTTAAAAGGAATAAATTAGGCGAACGCATGTACGAACTAATAATGAAGGATAGTATCTAAAACAACACAAATAGTAAATAGAGTTGGGTCACTTTGAACGATTATGAAACCTGTCACCCAGTGTCTCCATCCACTGCCACGATAATTACAAAGTCATCAACTAGGTAAGCTGCATCTACAAAAAGGGGCTTACACCATTAATCAAATACTTCTTGAGAAGATGCCATGTTTTGGTCTGACCGCCTCTACTTCTCCTACATCCTAATTTTCCAAAGCTTCAGGCAAACGTCAGAAGAATACGGAAGTTAGTGACTTTCTGCTTTCTATCGCTTCAAATTACTTAAAGTCTTCACTAGGAGTTGGTTGGAGTGGGCATGTATCAATGCTGCACTCAGGTGGCTTGATGATAGCTGGAAACGGAAGAATAGCTGGAGGCCAATTGGGCTGATCGTTAAAGTGTTCTAACTATCTGCCTAATATTTAAGGCCAAGAGTGGATCATGGACAAATTACTTTCCAAAATAGTCTCACTAACGACAACATTCTAATGCCGGTATTCTTCATAAGTCGAAACAGTTATCGAGTAATCGATCCCTTTCCCATCACCCTTGTTTTTGCTATGTACTGTTGCACACTATCGCTGCGTCGACTATTGTTCGTCTACGTTTACGTTTTTGTCACTATCCATCATTCTTCGAACCTCCAACAGTTCAGAAGTTATTAAACTTATTCGTTTTTTCTAACCTTTTCATTTGGCTTACATGCATATACCGTTGCTGCTTTACATTTGTACCAAGGTTCTTCAGGATGAACCTGGTGGACATGATCGACTAAGTATTTCGCTAACTCTTCTTTGAATGCACTATTAGCTTTCTATTCCGCGAAATGGTAACCAAACGGTGATCTACTTGTAACCATGCTGCGTCTGCTAAAACGCATTGAAAATTCGAGCTCATACTAGGGCGAATCAGAGTTCAAACGCGTTCCCCAGAATGGGCTGTAGTCCTTCATGGAGCCACTAACATACTAAACTTCTTCCAGTGCAAATATTAGGATATTTTGACAAATTTAAAAAATTATTTCCTGAAGAGACAATTTTGTTGTTGATATGCATTCACGTTATACTATGGATAGTTAAGTTGCATAAATAATGAAAACACTCTTTACTCAATATTGAAAATTGCACCAGTAACGTAATACTTCATCAAGTTTCTGTTTAGCAGACATAAATTTCAGTTACTTAAGGATATACTTTCTGAATGATTCTAATAGTCAATATCAGCTACTCGTTATCATTCATGTAAGTGTCCTATCAATTCAGTCGCTGCAACGATATTCTTTCGTAACCATCATCTACAGGAATCACATGTTCTAATTTACTCGTTTCTTGTCTTTCATATAAAGGATAGATAAAGTAGTTAACGTGTCAACAGTTTCAGTGTTTCGGTCTCAGTTCTCCTGTATTTAACATCTCGATGATAATTTGTAAGCTATTTATGGTACCATGTGAACACATAAACAGCTAGCATTCATAATTATTAAGTTCAGCATAAATGCTTAAACAGACCACTTATCACGAGATACTTCCATGGAAAGAAGTGAATACTAAGTAAACACATAGTCATCAGAAACAGTGTAAACTAAACGCTAAAGATCATCGATTGGAAAACAAATGTCGGTAACTTTGTTGCTAACTACGATACGAAGAGTACGCAATCAGTTCACCGGACCTATATATATATAATACTGAAATAGTTATCCAACTTCTAGATTCCTAGGAGAAATGAAACTATATCCGGTAAAATAAATGAGATACAATAAGATTATGAAACGTTTCTGTTAAGAGTATTCATTCTTACCATATTACTAGATGCGAAAATACTAATTAAAGTTGAAATGGCAACTTATATTGTATATACTATCATTCTAAATAGTACACTTGACATACTCTGAACAATCTTCAATATTCCTTATATACTTTTCATAACAACAATAATACTACTAATAGAATACAAAATATTTCTCATCTATTGAGTATAAATGTGTACATACTTATGCTATAAAGAGAACATAAAATGGAACATTGAGTGTTTCACAACTAATACCCATGTGGAATTTTTTACATACATTTCAAACGTGCATGTATTAAGGACTTTGGTTAATATTATTTTAACATTCCAATAAGTGCAATCGTGTGTTTTAGTCATTAGCTATTGATATGTAGTTTGTTGTTTATGAACGATTAACATAACAGGTGGGTAGAATACTTTGAAGAATTCCCGAATAGACCAGATCTACTGAATCCACCAATCATCGAAGCACCAGCCACGAATCTCCCTACACGTACCGACCCATTAACAGTCGAAGTGATCAAAATGGCCATCCGACAAATCAAAAGCGGCAAATCAGCAGCGTCAGACTACATACCAGCCAAGAAACTGAAGTCAGATATAAAAGCAACTACAAAAATGCTCCACATTCTATTCATAAAAATTTGGGAGGAAGTATAAGCGCCAATAGACTGAAAAATGTGTAACTCATCAAGATACCAAAGAAAAGAGACCTTAGCGACCGCGAAAACTACAGAGATATCATTTTGTTTTCTGTATTAGGAAAAGTATTCAACAGAGTATTAGTGAACCGAATGCAATATCCAGTCGATGCACAACATCGAGGTCAACAGGCTGGATTCCGTAATTATCTAACGTGTATCGACCAAATCTCTACTCTATGGTCCATCGTTGAACAATCATTTGAAAAGAATTCACCAATTTGATTCAATTTCCTTGACTACAAGTAAGCATTCGATAGCGTGGATAGAAGAATATTATGGAATCTTCTTCATCATCATGGCGTATCCAGAAAGATAGTCAACATCATATGTATTTCTCACAACGGACTACACTGTAAAATCATGCATGGAGGTCAGCTCACAGATTCATTCAAAGTTAAGACTGAAGTCAGACAAAGCTGCTTACTCTCGCTCTTCATCTTTATGTTGGTGGTTGATAGCATCATAAAAACTGCAATATTTCAACGCAAGCACGGAATTCAGTGAATAACTTGGTTGCGACTAGATGACTTGGGATCTGCAGATGACTTAGCTCTTCTTCCCTACCAGCAAATGCAAGTGATGGCGGACAGTATAGCCTCAAACCCTGCAACTAGCGGTAGTCCTGAACACACACAAAGTGGAAAGTAAAATCATTCAATACAAAACAATGAGCACCAATCCAATTACACTTGACGGAAAAACTCTGGAAGATGTGGAGTTTTACATACCTGGACAACATTGTCGATAAACAAGGAAGGTCTGATGCTAATGTGATGGCACAGATTAGCAAAGCAGAAGCAGCATTTCAACAACTGAAAAACATCTGGAACTCAAACCAACAGTCAGTCAACACTGAAGTCAACATTTTCAATAAAAATGTGAAGAGGGTTCTGTTGTGTGGAGCTGCAACTCGGAGAACTAACCAAAACACTTTTCGGAAGATATAGGTATTTATAAACAGCTGTCTGTGCAATATACTTCGGATTCGTTGGCCACATACAATCAACAATAACCTTGTGTGACAGAGAACAAATCAACCAGGTTTTAGCCGTGGAAGTAATCAGAAAATGACGTTGGAGGGGAGGTAAATAGGACACACATTGAGGAAATCACAAAACTGCGTCACAAGACAAACACTGATATGGAATTCTAAAGGCCAAGGAAAAAGAGAAATACCGAAGAAACACATTGTACCGGACTTGGAGGTGGATTTGAAGAGAATGAAGACCACTTAGGAAGAGCTGGGAAGGAAAGCCCAGGACAGAGTTGATTGAAGAATGTTGATCAGTGACCTATGCTCTACGTGGGGTAACAGACGTTGATTGATCGTTTACGAACGATAATCAATTAAATATCTATTGCTTACTTTGATATCATGAAAGCTATATGCTGATTGCTGTTCCTTATTTATGATGCTGCAGTCTGTCAAATCTTGTATATTATAGTATAAGTACAATATAATCATATCTCTTGTGCAAACCTAATCTATAGTTTATCCTCTTCTTATTGAAGCTAATGTGTGTGAGGATGAAAAGTATTTACTTAGACCAATTAACATTAGAATGTTCGATTATTGTCATTTATCCAGTTGTGATTATATGGCATATTGTCAAATGACTCAAGCATAATGAGGATTCACTTGAATTAGTAATTAGACAATTACGATTAAATACGTCTAAATAGCTTAGTAACGGGGGAAATATCAGAAGCCCATTTAACAGCATGGAAACTATTGACCACATATGAACAATAGACAATGTTACGTACATGCATAACCATCACTTTCATTCGAATTATCAGAGCTGAAAATGCGAAGCTATCTTTGAGAAGTTGGGATACCATTACTAAAATAATTCAAGAGTCTTGTTTTGCATATTTGGTATCAGTCATCTGATAAAATACATATTCCTGTTTAACGGGTTGTTACCTATCGGCGCTCTGCCAAGTGAATAATGCGTTGAGTATTTCAAGTAAAAGATACGTAGAAGCATAGTGAATGCAATGTCGAGCCACATCACAATCGACAAGATTCAATAATAGCTGAAAAACTAGACAGTTATGGGAGATTGGTCACTACTAATCAGTGATCAATTAACGTAACTATTTCAGTCCTGTAAGATATCAATCACTAACCCAATAGTTCAGTTGCGGTATATCAAACTGTAAAATTACTTAATTGCGTGGGACATAAATCACCCAGGATGAGGTAGTAGTTGTTTAAGAGTTTAGGTACTCCGTATTAATGAGTGCCAACTATCACAAAACCTAAGTCAAGTATGCTAATATGTCAACTACTTTCAATCTACCTGAAATAAACACACACAATCGGGTACCTGCAATGTCAATAAAATACATGTTATCTATTTTTGACTTTATCGCAACTTGAGCCAATGCACAACTGTACTAGGCTCCACGTTGTTTACGACTTGATAACTGCGTTTAAAACTTTTAGTCATTTACATATTTCAAATTACTTCCGTTTACCTAATTACGCAAATAACATTGCAAGAAATCTAAAGGAATGATTTTATAAGCAAGCAAATAACTGGCTGAGTAAATTGAAAGTAAAACACGTATTAAAACTTCCGATTGTGAAACGCTATTACTACATTATGTAGAAACTGGTAACTTTGAGTGTCAAATCGAAGAATAAACTTAGTTAAACAATCATTGGAAACCAAAGTCCAGTGGACAGCTGTTTTGTCTAAGTATGTAATTCAGCAACATGTATTCACAGTTGCACCAACTAATGTAGCCTTAGATTTCTGGGTCTCGTAGCTGACCTTTAAACTTTAAGTTAGTATCCAATCCGCTTTCCTTACCTCAGTTGACTTTCAACATAGTGGGTACCTCAAACCAGACGTGCTTTTCAAACAACATTTTCAGAAAAATAATAAACGGAAGCATAACAACAGTAAAATAGCATTTAAGTGTAAGAAAACAACTTACCTTCTAGTCAATTTATCATAGAATCTTTTCGGTATAATAGTAACTTTCAATGGAGATTTCGCTTCTTCCATATGTTGTAGTAAATCCTTATCTTTTAAGCCAACAACATTTTGTCCATTAATTTCAATAACTTGATGATTTATTAAATTACCATTACGTGCAGCACTTGAATCTTTAACAATTGCTTTAATTAAACCATTACGAATTTGTATACCTATAGAGCCTAAATTATCTTTATGTACAGTTATAACGCGTTCGAACGGACTGGCAAAAAAGTGAGAAAAATAACTGTTATAACAGATAATTTAATTACTCGGTAGTAATATTAAACTTTTCATAATTATCTGAATGCATGCAACTATATTGGACAAATGTGTGATATTGGTCAATGTCACTCGGCAATTAATCATTGCAAACACATAAATCCCATAGGTCAGTCACTGCCTGAACAGTTCACTGAAGCTGACTCTGGAACACTTATATTACTCAAGATCGCAAGTAAGCTTTCATGATGATTGATAACTAACACGGAAAACAGGTTCGAGTTTCTTTTGGCAACTAATGGAAACCCATCTTACTAAACTGTGCTATATACACAATACAACTAATTACCACATAAATTCATGCTTTCAACTTCGTTCGCCAACCTTCACTGAGAACTCAACTTGCTAATATATATCATCACAGTCAATATCACTTACAGTTAGTGTAATATGACATCTTACTAACTTAGTATGTAGAAATAAATAAACACAAACTAAAGTAGCTCAAGACGCCTGAAGTTCAACCTTTAAGTTATTAACAATACAACCCAAAGAAAAGTTTGAAAATTCCCAAAATCTTTGGATTGCTCAAGTTTTAATGTATGCCTTGCTTGTACAAACAGACAGGTGAATGTAATTCACTAGTAATTAGCTTCCTTAAGAACATACTATATGACTTAATAAACTCTTCTTTTGTCATTCATAATGGAAGAAATCGGAGTAAAATACTCTAATAAGTAGAAGCTATGTTTTAAATAGTGTCATGAAACTAGAAATTCAAGTTATATAAATTGCACGTCACATTTGTTTAAACCTCTTTCAGTCTCATAGAATGTAGTCGGGTTCACTTATACTCCTAAAAATGTTGTAATCCAGTTAGAACAACCTATATTTTGACATACAGGAAATAAAATTAACGGCATTCGCATATAATCTAATCGACTAATTTAGTTAGGCTTACAGAAGTAGTCTTGAGAGAAAGTGCATCTCTCATTCAAAAGATTCTGTTCCTGTTTGCTAATGTGACGCTTATAATTAGCAAAAGCTATGGACTATAATTATCTAGTGTTGGTCACCTCAAATACCATTTTTAGTTAAAGACAGAAAAAGCATAATGTATATTATGGATACAATCCTAACTTCAATTTATCTTGAATATGATGTCACATATGTCTACTGTAGTTGTAGTTTTTAGTGTTTATACAATAAAATGAAGTAACTGATTTGGCTTGCATGCGGTATAGGTTCTGAGTAGTTTTAAAACCATTGTGGTGGTTTGTAATATATTTCTACACAGTGAGACGGTTTGTTACTCTGTTTTCCGTATTATTTGACTGTATACTGATTCGCTATAAATCTTCTGACATCACTGAGGCACATATGTTTACACGTTGACTTATTTTAACTTACCGATTATTACAGCGAACAAGAAGCAGATATTTTTCCACAAACTAAACATACTACTTACCGATCACGTAACGCAAGTTTTATGTTATTAGGGGATGAATTTTTCAGTATTTCCATTGATCTCGATCCTGTAAGACCAGTAACTAGAACGTCATTAATTTCCAAGACTTGATCTCCGAAACGTACACCACCAAGTGCTGCTGGTGAAAACCCTTCCACAAATGAAACGAATATGCCCTATTCGAATAAATAAAACTCAGAAGCAGAAATGATTAGTAGATTATATCAATAGGGGAGTTTATTTGTCTTACACTGATGAAATAGCTAGAGTCAATGTACAACTGTTATGATTGAGCGATGCAATATTTTTAATTTTCACACTTACGTTTAAAATCTGTGGTCTCAATAACTTCATCCAGCCCAGTTGTTGTGAAAATGAAAGGTAGAATCAGCAACTTCGAAAAGTAAGCTTTATTACAAAAATGAAACCTCCTACATGAAAGCAATATTAGATGAATTATCAGACTAAATGTAACTTGCAGTATTTTGTATTAGTATCAGTCGTTTGCGTTGAATATTTTTTAGGAAACAATAGTGGTACCCAGACGTAAAACTGAATAGTACAACTTAATTGGTAGTGATACATAAGAACTTGAATGTCCTTCAAAAACGTTCTGTATATTAATGTGGAGAATAACCATCTTACTCATTGTGCACCTCAAATGCATGATTAAATTTTATTTCAATAGGTAGCTATAGTAGAGTACAACATAATACCGCGACATAGAATTTTTCGCTTGTTTGGAGCTGCTATGAGTAAAATATTATTGTACGACAAAACGTGAATGGAAGCTCAACGGTTAGCTACCATGTGTTGGAATAAATGGATGTGAGAATACATAACGAATCTTCAAAATAGATCTAAGTAGATGAACATACGGAAAAATTTACAACCAGGGGACTTAGTTCAAGTGAATGATGTCAATTTACCAAGATGTCTGTGGTCAAAAGCTATAGTCAAACAGGTAAATTATGATCCTGATGGGCGTCTTAAAACGGTACATTTGAAGACGGCAACTGATAAAATTACTCGGGATGTGAGAAATATGTGCCTACTTGATGAGGCCGATTATTTAACTGGAGAAGTTGAAGATCATAGACCTGGTGGTCGTTTCGGGGGAAGTGTTAATTGTGTTCATAATCAACTTGACCAATCACATCTATTTAAACGCCCACCACATGTACTCGGTCTGATTGTACAGATTATCTTTGTTTGACAACCAATCATAGAACTGTATTATCTTTATAATCATGATAATTAATCACAATTGTTCATTTTGACGCATTTCTTATCACTGTTCGGTATGTGTATTTTTATTCCATTTTTGACTGGCTATATTGGTTACATCATTGTACTAATTGTGTTAATTTACGTTATAGAAACAGATATAAGTTAATGCCTAGTTCTTCCAGTTTTGACTGTAGTTAAGCACAGACTCTGAATCGACAGTCTCGAAGAAATCGCTTGTAAGTTTATCTGTAGGCTTAAACATATCCCACAGAGCATATCAGACGTATTATCTAATAACTGAATGTTACTACTGTATACAAATACAGATCAAACAGAATAACCATTCCTTACTTCGACGTCTACATCAATGACAACAAGCAATGATCATTGTAATTGTAATCATGAGTTCAGCTGAGAAAATTTCAAAATCAAAAAGAAACTAGGAAAATGAGTAAACCATTGCAAACATGTCATATATGTGAATCATACCACAATATATGTATCAGAACGACTAAATGTATCTGTAGCTACAGAAAACTATAAACAACTACAAGATTAGGCATCTAACCAGAACAGCAGGTAAATGTAAGTTATGATGATGAGCAACAATTTGTCGATCTCCAGATAAGAATAATAAAGTGAATTTTGATCACGCAGAAATTTGAATGTTTAACCACTCTTTGAAGAAGTTGCTGATGAGACTGTCTAAATAGACTATTAAAACTTCACTGCCAAATACTCTAGTCCTAAGAACATATTACATCTAAAAATCCTTCTTTTTAGATATAACTCATCCTCATCGCTGTTTATCGACATATTTATTTAATTGATTGACAAAAATGAGTGAGAAACCAAATGTATCTGTCAAATGAAATAATTTCAGTTCATATTTTGCCTTTACTCAATGTACCTAGAATGAAGTATAATGATGAAGATTAGATCCCTAGATATCCGATTGTCGAATAAAAGTATCAACTATTCATTCAACGAATTATGAGTACTTCATTTATCTAATTACTATTCAGGTTTTATGAAGAATATTCTACTCCTGTGATAATTTTTTCATATTACGCATTGATTTTAACTTAGTAACCACTAAAATGTATTTTTAGAATAGGCTTGTATCAACACTGGGATGCAGGTAAATCCAGCCGATGAGTTCCAAATAGGACGAAACGCGCGTGCTGAATTCCACTTGCCAGTCACAATTCAACTTAAACACTACAATGTATGTCTAGTTAATGTGTTCCAATAGAAAATTCTTCATCAATATACACCATCAGTTAAACTGTAATATTCAAAAACTATGAAGCATCCGTCAAGAACCATAATACAACAAACAAAGACAATCAACTCCATAGCAAACACATTTGACTGGTAAGTCAATTACTCATTTTACACTCATTCTGCACATTTATGAATAGAATGATCAGCGATGAATAGAGTAAATCATAGTAAGTACCTGTGAAAAAATATGTTAGATTTGTATAGCAGATTTACAGTACAGTTTCGACAGACAATCACTTTTGAAATCAAAAAGAAAAAGTTCGTTATATACTAAAGTGGAAGTTCTATTCCGATGTACAAAATAGATGCATGTAAATATAGATGAAGTTCTTATACATGAAGTTTTTTTAAGTGTCGAAAACGCGTCTACAGCAACTATAAACTTGTGGCTTAAAGTCAAAATGCAAGTTGAAAAACAAGAATAGTTGAAGAGTATGAAGCTGAGAATGTTTATATCAACATAATACCCTAATAGAAAACTGGTACACATTGTAAGCTACTATATAATGATAATAAGTAGTAAGAATTAACATATGGGAGAAAGAATAAACTATAGAAATTGTTGTGACGTTTGGCATTGATTCTCATATCGACCGTGAAATCTCTGTTGTCAATTATTACCTGCTTTTGGTTGACCGCTTGATTCAGCTTCGAAGCTTTGATAAGAACCACAGGCTAAAACTACACTTAAACCTGAACACGAGAGAGAAGGCAGGAAATACGGCAAAATATACTCTAATGCAATGTTCAATTGTGTACAGAAAACTAGGGTATTTGTAGTATCATAAATGTCCCTTGGGCTTCTATAGATTTCTGTATCCTACTAAACTCAGAAGTAGTAAGATAACTGTGTATTCAAAGACATATCACGTGACTTCTCATTGTCTAAAAGTTTCTGATAAAAAACTCTGCGTTTTGATTGGACACAATGTTTCCTAATAATTTTTACGCCTCTTCGAACTTGTTTCAAGGAGTTTCCTGGTTCTTCCCAACGAAAATGAGCCGAAAACATTCTACATTATTATGAAATATGTGTAGACAATAAATCATTAACAAGGCTACAATAGTGAATTGATTCAGCTCTTTAGTAATGGCTCACATATTCACTTCTATGTGAGGTAAGTAATGAGCATCGTAGTATTCTTTCTCAGAAAACAAAACGCTAACAAAAATCCCATTTCTTTATTTTTTTTCTACTACTTAGCACGATTTTACTGGGTGATCACTTAGCAGAGAGTGATGTCGTGCTTTTTCATCCATCAACATTGGTTGTCGAATCCCATCGATCAAGTCATATTGGAATGATGGATCTAAATTATTTAACATAATTTTCATTATTACGTTAGTGGAGTTTGATGGATGTTTTTAACTATACCTGGTTTCATGTTTATTAGCAATCACTATCAAAGGATGCCTTCAACCTTCAAAGAATCGATTCCCCATTAAATGATTGGAATAAGCAATACAAATAGGTCCAGTCAATGATGATTCAATTTAACTGGCCAAACAACCTACGGATTGTAGAAACATTGAAAATTTAATATAAACGAATCACTCATCAGAAAATAATTTCATATTTGTCTAGTGCTTAGCTGTGACAGAATCCGATTGTAGGTAAAACATGAAGGAAAAGACCAATCAGCACGTAAACAATACACAATGCACCATTAGAGTGATTATACTTCACGTCTACAATGCATAGAAGCATAAGAAGAATCGAAATTTTGTCAGTATTAATTAAATGAATCGTTTACTAAGAAAACGGTATGTAACAGATTAACCAAGTATATTTCATAAACCAAAATCTTACAAGTAAACTAACTCTAAATTCAGGTTCATTTTAACCATAACACAATTTTAAGCGTAACCCTGAATTTCAACTAGAAACAATTTAAGGGTGCTTGTAAACTACATAGATGAGTCCAAATATTGTTATTATTCTACTTATAGACAGAAAGACTACAAGGTTTATATCGATTAGCAACATTGCTTTTCTATCAAGAACAGTTCAAGTTGTGCTAATCTTCAGTGTATATTGATTTCGGAAGATGATCTAAGCCTAGTATTGATTCTCAATTTAAGAACAGAGTTATTTGGAGATTTCTTTCATACTTCAACAATCTCATCTGAACACTATAACTCTAGGCTTATACAATTTATCGGATGTTTCCATCTATTAATGCTTGCGAATTATCCGATTGTATACATGATATTAACATGTAAGCATAATCTTTCCCTATTATTCAACCATCTATATTATTCACATATATTCTTATTCTATTTCAGATTGTTAGGACCAACACAACGCATATTGGATTTGCAATTATAAATTGTTCATTACAGCAGGATGTATCAGTCATCGGCAACTATGATCCAGTGTAAGTAATCGCTCTTCACAGAAGACGAAATAACGTTATGTAAACACTCGTCTACAGTTTAAATCAAAGGTCGGAATGATTTTCGTTGTTTGTGTACTTTAGTGATAATGAGAAGCCGTATAAAGTCATATCACGTGATCAATGTCTAACGGTAAGAACCACAAACACAGACAACATTATTTCAACTAGATGAAACACCAAATTTCGAAGTATTCGAACAACAAAACCAACCATTGAAAATAATAGGGAATAGAGTTAATGTATAGCAAGTTTGTTTTCCAGTTTCAACAAGTGCCATACTTGATAAATGTATGTTAACGAAAGGCACAGGTTACAGATAAATGCTTTAGTGATTCGATGTTGTTCGAATGTTTTCTATATACAGTACTGGAATACACCATATAAAGCAGTACATCTCGTTTGTTACTGATACAGTAAAATGAAATTTATGAATGACATTCTAAACAAGAGAATAAGAGTCCACCCAGTTCAAAACTAATAATAAGATCCAAAATAAGTCATTGACTACACAATGCAAAACACTCAAATAGCAGAATGATATCAAAGTTGATAAATATTGAACAGATTATCTGATGAAAGTTGCCTAATACTCCGAAGTACTCAAATTTCTCATACAAATAAAACAAACTAGACTGACTGATGAAATCATCGTCATCATCTATAAGCAAGTGAACTGTCGACAAAATAAGATGTCAATCATCCAAATCTCAATGCGACATAAAACACATCACAATTCATCACTATAAGTATTATTAACTGTTGTAATTGGCATATATAGGCTAATGGATAAATTACTCAAGAAACTCATAGAACTTGTGTGATAGACGTAGTATTTACTAATACAAGTGTCAATAATCTATCATATTCGAGACAATCAGAGCATGATAGTGGGTCAAATTTTATTAAGTCTACAATATACATAAAGAAACAAAATTCACTTACATCATTCAATATTTATGCCACCAGATATTCACACAAACGATTCAGTGAGATACTGAAAGTTGATGACTAAATCAGTGTATACTTTTCTTTAAGAATATTTTCAATGTCTACTAACATGATAGACGGTGACAATAAAATGTTAATGATGCAGCCAACCGACTTGTATCAACTAATTAACAATAAAGTAGTAGTATATAAGTAACTTCATATTCCATACATAAAATAAGCTGATGTGTGCAAATAGAATGTATCGCCTTTACACATTATTTCTGTTAGCGGTGCATTTCACAGTGATGATATATGGAAAGCAGAGATTGAATGCAAAAAGTGCAGAGTTGCTCAGATTGCATAACAAATACAGACAAGATTTGGTTGATTGTAAAGTGGAAGGACAACCACCAGCCAAATATATGTCAAAATTGGTAAGTCAATTATGTGATTCTTGCAAATTATCATGTGAAAATTGTGTATAAATTGAAATGTAGAGATGGAATCATGAATTGGCTAAACAGGCAAAAACATTAGCCAGTAAATGTATCCTAAAACATAAGCACGCATCATCAAAAAGATTCGGTTGGCTTGGGCAGAATATAGGGATTTATCCAAGCATTCAGGAGTGAGTGTATTTGTACAAAATGTATTTTGTTTTGTTAATAATCTAGAGGTGTGTATGCGTGGTTCCATCAACACAAGAAGTTTAATTATTATGGTGAAAAGTATCGACGGTGTTCACATTACATCCAAGTAAGTCACTTAATAATGATTGACTAAAGTCAACTGCAACATTATTAATGATATTAGAGCAGTGCAATGATGATGATTGCGATAAGATTCGATCGAATTGATGTTCTTCAGAATCAATAAATCATATGTTGTTAAGGATAAATGGTTTTGATCTGTGAGGTGTTCACAATGATTTGGGTGATCCTCATGAATCATGTGATGGATGAGTGAGTGGTATTTGTGGATGTGTGAATTCGGTGTCTGCTCATATGAGTGTGAAAAGTGTGATGGTGGTCATTTTGTGCATATTCAATATCTGTGTTGTCAGTAATGATGAGTGGGATATTTGATTGTCGATTGAATCAATCAAACTGTACACGAAATCAGATTGTGATGGAGATATGGTTCCATTGCATAACCACTCACCGTCTCCTTATGTTTATTTGTATCACATTTTAGATGGTTTGGGCGAATACCACAGATATTGGATGTGGTGTTGCAAACTGTCCAGAATATAAAGGTTTGTCGATTGTATGCAACTACGGTCCTGGGTAAGTGATGGTTGTAATGAATGTTAAGCAACATTGCTTCATATAAATTGTTATAGTGATAGAGTATGTAACTGATTGTGATTATTTGTATTGTGTTTAGAGGTAATTGGATTAATGATAATCCGTATGAAGTGAAACGACATGATGAGTGTCCGAAAGTTCAGACTTTGGTCGTACAAAATACTCAATCTCCACCTGTTAATCATAATACAGATGCGTCTGGATCGGATCGGACTCATCAAAATATGTCAATGTCGTCAAATATTCGTGATGCAAGCTGTACAATCAAACTTTCTAGCGAATCTTCAAAGGGTTTAATTGAATGCAGATGTTATCTAGTGAATGAGAGACTTTGAAATGACACGCTCAAATGGTCTACATATACATGTCGTTGTTTGCCAATCATGTGTATAACAATATTGAATTGTTTGCGATTCGAATTATTTTGTTGTTTAAATGTTTTATTATTATTTGTTTAACTTAGTGAAGCTTTTATGTAGCCATTTGACTGATTGAACACTTTGCGTTGATCATTTTATATTCTATTTGATGTGTTCCATTTTCATTGTCCTAACATTGTCTTCTTCCATATACAATGAATCATCATCACATTATTGTTCAGATTTTGTTAAATGGTGTTTGACTTAAGCATCATCTGATCGATGTAATCATTGATTAATGAGGTTATAATTAGAAATATGGTTAATGGTGTTTATGGTGGGTTCTGATTTCTCATTATTGACATACAGATATGCGTTTTGTCAGGGATTCATGGTGAATGTGTTGTGGAGTGCAGGCTGCATCGATGTAGGAATATGTTAAAAGTGTTGGAATATTTGTATGTAGATGTTTTGGGTTGGCGATTATCTGATGTTTCATCATCAGACATGTGATTTATCAGATTGACTTTTGACACTTGACTGGAGTGCAATGAATCATTCTCACTGTAATTATTGATTCTCTTTTGAGGTTGACTTATTGAGACAACGTCGTTGGGTGTCGAATTGACCATCACATTAGATGTCGATGTCTTAATTGAATTTCTGAAATTGTCTCAATATTTATTAGATAAAGTGACAACGGATATTGGATTGTCGATGAGTACACAGTGTAAAGTGTTAGCAGGTAGTGTTGTAGAATCGGTTGTGTAATGGTGTAGAATTTGATGATCACTTCGTTTCATCACATCACATTGTTTATTATTATGAATAAGTATAGTGCGTAGTCAAAGTATTGACGAGTTGTGAACACTTGGAATTGACATCACTGTCGTATTTAAGTTGAGTTAGACATGTGATGGAATGTATGAAAGGATTGACTTAGGTGTATTGTTGTAGTATGTTGTTCCTTGTGATAGGAATATTTCATCAACTGAATTATCATTCATTATGTGTAGGCAGTTCAATAATTTTTGTATGATTTAAAACTTGTATGATTATTGGAAAAGCGTTGTGTCAGATCTGATGAGTTTCATTTAATTTTATGTCACTCATGACTTCATATACCGAATACAGCTATGGTCCCTTGGTATGCCAATATACATCTTGCCTTATTGACTTTATCATCTCGTCGTTTTCTATCTTTATCTACGTAAGATCATGCTGAGTTTGTTATGCAACTCAGCCATTGTCATGTTGTATCTTATATCCAATTAACTGAATTATTTGTTGACTACTTCAATACATTGGTTAAGTATTTGATTAGCAGTCATTTTCAATAAACCTTGTTAGTTAGTCTTTGAAGTTACTGGTGTTATTAGGATTATGGACTCTTAATTTGAAACCAGAGGTTGGTCTACCTTACACAAGCATTAACCACCAGTAAACACTCGACAACTATCTCGTCTTAGTGCGAAATTGTTCAACAGTACGCATCCATGATCCCACCGCGCATGTACCTGAGTGCCAGTGTGGCGAATGCTCTTTCATTAGACGACTGAATCTGCTCTAGAAGGTCGATATTTCTAATTCAGTCATTTCGAAGTCCCTTTGCGCGACTTCATCAACTAACATTGGTGGCTAATTGCCTGATATCCAACACGGTTAATTAAAACGTGACAAGTGGAGTTTAACCATATCGAATACAAGGTAATTATCTTCTGATATCAGTGGTAATGTAAGTGCAAATATGTTGCGAACTGACTGAATCAGAAATAACTTTCATCGAAAGCCGACTAAATGGTCTGATGGAGAAGCATTCAACAATAAGTCAGAGGCTCTGGGATCAGCACCCGGTGAAATCATGGATGCCTACAGTTGAAGAACCCCGTACTAAGAAGAGGCATTTGTACAATGCCTCCTGATTTACACTTGTACCCTACCAACAATAACGCGTGACGAATTTAATTGCCTGCAACATAAATTAACAACAATGTAACAATCTGTAATATCCACTGAAATATAGATTGAACTATACTTTGCTAATGACTTTGGTACCTATTCCAGCCAATGAGTAAACAGTTTCCATTCAAATAGTTACATATTATAAAAAATTGCTGAAAATCCAGAAGGAGGCTCAAAGGATACAGTATTTTAACTTGCTTAATAAATTTAGTAAGGTTGGGAATCGGTTCATTAATTTTCGATTCATAATATGTTCGGTGAATGAATTTATTCATATGGCTCCGAATCATATTATTTCTAGAAATATGATGAAACTTCAGGAACTCTTCTATACAATAACAATAGGCTTACATATATTTTACGTGCACACTTCTGTGTTTGGATTTACGGAGTGTCCTTCAAATGACGATATAATCTTTGTAACAAAGTCTCCTTTGTAAAACTTTAAAGGTTGCCGGCCCAACTAGCAACCTTTCAAATCATCTGTACACACATTGTTATTCCAAGAAGAACACATGTTTGAATGATTAGAATTAGTGTTGTTGCTTTTATGTTTGAGACATAATAGAAGTGTTCCCTACCAAAATTCTAAAAATATAATCCAAGTGATTAGTACTTACCACTCCATCATCATGTTTCTTCTTCGTCCATTATATTTTCTTTTCCTCCTAACGACAACTGTAGACTCGACAACATTTCTAAGCTAATGTCTCGGCAATGTTGGTAGGATTTCACTCCTGAGATTTCACTGAAATTCGACTGTCGATGCCAGGGCAGAAAGTAGCCGCATTATCTATAAAACAACTAGAACAGACATTTTTCTCATTTTTAGTCAACAGGCACTGAAGAAGTTCCCATTCTAATTGACATTTTTGAAAACCGCCACTACAACGTAGAATAACTCTATTTCGAGTGTCCCCTAATTGTAGTTCAGTTGTAATCTGTTCAGAAACTGATAAACGCTATAGGAAATAATTCAACAATTTGTCGATTAGTGATAACGACGTCATCAAGAAACATCGTGACCAAACTGGCAAGCGATCTTCAAATGTAAACCTTCGTTTTCATTGGTCTTCTGAAGATCACCAGCAAACTTTAGTTCCACCAAAATATATAAGTCAACGTACAAATATTGTGTAAATGATACTTAATTCCTTCACAACACTATTGAAAATTGCTCTTTTTCTTGTTGATCTGGCTACTTTGTTCTCAAGTTGAAACTTCTTTTTTAACTTATTTGCAGTATATTGATCACATGAGTCTGGTGACAGTCACCTTCGTCGTATTTGAATTATAAAATCACGTTCAGTCTGTTAATTAATGGTGTTTAAGATATACATAAGAATGCTTTTAATAATTCCTGTGATATTACTACTAATAATATCAGTGATGACAATAAATCAGTCGAATGGAATTCATTTAGCATTTCCGTCTGTACATTCTGATAGTCATGTCCTTGACTGAATATCTTCAGAGGTGTTATTATGTGCTTGTCTCTTCGTATTTTTGTAAATTATAATTATCTGCTGAGCTCTAACCATACACTTGACTGATCTTATCTTTAACAGGCGATTGAGTGTACTGACCGCTAATCAATAAGTTTTGAGAAATGTTTGTTCTGACATTCTTAAAATTTCATCTATGTGGAATCAAATTGATGCTTGTAATTATCTTGTGTAATGATGTAACTATTAGCTAAACTGTGTTCATATATACGTAGGTGGAGGAGTCACCTCAGTTTGTTTAATACTGTACTAGTATTGTATACATCTTACTTAACTGTTATATTTCACTGTTTGCATTGGACCATGGTAGTAGGATTTTGTTAAATTGTAAGAGACACTACTAACTGTAAGTTAGTAGTATTATTTACTAAACAAAATGTTAATTTGAGGAAATTCATTTGGATAAACTTTGATTATATAAGTAAAAAAATACATGTACGTAAATAGAGGTCATTACAAACGAATATCCAAGGTGATATAATAATAGTAATAATAATAATAATAATATACTTAATGAAATGAATACGTTCTAATAGGATATGTTCAAAAGTAGAAACTGTAAGGCAGGATAACATGTGAGTTAAAGGTATGATAAGAATATATGTATGACATAAGAGTACTACATGCATGAAAGTAATGGAGGAACGTTGGGCCGTGGCACCGAAAGCATCCTGATGAATTAATTTTGTACACATAAATCTGGATTTATATTACTTATCGCTAACTCCTCTGTAGTTCAAACAAGATCTGTGAAGATACCTTTCGTTAGATCAAGTTTGATTTTGTAAATAATCCTAATAATGCATTTTCCTACCACATGGTTGTGACCAGTCACATACCGTAGATTAGATTACGTTATATTTTTCCGCTGTTCTTAACTGAGTCACGCTGACAGATGCTTTTTAATGTGTTTGGAGACGTTCCACGTTACACGACCTATGTTCGTAGCTCCACACGAATAAGTGCATATCAAAATGATTAAACAAGGCACTTTGACAGTTCTAGAAGATAATCAATCTTTTTTAAGTGCCCGGCATAACACCTCTCCATTTTTGAAAAAAATATGATCGGTAAGATTTATCATAGGGGTTCACTTTGATTCTGTTTAGTTTGTGTCGAATTCTTTGTGAGTTCCTTAGAAATGATGCTGTTCTTGTCTCCACTACTTTCGTTTTCTGATTGCTTTTGTCATTCAAACCAAGTAACACGTTTAACGTCATCAAAATTCTCAGCTTAACTTCATCTCCACCTTCGAATCTGGATAGTCGGATGTGGTTAGCATGTCTTAGTTATTTTATTGCTAACTCCGACTCCATAAACAACTCTTCCTCTGTTCCGTAGAATAATTTCAGGTACACACTCCATTGTTTTACGATGAAAATCGCGTACACAAACCATTTGTCCATGTTAGAATCTTTTGGGCTTGGCTCCATGTTTTTGTTGTATTGTATTTTCATTTTGGAGTTACGTTCGATAGTCATTGCAAAATCGGACTTCAAACTATCTAATGGCATTCTGATTTTTCTTCCAAGCATGGCTTTTGCAGGGGACACTTCACCTACCGTTTCAAGATTCGGTATTGAACGATAAGTAAACAGGAACTTATACAATATCTCTTCTAATCTTCTTTCCCCCTGGGCTTTAATCAACGCTCTCCTGAATGTGTCGACAAATCTCTCATCTTGCCCATTTGATTGTGGGTGATACGGTGGGGTTCTGATATGTTTAATACTGTTAAGAACACAAAACTTCTGGAATTCTGAAGACAATAATTGTGGACCGTTATCGGAGACAAGTACTTCTGGGATTCCGAAACAGCTGAATATTTGACGTAGTTTATCTAGTGTAGCCATGCTTGATGTAGACCTCATACAATGTACTTCCGGCCACTTAAAAAAAGCATCGATGATTACTTAGTAGTATTTGCCATCAAGAGGACCAGCGAAGTGTACATGAACTCTCGACCATGGATGTGTCGCTGGTTTCCAGCAACAAAGTTCGGTTTTTCTAGGGGCTTATGCAGCTTGTGCACATTTCGAACATCTCAATACATAGTTCATAACATCAGTATCAATATTTGACCAGTATGCGTAACTGTGGGCCAATGCTTTCATTCGGACGACACCTGGATGTGCAGAATGTAACTGTGACAGGACTTTGTGGCTCAAAGATTGGGAATAACTACGCGGTCACCAAACATAAGACAGTCGTCAACAACAGCAAGAACGTCTCGTCGATGAAAATACTGTCGTTCTGTTGCGTTGAAGTGTGGGGGCCAACTACACAAAAGATAGCAAATAATTGTCTGAAGCTCATCATCCGTCCTAGTTGTAGATTTTATGTCCATTGCTGACAAAGGTGTAGCCTGAATAGAAGTTTGCAATGTATGATGAATATCATCTTCCGGTGACACCGTAGCAATAATAACATCTTCATTCTCAAACTTTTGAGTCGCAATTAATCTGGAGAGAATGTCAGCGTGACCAAAAGTCATTGTTGATTTATAGCGAATCTTCAAGTCATAAGCTAACAACATAATTGCCCAACGCTGTAAATGATTAGCGGTATGTACTGGAATGTCGAACTTTGCCCCAAAAATAGAGAGGAGAGGTTTTTGGTCTGTCGGCAACGTAAATGGTCGACCACAAATCATTTTATGAAACTTCTTAATTGCAAAAATCAGTGCCGATCCTTTTTTTTCTACTTGACTGTATCTCCTTTCAGTAGCATTTAGAGATCTAGACGCATGAGCTATCGGTTTTTCTTTACCATCATGAAAGCGATGACAAATAACAGCACCAATACCGTAGTTAGAGGCACACACACAAAAACAGTACACTTGATACAACTTCAATTTCAACTAAGCTATTTATTTATATCCCAAGTTAATCAACTGTCAGATTTTCATCAAATCACTTAAATGCACTAATGATGACGTGATATACAATAGTATGCATTGATGAGTTAATTTATTCAGTGCCTAGATATTCATAACTGATTAAGTTGGTATCTTACTGAAAACATACTACTTAATATGATACTGTTTGTTTTTTTTCTTATTTCAATAATATGTACATGTATCATTCAGCTTTGTTACATTCCAATATTTGTCATTATCAATAAACATCTAGTATAAGATGATACAGTAAAACAAAAAACACTCTAATTAATCATAGTTTCTAAGCCTTCATTAATTTTTCTCGAAATAATTGAGATTGATTTGTAATGATACAATGACATATTGATTCATAGTTGATATTTTAATTATAGCAGCAATACATTAAATCACAATCTACACAACACAAATTAACTCAAAGTTAAATGTGTGTAGCAATAGTAGTAGGAGATAACGGTGAACAATATGACAGTGTAGATTGTATTCATCAGGAGCAATGAACAAGAATTTGAATTGATCAGTAGAAATTACTTCATTTTAACTGTGTTTCATAATAGTACAATACTTTACTAGTTCTTTAATGATGTTGACTAGACTATTGTAAGATGATGTTCAACGTTAATCATCATCTTCAATTTGTAGTTGATATTGATAACCCTAAGGATAATATTTCATCTATTGTACTTTTCTCGGTTGTAATTATGCTCAACTTATGAATGAACTCAACTTGAAACCTGATAACTTCATGTGGTTAGCTAGAGCTGATTCATTATGCATTTACATTCGGTTTAGATGTAATTCTCATGAATTCATTGTTAGTGAATTTCTATTTATGCACTGATTATTATTACCTGCATAATCATTACACAACTTTTAATCTACAACTGTAATTACCACAAACAGTAGACAATTATCTTAAAATTGTTCAAATATGAACGATGAGGTTACCCGAAAGTGTTGTAGCGGTAGAGAGCACAACTACACTGTCCGTTTTCATTTGCATTTACAGCTGTGTAGGGTCGAAGAGCTAGGTCGTCTACGAAGTCAAGATAGTCTAGACTCATCCAAGTTGTTAATTGTATTCCGCGCTTCCTATGACATTTTAAAGTTTTCATAAACCAGGCAGCCACCAGAAGAAAGAGAATGGGTGAGAATATACAACCCAGTCTGTCACCGGTCTTTACTTTGAATAAATCTGTGAGCTGCTGTCCGTGCACGATTTCTTAGTGTAGCTCGTCGCAAGAATTCTTTATAATATTGACTATTCTGTCATGTAAACTAACCATCTTCATAGGGTAACCGTAACTATAAATATAAAAATGAATCATGTTCACAGTACATTGAATACTATTTGAGTTCCAATTAAAATTCAGAATACTGACGTTATGTAATCGCATTGAATAGTGGAAATGTTATTATTCTTCAATTTATAGGCAGAAATGCCAACAGAAAACTTGAATAAACACACGAATCAAGGAAAAGCTGAATACCTTCCCTATTATTATCTATTTCTCACGTACAGTATTCATTCACAACAACTATCCTTAAATTTCTAAATTCCAAGTAATTCATTTGTAAACGTAGATTTCTAAAATGTCTCTTGAGGGATCAGACTTATAGATTTAGCAAACTAATATCCTATTACATCAACTACTTCATTAGTATCTTTATTAAAAGAACATCAAATGTCTAAAATTAAATTCTTGATTAATAATGAAATAGTTTTACTAAGATTAGTAATTGCATATTAACTCCTAGAGTCCAGTCTCTTATAAAAGAAGCCTGGCTACATCACTGTTGTTGAGGCTAACCAAACTGTTATAATGACTTTTTACAAAATGTAGTGGAACTCATTAGTAAAACTTTAATCAATGATAGTTATCCTGTATAATGATTACAGAAGCATTTCAAGTCGACAAATCACAGTCCCCATGAAGAATGTATTCGTTGATCTTTAATTTAATGAAAATAATCTTGGCACCATAAGACTAGAGAATAGGCTTTCAACGACTGACATTTCTTAATTCAGTCAGTTCGCGAACTCATCTATTGATATCGGCCCACACCCGACACAGTTGAACTAAACTGGTTACGTGGTCTGATGGTAAAGCGTTCGTCGCAGAGTCAGGGAGTCCTGTGTTAGATCCCTGATAAGATCGTTGATGCACACTGCTGAAAAGTCCCATACTCGGACTAAACAGCCATCCAGTGCGTCTTAGTGATTACTAGTTGTCTAACTGAAACTAATACGTGATATCAAATTAAAAATTATTAATCTCCACAACATCAAACTGTAATATTTAGCTTAGTCGTATTATTTATCAAAACCTTTGACCCCCCGCAGCCTCCAAACAGATTAGCTTCTTATACAATTATGTTTTTCACACCAGCTTGAACTATTATTATCTCCACTATCTTGGTTAGTAATTTCTGTCTATTGTCAATTTAACAGTTAATAGATGTCTCTCACACTGAATTAACTCATGATCTCCACTTCTCACTTATCTCATTCACCTGTCAATCGAACTTATCATTATAGTTGTTATTCACCATTGAAACTGAGTGACTATTACTTGAATGTTCTTATATTTAACAGTACACTTGTACAACAGCCTTTTGCCTATTTATACGACGTATTTGTACGTATGTAGGAGAGTTCAAAGATGTGAAATATACAAATGAATTTACTCTTTCCAATATTATTTTTATTGTACTTGCTTTAGAAAAAATTCATTAAGGAAACGAATTGTGTAAAATGATTATGTGCTGAGTAGAGTGGGGATATGATGAGAGTCTTTCTAGTTCGTCCCTCTACTTTACTCTGTCCGATACAACTTAATTATAGCTAACTAGGGTCGGACTATTTAACTAGTCAATGAGAAAACAATTATTTTATTACTTTCATGTTTCTTTTTAAGAGAAATCCTTTACTGACAATACATACTGTTATAAAGAGACAAAGAATTGGCAATCACAACCTGTAAAGTTCATTCTTCATATTATCTAGGCTCTTGTCTTTAAGTTGCATCTGTTAATCATTTAGTAACTATGATATTTGTCATGCTTAAGTTGTAGGCTTTTCGTAGATTTATTATTGATTCTCATATCTGCTTTCTTTCTAGAATTATTGTAATTTTTCTATGAACTTATTGTCCCGTTTTCTGTACAAAAACTCCTGCCAATTCAGTCTAGTGCATTATGTAATTCTCTTTAGTGGTTTGTCTAGAATGTGTTGTACAAAAGTTACAGTTCGTACTAAATAAACGACTTGGTGTTGTCTCCTATTTGCTGGTTTTTTATTTACTTCCACTGTACCTCTAACAAGCTTAGTCACATTGACTCTGACTCAACCAATCAGCATCTAAGTAGTCAGATCGTATAAATTCTAGGAGTAGAGCCGATTGATCCATTCTAACGCATGGTCATTGTTAAACTTATCCCGGTCGTCTTGATTTTACCTTCACACTGTCAGCCTTCAAGGTTATTCTACTTACTAAACATTTGAATATACATTAAGTTTGCCAAAACAATCTCAGTGAATGAAATTAATAAAAGTTTTAATCTTGTAATCAGTAGGATAGTCTGAACTTCATCAGGAAAATAAAGAAAAACTGAAATTATCGAATTTAACTGTAATTGAATAGAGGTGGTTTTGTGGAGGTTGGTACTAGGTTTAGTTGTTTGAATTCGTCACGGATTGATGCTATCTAGTGCTCTCTTGTTTTCAGTGGTACCCTACCAGCATCAATCTGTGACTGATTTAATCGATTGAATATAAATCCAGATAAGAGATTATATGTCACTATGTTGTCCAATCGTATACAGAGTATGGACAAATTACATGAGTCATTATAAGTAAACTAACGTTCAGAATATTGTGGATGAACAGAAGTGTCCATATATGTGTAATTTACATGTTACTCGAACAATTATGTACATACATAACTCTTAAGAATCGAAAACAGGACAATAAGACTGACAAACGCCTAACGTTTCACACCGTTGGTAGAAAAGCGAATGCACACTGCTGAAGAGTCTCATACGAGCATGAAGCAGCTGTCCAATCGTCCATGGTTTTCAGTGGTACCCTAACAATATCAATCTGTGACGAATCCAATCAAGTAAACTCGATACCAGTCTCCTCAAAATACATCAATACTTAGTCATGATTTGTTGTAAACCATTTTCAAATTTTTCATAATTAACATTATCTGCAATATGTGCTTCGTTTTTCTCCAAGCGGACAATTATACCTCACTTATTCTCATCTATTTTCATCATTTAGGCAATTATGTCACCCTGTTTTTGAAATCTTTAAAATACTCTATGACGTAATCGCTGTTTGTTTTCCAAAAGAATAAATTTTGCCTCTAGAAGAAAAACTATAAGTACGATTGTGGAGCTTCAGTAAACGATGTTGCCGTAAGACACATAGTTTTCACTAAATTGTTTTCATTACTTCTGCAATAACTTTTATGCCGTTAGAAGGGGTGGATGTGATCGATTCGCATGACCAAGTGGTTGATACAACCATTTGCACACAAAGTCACAATAACGAGCGCCAATGAGAGTTTCTAGCTGTTCACTGCACGTCTGCCCAATATCTACTTAGTCCCATGGGGAAAACATACAACAAAATGATTAATCAACCAACCAAACAGAATCGTACTGTATTCCAAATATTCCCTTATGTATTCATAAAGTTAGACCAGGCTGTCAACCAATTAAAAACCAACATTTATGCAAAATAGGAGTTATAGTGAACTGTAGTAACGTATACACAATCAATTAACCATAGTTCGTAATGAGAAATGATACATTGGCAGTTATTGCGTTATTCGGGAGAATAGGGGTAAGGCAACGTATACTTTGTATACAATCGAAAATAATGATGTAGTCTACAGAAAAACAGCTCTCAAAGATAATCATTCTTCTTTAGGTGCCCGGCATATCAACAACACAGTAGGCTTCTTTCGTCAGTGTTTTTTGATTAGCTAAAGTAAAATTTGTTAGTTTGGTGTTGATTGTTGTTGTTTATAAATAAACATTCTAGGAATCTCCCAAAACCATCTTTATAATGTACTTTTACCCGACTCTGGCAGTCATGCATTTACCCATGAATTAACACCTGACATTACCAGGCTCATTACTTGCACATCATTATAACAATCATCCTTCCATTTTAGAGGATGGTAATTATTGAAAATTGTTGGTTATCGTTTTTCTTATATTACAGAATAATCATTTATTGGATTTATTACTCACAGAATGGCACTCCGTTCTAACGACTCTACTCAGGGATCAAACTCATAATCTCTTAGATCACACAGTGAATGCCTTGCTATGAACAAAATTTAGCCAACTGACACCCAATGTCAGGACTCCAAATTAAATCAGTCTGTGATAAAGTGTCATGGTCCATGTTTTTATTGAAACGACTGCTATCAACTGAATTGAATAATCATTGACCTACGTCACATATGAAGAATTGAAATTATCTTTCACAAACCCCAGTCGAATCAATTAAATCAAATATTCTTCTGTAACTAGATGATGTGGAGATTTTTGAATTTTAATTTGATATCATGAAGTGTATTAAAATAAATAGTCATTAAAAACTGGAAAATGGCACTGGTCAGATGTTTTCTCTTAATTTTAGACTTTTCAACAGTACGTATCCATAACCTCACTAGGGAATCGGGCGAACAACCTTCAGACTTCTCGGCCAGCCTTTAACCATGAGATCAGAGAACGCCTATCAACGGTTTGTATTTCTAGCTCAGTAAATTCGCAATAAGTTTGCACGTCATCCACTGTCATCATTAAGTAACTGCATAATGCCCTAAACGGCTAAACTCTACTGGTCAACTTTTCCTTACCAAAACTCCAGGAACTGGCTCCAGAAATTAATTTTTACAGAAGAAGCTTATACCAGGACGAAAAAGCTGTGCATCATGGTCTTTAATGATTGTCTTACTCTGACCAATTCATGATATCATATTAAAATCCAACATTCTCCACAGCTTCCGATTACAATCTATGCCAATTCCTTAATAACTAACTTCTGTCGGTAAATTCCTAATATTCTAGTGAGAAGACATAACCAATGAAGTTCAACAAAAGCAGGCGTGAAACAATTTCCCCACCCAACCCACAGAACCGTCTTCTCGATGATAATAGATGACTTAGATCAAATATAATTTGTTATATTTTAAGTTGTTTATGCTTCATTATGAAACAACAATCAGATGATGAATCACTTGATACTTTATAAACACTTAATATAATGAGTATAAATAAAATAGCCTACTTATTACTGAATATTGACAGAAATCACTATGAAATAAAGTAACATCTCTTCTTGTTAATTTATGCATAAAAAAATTTTTATTACATGAATCGCCTACATATAGTTCTTACTATATTTAAGCATTTCATGTAATAATAATGAAGAAACAAAAGAATACTATTTTGTAAATGACTACTAATTTCTTTTGTTTATCTGTTGATATTACAATGTGTGTACACATAGAATAAGAGGAGTGCTATAATTATTAAAAAACAACGAGTAAACTCACTTGATCATTACATTGAAGAGGTGATTTACTTCACTAGATTATTGATTACAGTTAATTCATCATATGATTATTATTACTATTATTATTATTACTGTTATTATTAATTGGTGCTTAAGTATCAATCAATTAGTCGATTATAAGTAACGTGGAATCAGATTTATAAATGTATCCTTTCTATTTACTACACCATATCAGTATAGTTAGATAACACTGTAATGATGAGCAACAATGTTAGTGATTATTTTAAAACTGAGAAGTTGTATGTACACAATAAGCGAATGAAGTTGAACCATTGGAACTTTGAGTTTGAGTCATACCATTCAGTGTCTCTAATCAGTAAATCACAATTATCGTACGAACTATAACCATTCAATCTACAGTTACTCACATAGTTTAGACTAACAATCAGTGACTTTATAGACTAAAGCCACGATTTGATTCAGCTACTGAAATGCTTAATCTTTAAGTATTATTCAATTTCGGATTTGTCTAATTCTTATCGAGTATTACCTGACATCAATCCCGTTCACATCACCCTTGTTTTCGCTACGTACTATTGCACACTATCG
Organism: Schistosoma japonicum; assembly: GCA_025215515.1. Classification (NCBI taxonomy): domain Eukaryota; kingdom Metazoa; phylum Platyhelminthes; class Trematoda; order Strigeidida; family Schistosomatidae; genus Schistosoma; species Schistosoma japonicum. The sequence continues at coordinate 14,908,809 of CM046066.1, forward strand.
TTGCGTCGACTATTGTTCGTCTACGTTTACGTTTTTGTCACTATCCATCATTCTTCGAACCTCCAACAGTTCAGAAGTTATTAAACTTATTCGTTTTTTCTAACCTTTTCATTTGGCTTACATGCATGTACCGTTGCTGCTTTACATTTGTACCAAGGTTCTTCAGGATGAACCTGGTGGACATGATCAACAAAATATTTCGCTAACTCTTCTTTGAATGCACTATTAGCTTTCTCTTCCGCGAAATGGCAACCAAACTGTAATCCAATTGTGACCTTGCTGCGTCTGCTAAAACGCATTGAAAATTCGTGCTCATACTAGGGCGAATCAGAGTTCAAACGCAGTCCCCAGAATGGGCTGTAGTCCTTCACGGAGCCACTAACATACTAAACTTCTTCCAGTGCAAATATTAGGATATTTTGACAAATTTAAAAAATTATTCCCTGAAGAGACAATTTTGTTGTTGATATGCATTCACGTTATACTATGGATAGTTAAGTTGCATAAATAATGAAAACACTCTTTACTCAATATTGAAAATTGCACCAGTAACGTAATACTTCAACAAAATCCTGTTTAGCAGACATAAATGTTAGTTACTTAAGGATATACTTTCTGAATGATTCTAATAGTCAATATCAGCTACTCGTTATCATTCATGTAAGTGTCCTATCAATTCAGTCGCTGCAACGATATTCTTTCGTAACCATCATCTACAGGAATCATATGTTCTAATTTACTCGTTTCTTGTCTTTCATATAAAGGATAGATAAAGTAGTTAACGTGTCAACAGTTTCAGTGTTTCGGTCTCAGTTCTCCTGTATTTAACATCTCGATGATAATTTGTAAGCTATTTATGGTACCATGTGAACACATAAACAGCTAGCATTCATAATTATTAAGTTCAGCATAAATGCTTAAACAGACCACTTATCACGAGATACTTCCATGGAAAGAAGTGAATACTAAGTAAACACATAGTCATCAGAAACAGTGTAAACTAAACGCTAAAGATCATCGATTGGAAAACAAATGTCGGTAACTTTGTTGCTAACTACGATACGAAGAGTACGCAATCAGTTCACCGGACCTATATATATATAATACTGAAATAGTTATCCAACTTCTAGATTCCTAGGAGAAATGAAACTATATCCGGTAAAATAAATGAGATACAATAAGATTATGAAACGTTTCTGTTAAGAGTATTCATTCTTACCATATTACTAGATGCGAAAATACTAATTAAAGTTGAAATGGCAACTTATATTGTATATACTATCATTCTAAATAGTACACTTGACATACTCTGGACAATCTTCAATATTCCTTATATACTTTTCATAACAATAATAATACTACTAATAGAATACAAAATATTTCTCATCTATTGAGTACAAATGTGCACATACTTATGCTATAAAGAGAACATAAAATGGAATATTGAATGTTTCACAACTAATACCCATGTGGAATTTTTTACATACATTTCAAACGTGCATGTATTAAGGACTTTGGTTAATATTATTTTAACATTCCAATAAGTGCAATCGTGTGTTTTAGTCATTAGCTATTGATATGTAGTTTGTTGTTTATGAACGATTAACATAACAGGTGGGTAGAATACTTTGAAGAATTCCCGAATAGACCAGATCTACTGAATCCACCAATCATCGAAGCACCAGCCACGAATCTCCCTACACGTACCGACCCATTAACAGTCGAAGTGATCAAAATGGCCATCCGACAGATCAAGAGCGGCAAATCAGAAGCGTCAGACTACATACCAGCCAGGGAACTAAAGTCAAATATAGAAGCAACTACAAAAATGCTCTACATTCTATTCAGAAAGATTTAGGAGGAAGTATAAGCGCCAACAGACTGAAAAAAGGGTAACTCATCAAGATACCAAAGAAAAGAGATCTTAGCGACTGCAAGAACTACAGGGATATCATTTTATTTTCTGTATTAGGAAAAGTATTCAACAGAGTGTTAGTGAACCGAATGCGATATCTAGTCGATGCACAACATCGAGGTCAACAGGCCGGATTCCGTAATTATCTAACATGTATCGACCGAATGGCTACTCTATGGTTCATTGTTGAACAATCAATTAAAAAGAATTCACCAATTTGATTCAATTTCCTTGACTACAAATAAGCATTCGATAGCGTGGATAGAAGAATATTATGGAATCTTCTTCATCATCATGGCGTATCCAGATAGATGGTCAACATCATACGTAATTCTCACAACGGACTACACTGTAAAATCATGCATGGAGGTCAGCTCACAGATTCATTCGAAGTTAAGACTAAAGTCAGACAAAGCTGCTTACTCTCGCTCTTCCCTTTTATGTTGGTGGTTGATCGCTTCCTGAAAACTGCAATATTTCAAAGCAAGCACGGAATTCAATGAATAACTTAGATGCAACTAGATGACTTGGGATCTGCAGATCACTTAGCTCTTCTTCCACACCATCAAATGTAAGTGGTGGTGGACAGTGTAACTTCAACCTCTGCTACCAGCAGTAGTCCTTAACACACACAAAGTGGAAAGTAAAATCATTCGACATAAAACAACGTGCACTAATCCAATTACACTTGACGGAAAAACTCTGTGAGATGTGGAGTTTTACATACCTGGACAACATCGTCGATAAACAAGGAAGGTCTGATGCTAATGTGATGGCACAGATTAGCAAAGCGGAAGCAGTATTTCTACAACTGACAAACATCTGGAACTCAAACCAACAGTCAGTCAACACTGAAGTCAACACTTTCAATACAAATGTGAAGACAGTTCTATTGTGTGGAGCTGCAACTCGGAGAACTAACGAAAACACCCTTCGGAAGATATAGGTATTTATAAACAGCTGTCTGTGCAAGATACTTCTGATTCGTTGGCCACATACAATCAACAATAACCTTGTGTGACAGAGAACAAATCAACCAGTTTTTAGCCGTGGAAGTAATCAGAAAATGACGTTGGAGGGGAGGTAAATAGGACACACATTGAGGAAATCACAAAACTGCGTCACAAGACAAACACTGATATGGAATTCTAAAGGCCAAGGGAAAAGAGAAATACCGAAGAAACACATTGCACCGGACTTGGAGGTGGATATGAAGAGAATGAAGAGCACTTAGGAAGAGCTGGGAAGGAAAGCCCAGGACAGAGTTGATTGAAAACTGTTGATCAGTGACCTATGCTCTACGTGGGGTAACAGACGTTGATTGATCGTTTACGAACGATAATCAATTAAATATCTATTGCTTACTTTGATATCATGAAAGCTATATGCTGATTGCTGTTCCTTATTTATGATGCTGCAGTCTGTCAAATTTTGTATATTAGTGTATAAGTACAATATAATTATATCTTTTGTGCAAACCTAATCAATAGTTTATCCTCTTCTTATTGAAGCTAATGTGTGTGAGGATGAAAAGTATTTACTTAGACCAATTAACATTAGAATGTTCGATTATTGTCATTTATCCAGTTGTGATTATATGGCATATTGTCAAATGACTCAAGCATAATGAGAATTCACTTGAATTAGTAATTAGACAATTACGATTAATTACATTTAAATAGCTTAGTAACGGGGCAAATAACAGAAGCCCACTTAACAGCATGGAAGTATTATGTTTTAGACAAAAGACAGCAACATTATTAGATAAAAAATATTATTGAATGTCTCAGCCCAATTTACAACTGATGCTTCTTTTTAACGATTAATGTAACACGTTTCTTAGATTGTTGAAGCTAAAAGAAACTTAGATAGATGCATAAATAATTCACATTAATTATCATATAATCAAAAAACACAAAGTGTGACTCAATGTTAATATAAGAAAATCATAACAATAAAGTACCAAAATTATCAAGGATGAACTAGCTTGGAGGAGGCTAAAATACTGTTATTCTTGATATGAATATTATCAATAGAAGATATAATTATAATAATAATAATAATAATAATATGTGGTCTCCAGTATTCAGTGTAGACTTATAACCAGTTATCCTTATAATTCATGTAAGCCTAGTTGGTGACAAGATGATTATTTAATTGTAATAAAAGAAAAAGATACAAAGAAGAAGATCTCTTAGGTTAGTTATGAACAAATCCAACAGCATTTACCATTTGCATGATATGTAATTGTAGTTTAAAAAAGAAAGAGGTTTAAGTAAGGTAGGTTTTAAATAATTTCACAACATTATTACAACCTCGTACTGTTAAATCTGCAACGATTATAAATCTAGGCCGTAGGATGGGAACGATCCATTTGTAGTCGCATTTGACCAGATGGAAGACTATAGGAAAGCATTAAATGAGAATAGAAGTGGAAAGTTAGTTAGTTAGTTAGTTAGTTAGTTAGTTAATAGTTTAGGTCTGTTAGGTTAGTTAATAGGTATGAATAATAAACATTGTTAGAGGGTGATATGACTCATCCGCAAATACACATTCGTTTGTATAAATTAACAAACCCTGAAACTCATACTCAATATTTTTGCTTCAAACATTATTGTATTATGAACATAAATAGTCATCGCACACAGTCATATATGTGCACTAAGGATGTTTTGAGATGCACATCAACACTGGGATGTAGGCAGATCCAGCTAACGTGTCCTACATTCCAAGTATCAGGTACAGTCTAACATTATTCTCACTTGTAACTCAAGGATATATGAAAACAAACCATTCAGGATACACATATGGAAACAGAGACTGATCAATTGCAGTACTGAACAGCTTATATAAGCACAAAATCATTTAGTTTACTAGTGAAAAATAATAATGATTACTTAGCTTCAAAAATTGCATGTAACCTCATAACATCATCTATTCGACAGTTTTACCAAATATGAGTAATGCCTCCATGTTATCTATAATTCAAGATTTTTAAACTATCTTTATGACATTATTCAATAAATAATGATTACATCTTTGTATGCAAGTAAATACTATTTCTAACTGTTTGACAACACGAGACAGTGTGCAATCTTAGTAAACTCTATCAAATAAATGATTGCTACGTACAACTTCAACAGAAAAGTATGAACTTTGTGATGTACATCAGGAACTGACTATAGTTAAATAGCGATTGAGAACCAGGAAGCACCAGATGGCTTTTTGCATCCTAATATGTGATTCTTCAGTAGTACACATTCTTGACTACAACTGAGATCTGACTCTTAACTTTTACACCACCAAATTATCATTGATGTAGCATCAATTCTCAATATTATTACATAAATATCATCAAACAAATAACACCACCACGCCACTTAGAAAAGAAATCTGGGAATTACCTCTCACAATTAATGAATCACTCATGAGTACACGATTTGTGCTATTAGGATAAGGAATGATAGGGAGAGTGTTGAGTATTTCATTTTATTTACACTTAATCTAACTATAACACTCAACAATCTTGATTAAAAGAAAAAGTTTAAATTAATAGTTAGGCTTCATAAAGAAACCATACATTATTGTTCGTTTTCATTAATCAGTGATTGATTATCCATCTATTTATATAAATGTCTAATGTGTGTTTCATTAAAAAAACAAAACATCCTACATTAGTATGAGAGTAACACTTATCAATCAAAAATGAAAATCTCATTTTTGTATTTATTAATCTCATATGATTCAAACTAATGAACATTTAATTAATTATGTTTTAACATTTATCTATAAGAGAAAGAATGAAGTAAAACAAAACTGCATACGTAATACTTGTACTTTTTTTGAACCATCAAATTGTCTAGTCAGTATACATTACATCTTTATGAATAGGATGAAACATTTTTGCTTGACTACACATATACATGCATAAATGTACATTGATATATGAAAATGTTAAATTAGTCACTGAATGAGTGACATACAAAACTAATGTGTTACATTCTTAGAATTCTATAGTATAAAAGGAAAATCTATGCATTTGTCATAATATCATTTAAAATTGACAATCATTATGTATACATATAATACTCAATAATCACATCGGAATTAATTGCATAGGTTTCTCTTTGAAAATAATTTTAAGTACCAAAACCTCAACAACAGTGATACAACTATACCTTCTTAAATAGCGATATGCTACATATGAACAATAGACAATGTTACGTACATGCATAACCATCACTTTCATTCGAATTATCAGAGCTGAAAATGCGAAGCTATCTTTGAGAAGTTGGGATACCATTACTAGAATAATTCAAGAGTCTTGTTTTGCATATTTGGTATCAGTCATCTGAATATATATATATATATATATTCCTGATGAACAGATTATTACCTATCTGCGCTCTGCCTGGTAAATAACGCGTTGAGTATTTCAAGTAAAAGATACGTAGAAGCATAGTGAATGCAATGTCGAGCCACATCACAATCGACAAGATTCAATAATAGCTGAAAAACTAGACAGTCATGTGGGATTGATCATTACTAATCAGTGATCAATTAACGTAACTATTTCAGTCCTGTAAGATATCAATCACTAACCCAATAGTTCAGTTGCGATAAATCACACTGTAAAATTACTTAATTGCGTGGGACATAAACCACCCAGGATGAGGTAGTAGTAGTTGTTTAAGAGTTTAGGTACTCCGTATTAATGAGTGCCAACTATCACAAAACCTAAGTCAAGTATGCTAATATGTCAACTACTTTCAATCTACCTGAAATAAACACACACAATCGGGTACCTGCAATGTCAATAAAATACATGTTATCTATTTTTGATTTTATCGCAACTTGAGCCAATGCACAACTGTACTAGGCTCCACGTTGTTTACGACTTGATAACTGCGTTTAAAACTTTTAGTCATTTACATATTTCAAAATACTTCCATTTACCTAATTACGCAAATAACATTGCAAGAAATCTAGGGGAATGATTTTATAAGCAAACAAATAACTGGCTGAGTAAATTGAAAGTAAAATACGCATTAAAGCTTCTAAATGTAAAACGCTATTACTACATTATGTAGAAACTGGTAACTTTGAGTGTCAAATCGAAGAATAAACTTAGTTAAACAATCATTGGAAACCAAAGTCCAGTGGACAGCTGTTTCGTCTAAGTATGTAATTCAGCAACATGTATTCACAGTTGCACCAACTAATGTAGCCTTAGATTTCTAGGTCTCGTAGCTGACCTTTAAACTTTAAGTTAGTATCCAATCCGCTTTCCTTACCTCAGTTGACTTTCAACATAGTGGGTACCTCAAAGCCGACGTACTATTCAAACAACATTTTCAGAAAAATAATAAACGGAAGCATAACAACAGTAAAATGGCATTTAAGTGTAAGAAAACAACTTACCTTCTAGTCAATTTATCATAGAATCTTTTCGGTATAATAGTAACTTTCAATGGAGATTTCGCTTCTTCCATATGTTGTAGTAAATCCTTATCTTTTAATCCAACAACATTTTGTCCATTAATTTCAATAACTTGATGATTTATTAAAATACCATTACGTGCAGCACTTGAATCTTTAACAATTGCTTTAATTAAACCATTACGAATTTGTATACCTATAGAGCCTAAATTATCTTTATGTACAGTTATAACGCGTTCGAACGGACTGGCAAAAAAGTGAGAAAAATAACTGTTATAACAGATAATTTAATTACTCGGTAGTAATATTAAACTTTTCATAATTATCTGAATGCATGCAACTATATTGGACAAATGTGTGATATTGGTCAATGTCACTCGGCAATTAATCATTGCAAACACATAAATCCCATAGGTCAGTCACTGCCTGAACAGTTCACTGAAGCTGACTCTGGAACACTTATATTCCTCAAGATCGCAAGTAAGCTTTCATGATGATTTATAACTAACACGGAAAACAGGTTCGAGTTTCTTTTGGCAACTAATGGAAACCCATCTTACTAAACTGTGCTATATACACAATACAACTAATTACCACATAATTTCATGATTTCAACTTCGTTCGCCAACCTTCACTGAGAACTCAACTTGCTAATATATATCATCACAGTCAATATCACTTACAGTTAGTGTAATATGACATCTTACTAACTTAGTATGTAGAAATAAATAAACACAAACTAAAGTAGCTCAAGACGCCTGAAGTTCAACCTTTAAGTTATTAACAATACAACCCAAAGAAAAGTTTGAAAATTCCCGAAATCTTTGGATTGCTCAAGTTTTAATGTATGCCTTGCTTGTACAAACAGACAGGTGAATGTAATTCACTAGTAATTAGCTTCCTTAAGAACATACTATATGACTTAATAAACTCTTCTTTTGTCATTAATAATGGAAGAAATCGGAGTAAAATACTCTAATAAGTAGAAGCTATGTTTTAAATAGTGTCATCAAACTAGAAATTCAAGTCACATAAATTGTACGTCACATTTGTTTACACCTCTTTCAGTCTCATAGAATGTAGTCGGGTTCACTTATACTCCTAAAAATGTTGTAATCCAGTTAAAACAACCTATATTTTGACATACAGGAAATAAAATTAACGGCATTCGCATATAATCTAATCGACTAATTTAGTTAGGCTTACAGAAGTAGTCTTGAGAGAAAGTGCATCTCTCATTCTAAAGATTCTGTTCCTGTTTGCTAATGTGACGATTATAATTAGCAAAGGCTATGGACTATAATTATCTAGTGTTGGTCACCTCAAATACCATTTTTAGTTAAAGACAGAAAAAGCATAATGTATATTATGGATACAATCCTAACTTCAATTTATCTTGAATATGATGTCACATATGTCTACTGTAGTTGTAGTTTTTAGTGTTTATACAATAAAATGAAGTGGCTGATTTGGCTTGCATGCGGTATAGGTTCTGAGTAGTTTTAAAACCATTGTGGTGGTTTTTAATATATTTCTACACAGTGAGACGGTTTGTTACTCTGTTTTCCGTATCATTTGACTGTATACCGATTCGCTATACATCTTCTGACATCACTATGGCACATATGTCTACACATTGACTTATTTTAACTTACCGATTATTACAGCAAACAAGAAGCAGATATTTTTCCACAAACTAAACATACTACTTACCGATCACGTAACGCAAGTTTTATGTTGTTAGGGGATGAATTTTTCAGTATTTCCATTGATCTCGATCCTGTAAGACCAGTAACTAGAACGTCATTAATTTCCAAGACTTGATCTCCGAAACGTACACCACCAAGTGCTGCTGGTGAAAACCCTTCCACAAATGAAACGAATATGCCCTATTCGAATAAATAAAACTCGGAAGCAGAAATGACTAGTAGATTATAGCATTAGGGGAGTTTATTTGTCTTACACTGATGAAATAGCTAGAGTCAATGTACAACTGTTATGATTGGACGATGCAATTTTTTTAACTTTTACACTTACGTTTAAAAACTGTGGTCTCAATAACCTCATCCAGCCCAGTTATTGTGAAAATGAAAGGTAGAATCAGCAACTTCGAAAATAAGCTTTATGACAAAAATGAAACCTTCTACATGAAAGCAATATTAGATGAATTATCAGACTAAATGTAACTCTCAGTATTTTGTATTTGTATCAGTCGTTTGCGTTGAGTATTTTTTAGGAAACAATAGTGGTACCCAAACGTAAGACTGAATAGTACGACTTAATTGGTAGTGATACATAAGAACTTGAATGTCCTTCAAAAACGTTCTGTATATTAAAATGGAGAATAGCCATTTTACTCATTGTGCACCTCAGATGCATCATTAACTTTTATTTCAAAGGGTAGCTATAGTACAGTACAACACAATACCGCTACATATAATTCTTATTTTGTTTAGACGCGTGTTTTTTATATTATGGTCGTTTCTGATAAAAATTAAATTATTTTAATTGACTAAATGTGCATATAATTCTAATTTGATTGTCGCTCATTTTATTTAATACTTCAAGACTGCCTTTTCACTTATAACATTTTCTCTACTACTTAGGAAGTCATCTTTTATTTATTTTTGAAAATATGATTACTTGATTCACCTTAAGATATGTTCCAAGAATTAAAGAATTCTAGCCGTTAATGTGTAACGTCATGTCGAAGTTGTTTAGAACACTGATAATCTTACAACTGCATTTTATAATATAAAATACACAGCCTAGTGAGTACATTGAACGAAGCTGGTAAACTTTTGTCTGCAATCGCGGATTTTCAGCTAAGTGAAATAAGATAAATTTTAGAGAATGCTAAACTTATGTTTCTTTTAAGCTAATAACTTACAGTTATGAATTATTTCAAAATATGCCAGGTTGTAACGCGTTACTGACTGCAAAAAATTAAACATGAATAATCCTTGGTCTTTATACCCCTCCACCCTAAATGATAGTGGAATTGCTCAAAATTAATCATTGAAGGCGTCAGTAGTTAGGCAAAAATGATTTACAATAACTTACTTTCTGTATGTCTTTTAGCTGAATCCCAACTTTACCCAGTTCATTTTTACAAAGATTAACAAATCTGACTCCAGGTTTTATATCTATGCAGTCAAATGGTGAAGGGAGTGGAAGACACAGAGCTCCACTTGGTGTGAAAGGAACAATCGGCATCCCATGTATTCCTTGTTCAACACCAGTCTGGGGTAAAATGCCATTTGTTGACGACCCACATGGCAAAGGCTGCTGGTAACTATAAATATAATGTCCAGGTAGTTGTACTGATGGTGCCTGGCCATTAGTTTGTAAAGACGTTGGTTCATTACTTTGACTCGCAATCAAACTTTGAATCTTCAGCTCCTCAAGAGAAGGGTATAAAGACATCTAAAATGTACATATATATACATAATGTCATAAGCAATATTAATATAGCCATGTATAAAATAATGAATATCCGTTACCAGAAACTTTCTCTTAAACATCCTGCCCACAAATACTACTCCAAATAATAATTATGAGGTAATTTTGAATAAAAGTCGTTTATAAAAAATACGACAATGGCAAATTAACTTTTTTGATGGTTTGCCGACGGTGGCACGACACAAAGCAATATCTGCATAGAATATTCCAAACGAAAAGTTCATAAATGCAGCTATATATCTAATCACCTTAAAATAAAGCCAGGATAACGGCCGTCTGATCAGAAACCTAATATTCTATTAATTCAGGAAAACAATCAAGAGACTGATAGGTGTAAGGGTACGGCCATCAAATTCGACATCTTAAGTAGCTCGCTTATTGCGCTTCCCTAAATGCGTGAGGCCGATGAAGCACTTTCCTGCCTTAAAAGAAGTCAGCTTGTTTTTTTAAAAGTAAACCTCGTCTAAGTATGTCATACACAGACCATAATTCAGACATAACGATTGACTATTGAGCACCTATATTTATTTGTACTTTCAAGCAACACAAACACTAGAACGCCTCCCATCCACCTTTCTTATGACTGTGTCGATATTAACTTAACGAAGAAAATGGTGAAAAGATTTTTTGAGTGTTTTGAAACATTCGAAAAAATATTGCTGTGATCGCTAGAATATTAGCGTATATTTTTAAAAAATGTGTTTCTTGCTCAAACTGATTATCATGTATAGAACCTTTAAAACAACAAACCGGATCTTTTATCATGTTATGTCGTAAATCCTTAAATCACTTTAGATATTTCGATAAACAACTTCCTGCTAGTTGACGAAAAAAGTAAAACGCAATCCATCGTTTTTTGGAGGTTATTCACTGACAAAAGTGATACACCAAACACACAGTGACTATTAGGTAACTGCGTAAAGATAACAATTAGGGAGAGAATAAATATATGTCTAGAAATTCAAAAATAAGGGAAACGCGGAAATTAGAAGATATAGTTATGAATATCCAGTTTCGAGAAATCAGACTTATTTAGTATAACTCTGGCACTTTTGTGACTTTAGTGCGAAAAACAGAAAAATTAGTATCAGCACAATAATTCATAATTTCAGTAGAGTCACGATATCACTAAACAAAATTCAAGTAGGGATTGAAAGTAAATGATCATTTAATTCAAAGCACATAAACAAATGAAATATATTTAATATCCAATAACATTGTGACGAACTTGCATAAATCTATTGATTTTCTTGAGCTCACTTCTTGATTTTCGAGTAAGATTTCAAAACTTTGGTAGAGTCTAATGAAAGTAGCCTGCTTGCACGGCAGAGTTAATCCTACTCGGTTAAAACCTAGGGAAAGTATTTTATTCCTATTTGTTTTATTTCTCCATTAATACTGCTTAAGACTTTTTGATACCTGCATAGTTATCGTGAAACATTAGCTCAATTACAATTCTAGGCAACCAGGTTTCGGAAAAACGTATTAGAAATATCTAAAGGTAACAAAACGAAAAGTTGAATTTACTAAATGAAACGGTATATTTGAAAGATTGAGTACAAGTCAGGTTGTAGATACGTGAAAAACGACGACAACAATAATGATATCGGTGGTAGCTCTGAAAGACAACAGCTAGAAGAGTTAGCCGTGTATGATCGGTTCTTACAGCAATTATTAGTATGCGGTAAACTTCTAACATACTTTGCTCAGTAGAGTTAGTTAACCATTCGTTTCTTGGGGGTCGCCATCTAAGTGGTAGATTTCATGGTGTCACGCATGATTTTTTGATCTTCCTATGAAGTTATCTTCTTATAAATGTTTGTGTAAATATTCATCCATTTGATTATTGAATTTTTGGATAGCTTTCATCAGTATAACATAGCCTGGAACCCCCTTAGAGTTGCTGCCGATCTCAAACCCGGACAAAGGAGGAGGTTTGAGCATGGGATTAGTAACCTCATCCCGTAAAAGACAACCTTGCTAAGAAAAACGCTAACCAGTAAAAACCTTTATAACCACTTTATCTCTGCCCTGAGAGCTGGAAGGTCTGTTATGACGCCTCATGGTGTAAGCCGAGTTTCTTCGGAAGCCACGAGGCTGGTGCTCCTTTTGACAACCAGAGTAACAATTAATATAGGTATATGGAATGTTTTCTCGATCTGGGAGACAGGTAGAAGTACCCAAATACCTGAAGAAATAAAACGTTACAACCTGGAGATACTTGGAATTAGCGAGACCCATTCGCTACAAGCTAAACAGCTAGACAGGAAAAGTGCTTTTATACTCCAGTCACGAAGAAGAAAACGCCTCACACATACAAAGAGTAATGTTAATGTTGTCTCAAGAAGCATGGAAGGCCGTTATGGAATGGGGACCTCATGGGCCTAGGATCATCAAAGCTTCACTCAAGACAAAGAAAGAAGGGATTACAATGAATGCCACCAAATATTATGTACTCATCAACAACAGCCACGAAGACGACGATGATCAGTTCTATCTAAGGCTGTAGCTAACTAACGATAAATGCTCAGCCAAGGACCTGAACATTCTGATGAGGGACTTCAGCGCCAAGGTTGCAATGGACAACACCGGATATGAAAATATTGTGGGATGTCATGAACTGTGAGGAAAAAACGAAAACGATGAGAGGTTTGCAAACTTATGTGCCTTCAACAAAATGATTATAGATGGCACTGTATTCTCCCACAAACACACACAAAACTACATCAGTTTCACCAGACCACAACACGGAGAACCGAATTGACCACATCCGCATCAATAAGGAGTTTAGATGGACCATGTAAGACGTAAGCGCAAGTAGAGAAGCTGACACTAAACGACTGGAGCAGCAGTATTACAAAAGTTTAACATAGCCCATCTACGTGATACTAACAAGCTCAACGAATTCAAAATAACTCTCAACAATAAGTTCCAAACATTTCACGATCTACTAAAAGATAGAACTACTAGGGATGACGGCAGTAAAGATATTAAGGAAACAATAACTTCAACACGTCAGGAGATTTAGGGTAGCAAGAAACAACACCATAAAGAATGGATTTATGTTGGTACTCTGGATAAGATCAAAGAAAGGAGGAGCAAGAAGATAGCAATTAATAACAGCCGGACAAGAACAGAGAAAGCCAAAGCACAGGCTGAATACATAGAAGTTAACAAGCAAGTGAAGAGGAGCACCATATCATATAAACGAAAATATCTTGAGAACCTAGCAGTGATGGCGAAAAACGCTGCACCAGAAAGAAACATGAGGCACCTGTATGATACAACGAAGAAGTTATGAAATTTCTGAAATGTAGTGTAGAATTCATGCTATTTTAAAGGTGTCGTCATAACTCAGTAAGTCACAACAAGCAACTAAAAACAAGGATTGCAAACCAATCACTAAGACTGAAGAACAACTAAACAGGTAGGTAAAACACTGAAGAGTTTTTGAATAGATCAAATCCACTGAACCCATCAGTCGTGAAAGTGGCAGCCACGAATCTTCTTATAAGCACCAATCTACCAACATTCAAAGAAATCAAACTGGCCATCCAGCAAATCATGAGTAACAAACCAGCAGGGCCAGACTGTATACCAGCCGAGGAACTTAAGTCAGACATAGGAGCAACTGTGAAGATGCTCACATTCTCTTCACAAAGATTTGGGAAGAAGTTTAAGTGGCAGCAGACTAGAAAGAAGGGATCTTCATCAAAATATTAAAGGAAGGAGATAATAAAATTGCGAGAACTACAGAGACATCATTCTGCTTTCAGTATTAAGAAAAGTCTTCAACAGAGTGTTATTGAACTGAATGCGAGATTCAGTTGACGCACAATTTCGAGATCAACATGTCTAGCTGACATTATCACCTAGAATCTACGCTGAAAGGGGAAGTACGTCATTGTCGTCTATTCATAAGACCTTAATGTGATACTTTTGATCTTCATTTTCTTACGAGATACTGTTAACGCAAAGTCATGTTCGTACCTGACGCTAAAAATTAATGCTGCCAGCAGTAGTCCTTAACATACACGATGTGAAAAAGTAAGATCTTTTGATTCAAAATAATGAGTACCAATCCAATTATACTTGACAGAGAAACAATCAATTGAATGAAAATCACCACTATGCATCAGTTTCCTCAACTACGAGAAATCATTCGAAAGTGTAGATAGGAGAATATTATGGAATCTTCTTCATCATCATGGCGTACCCAGAAAGATAGTCAACGTCATACGTAATTCCCACAATGGACTAAACTGTAAAATCATGCATGGAGGTTAGCTCACAGTTTCATTCAAAGTTAAGACTAAAGTCAGACAGAGCTGCTTTCTCTCGCTCTTCCTCTTTATGTCGGTGGTTGATCTCATCATGATGTTATGATGCGTGGATTTCGAGGTTGGGTGAGCGAATGCTAATTTAGATGTGCCTAGTCGATAATTGCGAGTCTGCCATATGCCCACTGGGTCCCAAGCCAAAATAAGAAGAACACAAACCAACCAGACAACACTAGCAAACTGAGAATTATATTTACATAAATACATCGATGTTTATATCAATTAATTCACGGTGATTATTCATTAAGTGAAGTCACCATCATTTAATTAATACAATGAAAAACTGTCAAACTGTACTCAGGAGTAGGACTTACATTGAAATCAAATTAATAAGATGAAAGTTTACAAATGAAGCTTACAAAAAATCAATACAACTTGTTTTGTTTAATTGTATCTTTGGGGACTAGGAATCCCCAACACATGAAAACTGCAGTATTTCAACGCAAGCACGGAATTCAGTGAATAACTTGGTTGCGACTAGATGACTTGGGATCTGCAGATCACTTAGCTCTTCTTCCCCACCAGCAAATGCAAGTGATGGCGAACAGTGTAGCTTCAAACCTTGCAACCAGCAGTAGTCCTTAACACACACAAAGTGGAAAGCAAAATCATTCGACATAAAACAACGTGCACTAATCCAATTACACTTGACGGAAAAACTCTGGGAGATGTGGAGTTTTACATACCTAGACAACATCGTCGATAAACAAGGATGGTCTGATGCTAGTGTAATGGCACAGATTAGCAAAGCAGAAGCAGCATTTCTACAACTGACAAACATCTGGAACTCAAACCAACAGTCAGTCAACACTGAAGTCAACACTTTCAATACAAATGTGAAGACAGTTCTATTGTGTGGAGCTGCAACTCGGAGAACTAACGAAAACACCCTTCGGAAGATATAGGTATTTATAAACAGCTGTCTGTGCAAGATACTTCTGATTCGTTGGCCACATACAATCAACAATAACCTTGTGTGACAGAGAACAAATCAACCAGTTTTTAGCCGTGGAAGTAATCAGAAAATGACGTTGGAGGGGAGGTAAATAGGACACACATTGAGGAAATCACAAAACTGCGTCACAAGACAAACACTGATATGGAATTCTAAAGGCCAAGGGAAAAGAGAAATACCGAAGAAACACATTGCACCGGACTTGGAGGTGGATATGAAGAGAATGAAGAGCACTTAGGAAGAGCTGGGAAGGAAAGCCCAGGACAGAGTTGACTGAATAATGTTAATCGATGCTCTACGAGGGATAACACGTTGATTGATAGATTTTCATAATCACCTGCTCATCGCGAGACATTACGTAATAGAATAGTACATGTGTATTGTTACACTGGGAATCCTGGGAACAACTGTCTAAAAGATAATTGGTTTTCAGGACGGAATGCGTACTATATGTTAAAAATGCTCTGTCGGGAACGTTGTGGACAACTACATTTTGTTAGAAGTTCGCTCGTCCAAATGCTTCTGAAGTGATTAAAGCGATTAAAGTTTACAATTTATTTGAATTTTCTGTCACTTCTACATACTTATCTTTGTTAGCCACCAATTATAATTAGGCAAAGCTTTAATTTTCTATTTGGTATCAAATGTAGCAGCCTAACATATGTCCATTTGGAACCTGTTTGTTTTAGCCTATAGCTTGGATGATCTCCTTCACGTTTTTGTCTTTCTGTTCTACCAGTATAAAACATGTGTGATCTCTATCACTTATTTTTTGTGGTCTAATGAGTAGTGTGATGTCTAACATAGCTAAAATAAGTTTTTTCATTGGGAGGATCATTGTTACTAGCTGTGACACAAGTGTTATGACGAGATAGTTTTAAGAGAAATAATAAATTCTTAAAGTGTAGATATATGCCTTGAATATGTAGTAGACCAAATGTGACAATTACTAGCTCTCACAGATCGCGTAAAATTGCAACATAAGTGTTAGACGTACCCTACTAAGAAAGCTACATATCAAAGTTGGTGCATAGTCACAACTAACGAAGTGATAACAGTGACGTATATTCAGAAACTTTTAATGAGTTCTGTTATTTTACAGATGCGGTCAAGGTATTTTGTTTCAGATCAAAGAATAGCATATTCAGCACATGCTAACAACTCCTATCATATTCATATAATATACAGTTAATAGAGATAAAAGTGCACCATATGCATCATGTTTGCATGAGTATTATCAAGCGATAGATAATGATTTACTTTTATGTTATACATGGCCTAAATTCTTTGCATTAATGGTGTTCGGCTAATAACGTGAACTTATAGGCTAATCAACTCTAGTTTCAACTGAACTTTCCAGTAAGTTGATTATTAGACTAAACGACAGGCAAAACAAGACATCTAGTGTGCCAGTAATCGAACTCTAAGCGAGCCTTCAGCAGCAAGTGTATATTTAAAAAGTCATGGCTTCTTTAGTAATTTTCAAAAATAAATCGATTAATAACAATTCAAAAATATACCACCAATATCTTAATGTAGCAGCACGTTAGCATTCACGTAATTGTAAAATTTATTAAAACCGTAAGAAGAAGATTGCCAAAGTTGCTTAGTAGTCTGAAGTAAAGACCTAAAACAATTAAACTATTTCAAAAGACAAACTTACAAACTGGTTCTCTCCAGCTTCTGGTGTAACCGAGTGCTATATTTGTATTATTTTTATACATACATATTCCGCAGAATCAGTGTTTGAGAGAAGTAACCACTTTTAAAAGCTCAGTTACGCCCCACATGACAGACACGGGACATGAGGTTGTAACTTTTTACACGTGGTTTGAATATTTCAATCTTTGTAATATATTTAGCCATTCACCTTATCCATAGTACTCTAAAACATCACTCTAAGATGGTAAAAATAAGTAAACTTATAAACTGTGACAAATGATCACAGATAGTTTAATCAATTCATTTAAAAAGACCGAACCGATGTCTGATGTTCTTAGTGATGCCCCTAACAGCCCTCAGGTTAAGACTTTTGACATCTTCTATGATACTTACCATAATATATTCCGCAACAGCTATGATATACTGTTGTGGTGGATACTATTCATAAAGTCATCCATAAGTAGTAGGTAGTGGAAAGTCACGTGAAAATGGAAATAATCAGGATGCAGCGTGTGAGGCGAGTTGCGTGGTGGCAAGTAGCAAAGCATGGTTATAATACAGAAGAGAATCGAGGACAACCGAGAGAAGAAGGCCTACAACCAACACGGATCAGAGAACACGAAGGATGTGCGAATCGATGGTTAAAAGTAACGTATATAATATTTTATGACATTCTCTTTTTTCATTAAATATACAATACCTTGCCCCACTTGGCTTTTTCACAATGTCACTACAAAAATCCCTTGCCGAACTGACATATAAACTCAACCAACTGGCACCTCTCACAAATATATGGGATTATAATAATGACAAAAATGTTGAGGACTTTGCAAAGGTTGAGTGTCTGGTTAACTTCACAGAAACTAAAGCAATTAAAAAGATTATTTCCTCATGTAATGTGGTGGTATATAATATTTCCGAACGCACACCCACTGTAGAAATAAGGGATACGTGTTTAAAAACATATGACATGCTAGTTTTAATGCTAAGTTATCAAATAGATAAAGTTGCCTTTTATCATTCAAATTTAATTGTCTTAGAGATGCACAACTACTCATTTCGACATGTAAAAATGCTAAACAATTAATACTCATAAAAATATAAAAGTCATCCAAGGTCTAACCCCTTTCCAACGTCACGTAAAGAGACATGAAGTACCCACACCTAATTATTGCACTACAGGTGCCAACCAGCAGAAGATATCTCTACTAAAATGATAGAAACTTATTACATATTTCAGGATACAAACCCATCACCATCTGACACCCCCTTTAAATGGTAAATTAGCAGCAACCTATGTTATTTACCTTGACATGTCTCTACAGGAAACATCATGTAACTGCGAACACCTATCTATGAACGCTAACAGACATTTGTATACTGATAATCCCATCCCAGGTCGTTCCTCAGCAAAAAAACTAATCTCAAATCCTTTAAAGGACTTAAATATTAATATTCTAAGCCAACCAAAACTTAGTTCTCAACAGGTTATTCCAAAAAATGACATAACTAAACCTGGATTTAAAACTAGACAACACGTATACTTACGCTCTCTAAAATCTAACAGTCAACATATCAAAAAGCGCCCTCTCACTCCTCACTTAGTACAGCGCTCTGTCTACTATAATAAATGCAATCGGGAAAATAGGAAGAGACACTTTAGGGCATTAATTCAACCACTAATCATAAGCTGTCTCTAAGCACATGCTCATAACAACGCGCTTGCGCCATTTTCAAATCCTTCTTGTAATGACACAAATAAAATCGGTTTCAACCCTAAATAAATAAATCCCAACTTTCATTGTTATCATAACATATAAGACAAAATCAAAAATTTTTCGGGATGCAGAGCATAGTAGCAACACTAGCGAAACAACTGGTTGACATCATTTCTAACCACGTGGTATATAATACCTCCTTAATCCCATGTAACCTCAACCAGTTAAAATTCATACACTATTCTCCCGGCTAACAAGTCAAAATACACCTAACAGCTCCTATAATGAACACAGTCGTAACCATAACTATCAATATGACGTGTTCGAAAACGAACAAACACCTACATTTCACTTAAACTGCACCCTTGATATTAACTATGGTTCATTTATGAATGATACCCTTTGTCAGTTTTACTTATATAGCCACGCATTTACCTTATGTCTAACAAATGCTAGGTCGATATGTAACAAAATGACTGACCTAATCATGCTAGCGTCACTCTGCAAACTATCGCTCATTATGATTACTGAGGCATAGACTAATTCAAGCATCCCTGATATAAATATATCTCTTGATAATTACAACCTATACTGTAGTGACAGATTACATGGACGTGGTGGAGGTTGTATAATATATCTCCACTCAAAGCTGAACTCGCTTCTATGTGGTGTTCCAGAGTTAAATGTAACATAAAGTTTGTGTGGGTTGTTCTGAAGCCTACAGGGTTTACATTGATCCTGTTCGGTTGCGTGTACCAGCCTCCCAACGCCCCGTTAAGAAATATAGTTTTGCTGGCAGAAATTTTCATATTAGCATCCTCTGTACTCTTCACTATCAAGCTTATTTATGGAGACTTTAACGAGCTCGAAATCTCACGGTCCCCACCTAAAGCACCAAAACGCCACAATCCGTTTATCGAATGTTTAGAGCTCAGTGGTTTAATTCAGTGCGATCGCGAATCCACTAGACTCCAAAATATCCTAGACTTAGTTTTCACAATCGGCCTCTTTTTATACGATGTGTATACCGGTTAAAGATTTCCGCTTAGCCACCATAACATCGCTTTACGCAGCTTGATATAACAATTACAGCAACCAAACGTCAAACAACTTTACTCAGTCAACATTTCCAGAATGTTGACTGCTCTGCTCTGCTCTCCTAAAAGTTTTTAGAAACAAAATTAAGTGTTGTAAAATAAAAGATTGGTACCTCTTTATTAATAAAACAAAAATCAAATATACGACAACCCTAAACTGATTGCTGAATTATTTAGTGAACACTTTTGTACAACACCAACGAATGGAACTTCTGGATATGACTACGAATTCACTGTAACGGTATCATGTGAACTCACAAATGTAATTTTCACTAGACAAAATATTGATGAGACAATAAAGACTTTAAAGTACTCAGACGCCGAAGGGCATGATGGTATCCCGGCAGGCATGTTAAAAAGTAGGAACAAAACCTCCATCTACTACTTCTTAAATTGTTCACAATATCACTCTCCACTGCATCCTACCCATCAACCTGGAAAACCACATACGTTATCCTCAAAATCAAAAGTGAACCGATTGCAAATGTAAAAAATTACTGACCAATTAACTTAACGTCTGTTATCTCTAGAGTGATGGAAAAAGTTGTTTAGGTTGAAATATCTCAGTATCTCCAGAAACTAGATATGATCTCCATCTCACAACATTGGTTTTTAAAATCTAGTTCATGTAACACGTGTCTACTAGACTATTTTAACGACATAATCACTAAGTGCGACAAAGGGATGTTAGTATCCACCGTTTCTCTCGACTTTAAGAAAGTTTTGATAAAGTCCCGCATCATAAACTGCATAAACTAAAGTCGTTCAAAATTAAAGACCCATTACACTCTTGACCCTACTCATTTATCACAGGAAGGAACCAAATAGTTAAATATAATGACCATCTTTTGTCACTCAAACTTATTACTAGTGGAGTTGTTCAGGACAGTGTCTTAGGTCTTCTTCTCTTTCTCATGTATATGAGTGGTGTATGTAAAGTCATATATTTTGGCAGACCATACCTGTATGCGAATGATTTGAAGGCAGTGTACAGCTTTAAGATTAGAACATCTAATAAAGGCACATCTGACATCCGAAAAGATCTAGATAAAATATCGATCTAAAGCTATAACGGCATCTACCATTCAAACACAGAAAGTCTGGGAATATACAATTCGAAAAATATGATGTTCTACAAGAACTCTATTTGAACGAATATAGCATCCAAACACTGAGCTCCATATGTGACTTGGGTAAATGTTACAGCGAAAGCCTTAAGTTTACTGAGCATGTGTCGTCATCATATACAGGTTAAGACAAAAAATGACTTTATTCCTCTGAGTTTCTACACCAGGGAAGCTGGGTTTGCAATATGTAGAATATGTGTACCTCCTATCTTAGAATACTACTCGTTTGTCTTCTCTAGTATAAATTTCAGAGATACAATACGAATTGAGAATCTCAGAAGAACTTCCACCCGACGATTACAGGAGTATAACTGTGACATGACTTACACAGAAAGTCGTAAGTTGCTCTTTCTAAAACCCCTATGGAGACATTGAGTAAAAACTAACCTTACGTTTTTACGTGATATTATTCACGGTTTCACTTTCTCAACCTCTTCTCCCTTCTGGAAGACCACACCCTAATTTGACCTAAGGAATCTGGCTCGAATACTGTAAACGGAAAAATGCAAATACAAATTACTAAATAACTTACATGTATTCGGTGTCCAAGTACTGTAAACTTTATTGAAGCTGGTTAGGATTCCGATTCATATCCTTATATGTTATAAATGTCCTGACAGTGATATTTCATTAAAATATTTGTATGTATGTAAACACATCATTCTTATCATGCCTGTAAATTGGTATGCTCTCATGTACAAAATGATACTTTAGAATAAAAGCTAGTTATTTATTCTTTGGATGTTATTTTTCCTGCATTGTTCAAATATTCGTAAATTCTTTTTCAAATTAGATACGATAGATAGTGCAGTGTGAATATATATTAGACACTAAACATCTAGACTCAGAAAGGTCACTTTCAATGAGTCAAGTTGGATTTTGTTTTAGATTTCGCGCTTCTGTTAGCAAAGTTATTAACCTAGCTATTAATGAGACTTGTGTAGACGGTAGGAGATTTGTTTTCAACATGAAGAAGTGTAGTGCTTATTATGTTACAGTTGAAACTGAAGGTAGAAAGATAAACAACGGACAGGAGTTACATGGGAGCAGTTCCTGGGATAAAAAGATACTTGCCTGTGCTGGTAAATAGGAATATAAAATAAACGATACATTATGATTACATTCTAATAATCCTACCGTACTGCAATGAATGAAAATTGGATGTTGAAAAACAAACCAAATTGTGATCGCTCATAAACCATTTGTTTTAACATTTGTCCTCCTACTGCTACCTCATATATCACTTTTCCCCGTCTTCCTTTGACTTTCTCCTTTCTCTTTATCTCACTTAGGGGTCTTTAGTTCCGTATATAGACCTCCGTTCCGTTCTTAGACGTTTGCTTCTTCCTTGTCTTCTACTTTTGCCAGTTTCACCACCTCTAAGTTTTCGCCCCTCAAGTACTTCTCCCGGTGATTTTTGTTACGAAACACTGCCGTTAGGGTTGCTCCTGTATACAAGTAGCAAACGCTTGGGGTAATTCATGTGATATCACAGCTCATTCCCCAAACATAAGGCACCCTTTTACTATGCACACAGTTTATCGATGTTGGTATAGCTGTCTCAGCTCTTCATCTAAGGAACATGGCCACTCGTGCTGCATATAATAGGACACTCGTTGGGTTATCTTGTCTATTTTTGTGAATTCGGAAACCTGATGAGCGGTAATCGAAAGAGCTCTCACTGCATCAATGAAAGTTTCTTTAGCATAATTCCTTTAATCAATGGCGGCGATCACCGACTCTTCACTGGTCGTAGGGTGGATGCCTATAAATCGAGATATGACATCTGCCTGACCGAAATCTTTACTCTTTTTGTACTGCGTATCGAAGACATATCATGGTAGAGTTAGTGCTCGTCGTTGTGATCGATTTACGAAATCAGCTGATATTCCAGACTTTGATTCAAAAACTATCAACAATGGTTTATAATCAGTTAGTATGGTAAAACGTCGTCCCTACCGTCCATAACTTATGGAAGCGCCGTACTACAGAAATGATATCTAAAGCCCCCTTCTCTATTTGGCTACAAAGCTTTTCAGTAAATTTTAGCCCCCAGAAAGCATCCATAGTAGCTTTCTCCTTTCCATTCTGAAATTTGTGCAAGATATCTGTGCTCACGCCATTTGCCGATGCATCGGCCGCAACGATAGTTGGCATCCTTGGATCACAATGAGTCAATAGAAGATCGGATGTAAGGTGCTTTTTCAGGCCATCGGAAACAATTTGGCACTGCTTCGTCCAGTTTTATTTAACATTTACCCTCAGTAGATGGTTCAGTAGTGCTCGCTTCTCATGCAGGAATAGTCAGAATGCTGAATAGTAGCTGAATAGTAGTCCTAGAAAGGATTGCGGAGTAAGTACATGAAATATCCAATATCTGTATGACGAGCTAGCTTTACACCAATTGATTTCTTCGTGCTCGCGTTTTCAGTTTCGTGGTTTTGGTTCTTTGTCTTAGGCTTCATTCTGCAGTTAGTCGGCTACACGGCCTCTTTTGGTCTGGCAAGATTCAGAAATTCTCCAAATGGCTCCACTGTTTTCTAGACCTGGATAGCGACTTGATTTTCGAGTATAAATCACAAGTGCCTTACAGATGTCAGGTAGAACTGACATTTCTCAGGGTGTTAGCGAAATCCATGGTTTCGGATTCCGTTTACCATAGTCGTAAGTTGATCATACAGTTCATTTTGCAATGCTGCGACGACGAGTATATAATTTATATGCACGGCCACTGGGGTGGTGCCGGTTAAGAAGGTATTTACTAATTTTTAAAACACTGCTGATGCAGTTTCAACTCTAAGCAGAAGTTTGATGTACTGTAAAAGTTTCTAATTCGTGTTTAATGTGAGTAGTTCACGACATGCTGGCTAAATTTCAATTTGCAAATAAGCATCTGCTAGATATAGTTTGACGAAACAGCTACTGTCATTTAAAATGGTAAATAAGGAACCAGTAGAGGATAGTGATGCTACTCTAAAGCAGCATTCAAACCGGTTAAAATGTCGGTGCAAATGCGGCTTGTGCCGTTGGGTTCCTTAACAACGACTATTAAGGCTGCACAGGCTGCGAATGATGCAATGTAAGAACAACTTGTTTTTCTGATCTTTGAAGTTTCCCGTCAACTTCTGACAACGAAGCATATGGAGCTGTTGTCTTGGCACGGAAAACTGGAGAAGCATTTGGCACTAAACTAAGAGAGACTTTCACTGTGGTATAGCTTTCTAACTCTCTTGCAAAAACTTTGTCGAATCCTTTTAGAATCTATATTAAATCTTTTTCTGTTCTCTTATTTACGATGATGTGGAATACAGTACTCAGTGAAACATCTTTAACGCATAAATACTTCCTGTTCTCTCGACAAAAGAAACCAGATTATTAGAAAACAAGTCTTCATTATTATATTGTGGGCACGAGACAGCGGTAAGCGATACTAGTCATTCAAACAAACAAAATTTCTCAACATTTAATATAAGATAAAAATATATATAATTCCTATGGAGAATAAGGAAGTAACTGAATACTTGAGCTCCATTTTTTGGTGTATCCTTAAGGTTACAAGTCAACTCATGAACATGCGACGACCACCTTTTATGACTGGGTTCGCAACAGTGGGTACTATTAGTACCAGTCAGGAAGAAAAATTATAACATATACTTAGGAAAGAAAATGAATTATCGAGAACATGAAAGTGCTTATGCTTATTGGGGTTAAAGATATAATCTGCGTCTTTTAGATTGCCCAGTCGATGAATGGTAGGTATGCAAGTCATGGTGAAGCTTATAGGCAAAGTACTGGACAATATCTTTAGTTAATTGAGTGTTTGAATGACGATAAAGTAAATGCAGACTATGTGATTATTCGAAAAAGCATGGGTTTTAGCCAAAGGAAGTATCACTCCTGACCCATGTCTATGATAATGGTATGAACTTATAATAATTGTTTGTATAAAGGTGACTGTGGGGAAAAGCTAGGCTACTTAATGATAATTTCGAGTCAGTTTATCGAACCGGTTTGTTAATAGTGTCATTAATTTTATCAATCATATTGCGTAAGTACCAAGTCATGACGATGCTTTATGGTGATATTCCGAAACTATTATGTATAACTAGTTGTAGTGTTTACTTGCAAAAGCTATTGGAAAATGGCCTGGATTTTTGGGTGATTTAGATATGTTAGATGCTTTGGCTGTTAATGGATCCAAGCTGCTTAATCATATTACAATTCGCAGTTCAGAAGTATTGGTTTATTTAGTTTAATAATTATAATAGTTATGGTTTATTCTTAAATAGCATTTTGTACATTTAGGATTGCTTTCAATATTAGGCTCCGCAGTTTATTTAAATGCTCACTTGACTAATAAATACTTGATAGTGCCTAAATAGGGTAACTTTATTATCTTGACTATATTAAACGTCTTTTAAGGTAACTGATATGATCACCCAACTTATAAAAACAAATATTCCCAGCAGTAACTACTTAGATGAGTGATGACAAATTCAAGGTCGGGTCTAAAACGAGACAATATAACATGTTTGTAAGTTAGTTAGTCATGTAAGTTCATATGAAATATAAATAATAAAAAATCTAATAATAAAATTTAAAATCTTAGTCACTACAGTTGGAAAGATGCTAGAGATACTATAGATGTCTAATAAGTTACTGTGGTTAGCTTTGTGATATTTGTATACTGTGGCAAAAGTAATTAGGAAAGTCGAGTCAATGTGAAATGTAATAAGTTTTGCCTAAAAACAACACACATTTCATAGCAGTATATTGTCGTATAAAGTTATTAAAAATATATACCTTAGGAAGAAAACGGTTTTAGTAGTGGTTTATATGAAATATGTTTGGCTAGTCTAAATGAAAATATGTGCATGTTAGGTACTAGTGTGGTGTGTAGTAAGTCAACTGGCAAAACAGTGAAAATCGCCTGGGTACTTTCCGAAATTCATCGTTATTGCTAGGGTTCATTGTTTGATTAATGGTAAATATCTATCAGGTTTTTGTTCTATGCTTCCATCCCACTTTCTCACTGTCTATTGATAATGTAAGCATCTAGAAAACTGGTTAGATTCGCAGGCCAAGCTTGCTTACGATACTTACCTTAATCAAGGATTCTTTGTTCTTTAGTGACTTAGCTGATAGGTTTGCGACGCCATATCTAAAACCTAGAGATTTGTACCAAATCTTCGGTGACTTACCACTTAACTTCAAATCAACCAGCAATGGCTAATTGTTACAAATGATCAAGTGAAGCATTGAACGGATCAAAGGTTCCGTTGCCGGCATTTTGGTGAGCATCACCTTTCCAGAGTTTGACGTTTTAAGAAGTGTATCTGCTTAGAATGTGTTATGTCGCTAGAAATTTGAGGATTGCGTAAGCGAACTCTATCTCTGATACTTGTACCTCAGACGTATACCATAACTTGTCCCTTTCCAGCCCACAGCTATTAAAAAAGATTAGGCTTGTAGGAAGATTATATTGTGGAGCAAAACTGAGACGAGACTAGTGAACCAGCGAACCAGCGTATTGTATTTACATAATACATCGATTTTTATATCAATCAATTTACAATGGTTATTCATCAAGTGAAATAATTAACATTTAATTAATACAATGAAATACTGTCAAACGGTATTTAGGAGTAGAACTCACATTGAAATAAAAATAATCGATGAAGTCTACAAATCAGTTTTATAAAAAATCAATACAACTTCTTTCATTTAATTAGTCAACCATTGTATTTTTGGGGATTATGAATCCCTAACAAAATTTGACAAAATAGGCCACGTTCGAAAACGCTGCAAGTCCATAGTGAAGAAAAATGACCGTTCCGATGATTTCCTAAAGTTTTATAACATGAATAAGCGTCAAGACACATCACGAAGGGAGTAAATGAATACTTGAGCTGAATTGTTTAAGTGTATACTTGCGTTTGGAAGTCGACTCTTAATTAATCAACTTAAGTTGCTACAAGGTCTCTTGTCTCTCATCAATCAGAGGACAGCACTGTTGGCTTTTTCAGGGTAGCCGTCTTAAGCTATAAATTTTCCAGTTATCTTCTTTGTACGTGGGTCAGCTAAGGTGATAGTTGGCTATCTAAATCATATAAATGAAGTTCGTTCAACTTACCTCCTACATATGCAATTTGATGATAATTAGCTGTTACTGTATATCCGTTTCAACTCGAGGGTTAATTATGTCAAAATCTGAAACCAAAAAACAGAATGAGTTATATTTGGCAATAGTAGATGGACAGACTGAGTAGAAGAAACTACAACTTTTGGCAACGATTACTTCATTATGTTACTAGTGGCAAACAGGTCATGGACTTAATCACTCAATAACGTATTACCGTCAGTTACCAAACGATTATACGTGTCTCCCTATAATTTTGTGGATAACTTATTAAGTTCCTAACCACATCTAAGTGATTCGTATAGATGTCATATAAAGGTACTAGTTAAACCATGTTAGCAGGTAGCAAAGTGAATGTACATGCTCTAGACCTTTGAGTAGTTCAAATTTACTGGTGGGACGCCTCGTGGTTTCTTAAGTCACATTCGTCACTTGGAAAAATCACCTAGCAACTTTGGTGATGACCCCTTACTAAATACCTCTCACCAACAGTTTAATTACTTTGGAATGAGTCTGTGCTTCACAAATATTGTTAGCTAATTTAAAAGGCGCGTACTTAATCTAACTATTGCAATATTATTCAGTGTTTATCAGTTAGGTGAATTCCTAAATGACAATAACCGAAGGCATCTAAAGTCAGGCTTCGTGGTATAACCAATAATATACCTATCCTGAACGCCTGATTAATCTTCGAGCGATTGTCCTCCTAGTGTAGGTTCGAAATGCTAATTAGTACTTTCAGATATTGATAAACCGTTCATGTTTAATTTTTTATTTCCACTAGACTAAACACATAGTCGTTCGAACGAAATTCGATGTATTTTTCAAATCCTCATAATCGTTTTAATTCCAGATGGTAATACACAATAACTCAAAGGAACTTTTGTTCATACCCCTGCACGCTGTGAGCACACTTTCAACGTTTGCTGATAATTCGGGAATATGCACCTAAAGAAGATCCGAGAAACCATCAGTTTTTTCGTAGTTATGTTACCGTGATATATCGTATACATAATGATATGACTCACCTTTTCCTTCTATGTCTAACGGCGGTCAGAACCACAGTTTAATAAAGTTAATATAAGATAAAGTATTTTTTTCAATGTCACATGATTGCTAATTTTACTTATAGGATTTGCGATAGCTTGGGTTATAGATGCCATCATAATAGTGTGCAAGATTATTTGCGAATATTAATTTTGGTCAAAAAACTTGACAACATTCTTTTACTAGACATCCAGTAATACGTTTTATGCATTCATATAATGTCAGTGATATTTTAATACGTGAATAATACCTTTTGTGCCCCTGCACTTTTTCCCTTATGGCCTTCTGTTTGTTTTGCCTATCTGCCAGTTCTAAATAAACTCTGCTTCGATAACATATGTTCTGAACTATGTCTTCTGCATTTATCTCGTACTATAGTTGCTGATTTTCATTATAGACCAAGTCAGCAGCTAAACCTTTCACATTATTTCTGTTGACGCTTAATCTTCTGCTCACTGGTTCAGTACTCTTTGTAGTGACTCTGGCTTTGGTTAGTATGTTAACGAATTATATAGTCTGATAGACATGTGTGTATACAACCTACTAAACCAAGTTTCCTATTCTTTGAAGCGAACTGTGTCCATATAAACTTCGTACACTCTTAATAAATTTATTTTACGATTAATATATCTTCTGACATTTGAATTTTAACAAATTATTTTGGCACGCCAACAAAATACATTCCATGGCTTCTATAATTGTATATATTTAGCAGAGTATGGAGGTTTAGAATGGTTTGTTGGAGACGTTAACTACAACTGAACCTAGGCTTACAGAAATAAACGACGTCGACCATTATTTCTAGTTCCGATAAACAGGTGGTCAATAGAAAGCAAATTGTGCTTTTTTTAATATGCAAATCTCGTCTTGTTCAATTATTGGTAATATGTTGCTATGTGAAAACACAAAGCAATTAACTCGTAACCCAATATCATACACATCCAAACTCTTCTCGTTAAGCAGCTCCCTTCTGTCAGGGTAAAGTATAAATTGTACCAAATCACTAAATGTTTGCAATACACGTAACTTACTTGGATGGCATCAGCTTGAATAAAGCGACGACCGAGAAATTTCTTAAAACAAATTAAAAATTAAAGTATCATTAATTAAAAATCGCCATAAATTCACAGTAATTGGCTTGATGTTTCTTTAGCTCTTATAGTTATGAAGTCCATATACTTTAGATTTTATATCAGAATTTATTCACAGAAGTAATAATTACTTCTGTCCATGCAGCGGTACAATCAAAGGTTAATGTTACGTCTACAAATTTCGTCTAACCTGTTTACTTGTTGTGTGAATTCGTAGATCGCCTGCTGGATAGTCTGCTTTAAGGTGACATTACCTAGATTTTCACCTAATCAACCTTTGTATATACACAGTTGGTTGCGTAGGATGGATTGTCACTAGAAGTATATACTTTTGGGCATTTTGTATCTTCAACTGTTAAATGATGACTTTTAAATGTAGTTTAGGTTTCATGTACAAACTCCTATGCTTCACGAATCATAATTCTAAATGCTTTTAATTAAGTGCATTTGTTCTGTTGATTTTAGCCTTTGAATATGTGATATTTTCCGCTCTTATTTGTACTTTTTATCGGTTCAAGCCTTATTTGTAGTACAAATATTTTCTCTTTTGCCTATGAATTCCGCCAAACTTTATGTTCTTCACTTCACATAATGTGTTCATTATTTTTCCCTCATTAGATATTACACGATCTGTTCGAAAATGTCGAATGGTAGTCATCACAATTTGAAATCATTGACTTATTAAAAATGAAATTTTCAGAGTGTTGCAGATACCGTTATCGTTACAGTTATCGAAAACTTAGAAACTATGTAGCTTTTTGGTAATTGGTATTTTATTTAAATAAACGTCTGATTTTTTTCTAATAGGTGTTTTGGTCTTGGTAATAATTTCTCGTATGTGATTATGTTAAGTGCGGCTGTGGATATTATCCGAAAGCAACAACATGTAAGATATTGCTTCTGAAACTAGCTGTAAACTTTTATTTCTCACAGCTATAATTTATTTGTTAAAATGCTTAATTTCCAACCTGCCGATTATGAATTCGAGCTCCACCATAATTTGCTTTAGCATTAGTGTCTTAAGTTAGAAAACGATACGATTTGAAGCTAAGCTTGAGTAACCGATGTTAATAACCTATTAGTGAAATTTCGGCACAGCGGTGACTAGAATTTTACGTCCCTCCTTTTCTTACCACTTTTAGCCTGGATGTCTCATGATTAGAATATGTTTGTAAATAATCTCAGCGAATAAAATTAGAGAAAATGATAAATTGTCACTCGGCAAGCTAACCTAAGCTTCTCTAAGCAGATGACAAAAATTGTCGGATATAATTGTAAATAAGAGCGTCAATTTCATTATGAATGTCCAATCGTACGCGGAGTATTAAGCATGAATCATTATAAGTGAATTTTTGTTGAAATGTTGTGGATGAGAAAAGATATGTATTGAGTGTGTAGTTTCATGTTGCAATCACCTGTACATATATATTGTTCTGATCTATGTCCACGGAAAGGATTAGATAATCTGAAGATCGGTTTATCAAATCATGTAAATCTTATGAGTAAATTGACATGATGATAATTATGGGTCAAAAGATGGATGTATATTTAAAAATGGCAGCACATTAACTTGTGTAATTAGACTAAATGATTCTAAACTGAAAAATAAATAACGTTGACATGTTTTGGAAGTTGGAGTAGTAGATAATGTTTGAATTCATTTTTTAATCATTAGTTGCCATGGTGCATCTAACAGTACTCCATCTCGTCGATTCGTTTTGTTAGAATTTATCTGTGTATGTAGAGCTTCATATGTCAACCTTTCTTCATAACAATTAAAACCTTTTTGAAGGATTTTAATTCCGTCAAAATTGATACTGTACCCTGTTTTTATTTAATGTAGTGCTATAGCCGACTTATTTTTGAGTTTTCTTAGATCTTCAGAGGATTTAGGAATATGCTTCAAATGAAGTACATGTTCCTTCATCCTTACATTCAACTGTCGTGATGTTTCTCCTACGTATATAGCATTACATTCGCTGCATTTTATCTCATAGACACGGTTCATTTTCTTTTCTCTACTCTATTCCTGATATTTACAAGTATAGAGCCCGGTGTATTATTTGTTCAGTAGAATACACGTACAACATGTTTATTTAAAATTCTTCTGATCTCTTCGGATGTCCCGTTTCTCTGTGGCAGAATTACAGTGTCAGTCCACTCTGTAGAACCTTTGGTTTGTCTTTCCCATTACGTTTTTCATTAAGTATCCTTTTAGCAAAGTTTTCGGGGTAGTTGTTTATAGTTAGTGTGGACGTCACTAAGTTTAATCCCTGAAGAAGTTCAGACCAGTCTGCCGAGCGAAATGTTGTCTTACATACACTCGGCGCCCAAGTTTTGAGAATCTTTTCGTTCTTCTTTGAATGGAAATTCCTAAATGTCTTAATTTTTTAATCGAGAGTTGTTCATTCTTGTAAGCTGGTAGTATTTCGTGCAATTCAATTAAAGGGGCTTACATGAAATCATATTTTAAAATTACCCTATGCGTCATCAGATCACTAGATTAAATAGATTTTTTCGTTAATTTGCTGAATATATTACTAACAATTATTCTCAATACTATCCTGGTCATGGGTTTCTTATCATTTTTCTGTGAATGAAATATACTATGGTTTTCTGGTTTAGATTTATCATCTGGTACGTAGAATATAATAAAACTGAAGTGTAACACTCGTAATTGGACTAGACGAAGTGATAATAACGAATTCGGTGTTTATAAATGCATTCTATCCAAATTAATGTTGTCTATTTTGATTAAATAACACCACAAGGTGACGACAACCAAACAAATGTTTTGCATTTTTACTAGTCATCATTCAGCCACCTAGTAAGATAAATGCAAATTATATGGTAGCTAAAATTATTGGCTTGTCTGAATGCTTCACTGCGTACTACCAAACCAGACTTTGATGCGAACCGTTATTTTCGTGGTTAGTGGCTTGTTTCTCATATTATTAAACTCGACCACTGTGTTTAGAAAATTGCATTTGTCAAGACCTGCTTCCTCTAATTGGCTCAAAATGTTCCTAAATAGCAAATCAAACGTATGTTAATTTAGATCGAGACAGCGTAATCTAATAGCCCCAACAAATATCGTTTGACGAATTGATTTCGGACATCATCTCAATCTAAGCTGTGACCTAATCTTTGCTATTAGTTGAATGACTAGTAACGTGATGCCCTTGTTTTGGGCACCTTTATATCTTTTACTTCGGCGTTACCTATAGAGTTGTCCCATTAAATAAAAATATATTCGAAGTAAATAAATACCCCCTGACATATACCTATCTTCTGCATGTACTGTTCCTGTTTTAAAATATTATAAAAAGACGGTACACAACTGCTTCATAATGCTCTATTTGGATTTGTCGTTTAAAGCTACTAAGTTTTCTCTTAATCTTTTAATCCAATGTAAGCCTGTTAATTCATCCTTAATGCAATTATTGTTGCATGTCATTATTCGACTAGGTATGTCTCTGATTGATCCAATTATCATGTTTCTTGAAATTCCCTTGCATTTTTATAATCCCCTCGATTCAGAATTTTGACATTTTATCGGTCGAA
Source organism: Schistosoma japonicum (assembly GCA_025215515.1). Taxonomy (NCBI): domain Eukaryota; kingdom Metazoa; phylum Platyhelminthes; class Trematoda; order Strigeidida; family Schistosomatidae; genus Schistosoma; species Schistosoma japonicum. The sequence continues at coordinate 14,942,365 of CM046066.1, forward strand.
TTCGCGTCCTTGGTGCTCTCTGTACATTAACATCAGTAGCAATGTATCTTGTCGTGTCATGAATGGCTTGTGTTCGTGTATACGTAAGTAAAGAGGGCATTCACTTCGTTCAACACAGTACTTCTCTCAGTTGGTATAGTTTGCTTTGTGAATAATGTACTTGCCCACTTCCTGTATTGTATTTAGGTCCGGATACAGTTAAATAAAGTGCTTATTCGGTTTGTGGGTGATATCGATCCCAAAGTATTTCTTACAGTAATTAGTCGGGATACAGGATTTAAAATTCTATAAGTTTGTATATACTCGTGTACTAGAGTAGGATCCACTTGTATTGTCCAGAGGGCTATGATACTAACTGGCTGTTTATACTCAGGTAGATGAATTGATTTGAATACAATATGGAAGCCACTAATCATAACTGTATTCAATCTAAGTAAACGTCAAATAAACAGTAAAATAACCTGTTGTGCATGCAATAACCATTCGATCACTAATAATGACTTTCATGAAGTGATTTGCACAGTTTTAGTAAGTGGCGATGAGCTATAGAGTCGAACTAATTTAGGAGTAAGGCAGCTATCTGTTAATGGCATTGGGTCGTGATTGCGCAGTATCACAAATTGATAGGTTAGAAATGTAAACCATTGTATGATAAGTGCAGTTTGAAGGTTTTGGGTTCAATTCACAATGGGATATTGTATTCACAATGCAGTGTTCTTTTAGTTAGACAAAACTGCTGCCAATTACTTCCTGGTTTTCAGTGGTCGTCCAACTAAGGCTGGTTCGTTGCGTAAGCTACAAAATATGGTGTGTGGTATATACTTAGACTAAAGTAAAGCCAGTTGGCTGTTTATTTTGGTCGGTTGCCTAAAAGATTTCCAGCTTGGATAAGTATCTATCTATAGTCAACAATTGCTGTTGGAAACATTTGTTTGTTTTTCTGATTTCTTGTAAAATTATAGGACAGTCGTATAATGTTTGAAAGTACTTCAAGATTATGTTGCTAATGTCTTGAATATATCTTTAACTTTCACAGAAAGCTAACTGATATTGATCTACTTATGTACTAAGTACAGATTTATGTATTTAACTTTGGTTCACACAGTTGTATGTGCCTAAGTCCGTACTAGCGAACGAAATTGGTTCCTACTTTTTCATCTAAAAATTTCATTACTACTTACATTATTTCTCACCTATAACTTATTCAAATTGATTGGTCTAAATCGAGAGCAAGAATAGTCTTGACGGGAAATACATGTTTCATCTCAGCCAGTAAAATAAGTGTGACATATCTGGAAGAAGATATGTGATTGGTCAATATAGTGTGTCAAAGGCTTAATCTTATATATATATATATACATATGTATATATACATATATATGCATATATATATATATATATTGTATATTATTGGTTATTGTTGTTGTAATACATGCGTGTGAGTGACTACTTGACTTCTTGATAAATCAGTCGGATTATTGTGTCTGAGCGATAGATTAAGGCAAGGCTGGGTGCTAGCTGCAGGACATAGTGCTACAGATAACAGAATCGATAATATCGGCCATCCCTACTCAGATACAACAGATAGATCCGCTCTTCCTTTCAAAACGCCGTTATATGGGTACGTCATTATAGACTGACAGGGAAGTCTTATTCACTGTCTGCACGCGACAGTAGTATTGTTTTGAAAATTGAGATGACGGGAGCGAACATCCTGCGCCTAAACGATGTTGGCGTAAAAAAATATCCCGATTTCAAACAAATGGTGCATATAGGTTCTAGGATTCTGAGAGAACGAATAGAGTATGAACCTATTTTGGTCATTGACTATCGTGAAACTTCATCTCATCTGAGGATTTTCCACTACGTTACGGACTAGACTATCAGGTCAAAGGCTCAAGAAGTGTTTCTTAGAAGGCCACTTGCCTCGGTATTGGAATGCGAACCCACACAGATATATCGAAGTGTGTTTTTTGATTGTGCGATGCATGACATTTTAGTGCTATTTGTACGGTATTTTATGCCTCTAAATAAATACGTAAATAAGTGAATTGTGGTGGCTATTTTTGTGGAGATTGATATTTTTTTGATTGAATACGCCACACATTGATGTTGGCATGGCACCATTGGAAACCAGGAAGCACTAGATAACCGTTTCATTCTAGTTGTGACTCCTCAGCAGTGTGCACTTCAGATGTAATATAAATTAAGGTGGCCAACCATGACGTAACATCAGTCCACGTAGTGATTAACTGTTAGTCTGAGCAGTATTAGTAGGTTCAGTTGACAGGGATGATATTCGCATGATAATCTTACCTAATGGTTTAAAAAGTGATGCAATAACTCATAATCGAGCACAAAATTATAAACCCATTCATTCTTTTGTCTTCTACTAGATCTTGGGTTTCGAAATCATTTCCTATTACATTTTTTTGTTCAGGAAACAGTCTCTCTACCCTAAATACTATGCTGTTTTGTTGTAATATTGTAAGCTGCTTCAATATGGATATTTTCCACATTCTATGTTGTTTGTAACTAATTGATTATAATTTCACACTCAGTGAATCAGGTGTTGATTATATGTTTTACAGTTGAAATTTCTGTTTTATATGCCATTACAACATAAAGTATGTTATGTACGTTTTAGACAATTTTGATCCTTTTTGGCATGAAGTACTTGTTAAGTAATTTTCTTTTCTTCATTTTATAAGCACAGATCAATTTCTCTATGAATACTACCGAATATCACTCAAATTGTACAAAAATTGGAACTGGTGTGAGTTTTATAGTTGTTATTAGCTCTATCATTTATCTCTTATAGAGTGTTCTTTTGGCGGATATACTTCCTAGCATGATTTTCAAGTTCATTTCTCCAATATTTATACAAAAAATTCATTTTCAGTAAGTTAGTTTTTGCGAATCATCTAATTAGCATAACCATAACTCACTGTTAACAGTTTCTTGTTGAGCAGAATTCTAAAATATCACACATTCTTATAATGTTATTATCATAATTATTGGATTTCGCTGTTTTAAATCACTAAACCTGTTTCCTTAGATCTAAACCAAGCATTTCGAGAGGCGCAGATCGAATATCAGAACTAGGGATTTTTAGTGATATATGGGTTTCGCTTAAAGTGTAACATAAGAATTTGGATGTGAACCTCAATTTGTTAGATGTCCAGGTATTCATGACAAGTCGAAATCTTATGAAAAAGAAAAAAGCTTTCTAAGGTAACTAAGTAGTAAGAATTCACAGAGAAAAATACAACATTATCAAAGCTGTCCCCGACCACAGTGCCGCGTTCGGAACGATGTATATGAACATAAAAGGGTGCAAATTGGTGCAAATAATTATTCAATTAAATTAAGTAACTATGAACTGGCCGTTAAGAAATAGAAAGCAATTAGACAAGTTGAATGTTATGGATTATACATTTGAATCGAAGAGTGTCTATGTATTATGACAAAGTGATAATGGTTAAAGTTAGACACGAGAACTGAAGGTTGCGTGTGCTCATTACTGAGCAGTCTCATACGAGGAAGAAATAGCTGTCTAGTGCTCCTTAGTTTCCAATGGTTCCCACTCTGTGAGCACAATATGTGTGTCCTCGCATTAGCATACTAAAGTAGGTGGCCTTCCTGGAGAGTCACTCTCCAAGCCTTTGGCTTAACAGTCTAGTCCCTAATGCTGTGAAACATCTTCAGATGAAATAAGGTCTCATGATAACCAAAATAGGTTTATACTCCATTTGTTCATTCAGTTCCTTTTTTATCACTGACAACTAATCTGTAGGTGCTTTTTTTGATAGTTTACAGCACAGCAGATTTAATTGGCCTTACTGAATTGAATTTAATTTATCGGAGAGCTTTTCTAATTGGTTTAAGTGCATAAATAGCATTTATGTTCGTTCACAACTTTCAGAGGTTGTATATCTATGTAGATAAATATTATAATTTCCGTATTCTTTTTATCCTTAGTCTTTATTTAAATCACTACCTCCGTTGTTCTATCACTAACCAATTATGAACTAGCATTAATTATTTAGGTGCCTCTTACTCAGTTTTATGTCGTAAATACTTTGATTCTGTATCCGTGTTATTTTTGTTATTGTGTTTGTGTGAAGTCGGCACTGTTTGAAGCATATGATTTTTTGGATTCTGAGTTATGTGATCGTGGACCTCATCTCCTCTTATTTACTGTTGAAGCCTAATTGGATCCGTTACAGACTAACAGACATCACGAATAGCTTGTTAATGTTTAGGATCATTTTATTACTCGGCCACCCACAAAGTCCCTGTTTCGTTATTGTCTGTCTGATAATTTACTGCCAGTAATTGCCTAAGCCAAAAATATATTATGTTCGATAAATTCGTTTGAACGTGCATGGTTTTCCATAATAAAATGAGTATTCGTATCGCTTCATAAGGAGAGGAGAGGAAGATAGTGAAACCTGTTTTTGTACTGGTTATTCTTTTCTTTCTTTCAGCTTCAAAATATTATGTGCAGTCCTACTGGCTGTTAATAGTTTCTTAATGGTCTCATTTTCTCAATCTTTCTCTATGAGTCTTTTAGGTAAGTGTTACCTTGTTTAGTGTGATCAGTGTAACTGGGTTTTAAATCAGAGTCTGGGAGTAGCAGATCACAGTGAATGAAACTGTGAATAATCATAGGTTGGAGTCTATACATTTACCTTAAATATTCCTTCACTGGTGTTTTCATATGTCTATAAACGACTAAATTTTATTTCGGGAATCTGCCTAAAGAGTAAAGCGAAATGTTACAACATAATTCCATTGTGTTACTACTATAAACAACTACTTGTGATTCCTGAAGTTCTAGTGACAGGTTATAAACAATAAAGTTCATTAATGTTAGTTATGAGACACTTATCCATAAATGGCATTGGACACTGATCACATAGCGTATCGCGGATTGACTGACGTTAGAAATTTGTACTATTATATCGCGATCCAGTTATCCGGAAGTTAAGGACTCGTAATGACACCTCAATGATCTAGATTCCATCTCTGTTGGGATTTTGTGTGCATACTCATGAGTAGTCCTATACTAGGACGAAAGTATTATTCAGTCCTTTTTGGTTTTCAGTGTATGTTTGTGTGATCAACATACAACCTGTCACATGTGTGCATCAGTCCAAGTTGTCATACCTCTATGTCACCTCAAGATTAACACCACATTAGTATAAGTTACTTCGATGATTATCATAATTATGATAATAACAAGGAGTGTGAACAAAGAGAATATGGTTCAGGAAGCGTAGAAAGAAAGTTATGAAATAATTTAAGCTCACTATTTAAGGAAAGACAATGAGTGGATACATCTGCGCCATTGTGACTGATTCTGAGCCATGTCGTTCAGTGTTTCTAACCACTGGTTACAGTATTCGCGAGGACCCTATCCAGATGGTTTTCAGTGGTTGTTTAGTTAGAGTCAATCAATGATGTAAACTTCAATGCAAACTAAATGTTTATTAATTTTAGTCACGCGTTACTTATATATCCATACGTATAATATGGGTAAATTTTTGTTCATTAAAACGATAACCAAACGCTTGTATCGTACAGAATTCAGTAAGTACTATCTGATTCTAACTGATCGTTAAGTGTTGCCTTTTTAAAAAAATATCTTTAGGAATTGTTTCTGCAAGTTTATCTTCTGGGATTGGCGACGTTAGTTTCTTAAGCATGTTAGCCTTCTTCGAAAAGTATGTTTTACAGTTTTTTTTCGAGTGTGTTTATATCCCATATTTACTTTACTTTTACTAGTTGCCTTTTCTGACAAGTGCGAATCGTGTTGAGGTTACTGCAAAACCATCAAGATTATCTTTATTTTGGATCATTATTTATACTCACCAAAAAGCATCCTTAAGGATACTGTAAACATCTGTTGTATTTGATCTTATTTCCCATTGATTGTTTGCATTCATCAATCTCTGTTATTCTAAAGAGCGATTATCTACAACCTATTCAGTTTCCACTAAGCGTTTTTTAATCATCATTCTGTATACTAGAACTTCATTTTCATCAAAGATTTCATTTAAATGTTTAGTGCTACTATATTTATGTTTTTCATCAGGTGTATATCGATCTACGCTACACTGAACATGTGCATAATTGACATTTGCCAATAGCAATAGTCGCTTGAAATTTTGCGCCCACTCATTAAATCTATGTCAAGATGGCAGAAAGTGCTGAGTGTGATACACTTTATGAACATTATAGTCTTCATTCTTATTTTATGTTCTAATTTCCAAGATCACTTAGGCAGATTTTATACAGTTCTGTTTGTTTACACAGTAGTTTCTTTTGTCAAGGCTTGAAACCTCTCTTGTAAAGTCTGGTATTGTCTTATTTTCATGCAATTATATCTTATTGTTCAAAATTTAATCGTGTATTAGTCACTCATTCCACTGATAGTTGATTACTGTCAGTAATCTATTATCATCATGGTGATACTATGAACAGGAATCGAACCTAACATTGAAATCCTAATTCATAAAAGATTAACTAACTTAGTCTATAAGAAAGGACAGAAGTTTTCGTGTGACAATTACCGAGGAATCAGTTTAATGAATATAGTGTCTAAAATATTGGCCACAATAATACTTTGATGTCTAACTAAAGCTCGTGAAGAGCAAACTCGAGAAAATCAAGGTGGTTTCAAACCTGGACGTGGTTGTATAGACCAAATATTGACATTTAGGCAGGTTCTGGAACATAGGCACACCTTTAGACGCCCAGCAATAGCTGTATTCCTTGACCTTAAGGCGGCGTTTGACTCGATCGATCGTAAGGTTATGTGGCAATGCCTATCATTGAAAGGCGTACCGGAGAAGTACATTAACCTTAAACAAGCTCTCTACTCAAACACCATATGTCGTGTTAGAGCTTATGGCGGATTGTCGTCGAAATTGATTACTCAAGTGGTGTTCGTCAAGGTTGTCCGCTTTCCGCATTTTTATTTGATTTTATCATTGACATACTTTTATAGTTAACATTGTCATCGTCTGATTTCTCCGAGTTTGACCTCCGTCGCGGAGAGAAACTTACTGACTTAGAATTTATTGATGATATAATTTTATTGGGTGAAGATGCTGATAAAATACGGAATTTTTTTGACAACCTTAAACATGAATGTAAGCATGTTTGAGATGCGATTCTCCCCATTCAAATGCAAAATGCTGCTTCAGGACTGGTTTAATTCGGCACCGAAGTTAGTGATAGTGTGCGAAGCAGTTGAATATGTTAACCGCCTTACTTATCTTGGGAGCCTCATTAGTCCTGACGGTCTAGTGTCTGATGACATCTCTGCCCGTATACATAAGGCCCGATTGGCTTTTGCCAACTTGCGTCACTAGTGGCGTAGGCGAGACATTCGTTTACTGACGAAAGAACGCGTTTACCGCGCAGCAGTTCGATCCGTTTTACTTTATGGATGTGAAACATGGCCATTAAAGTTAGAAGATATTCGTAGGCTTCTTGTATTTAATCATAGATGTCTTCAATGCATTGCTCGTGTTTGCTGGGACCACCAAGTAAGCAATGCGTGGGTCACAAATAGAGTACTAGTATAGTACTGGTATAATAAAAGGGTACATAGCCTATTGGACGCTCTAATGGTGTTCTTGTGACTCTTGGGTTGTTCATTCTTCTAGGGATGATAATGTAATGCACATTGCTATTATTTCGCACTAGGTTTAGAGATAAAGTTTTATCCTATACGTATACACCCGCTCCGTCTTTACTCCTACGTATTTCACAGCTTCCAACTGGTGGGTCGATCTTTAGAACCACGCTATACCTCGGTCTAGGTAATCGACTAGTATTGCTAGCCCTTAGTCAACTGAAATTTGATCCACAGTTGAGTACATTAATTCTTATTTGATACATAAGTAAAAGCAAATCATTCCATAATTGATCATTTTTTTCCTTTTTTTTTGCAAAAATATTATTTAGATCTTGTGTTTCAGCATGGTCATCTGGGACTGGTGCAGCTGGTTTAATTGGTTCGCTTAGCTATGTCGGTCTAACATCAATAACTACACCAGAAAATACATTACGTATTATTGTGCTAGTTCCATGTGCTACATTTTTGATGTACGGTATACCAGTTTTGAAAAATGTGTCTTACTTCTACAATTTGTTTATCATCCGATTGAGAATTCTCTTAACGTCGAATTCATTTTCATAGCTGTACAGTCGTATATGCATATACTGTTGTTACATTCCAATGTTAAAACAAACCTTTAGTTGACCTACGGTTTTCAGCAACTTAAAAGCAAACTATTTCATCTGACCACTTGAACGTAAATTTATCAAACTTCCCGCTTCTCTGAAGGATATTACTCATCTTGATTGAAAAAAGGTAGCATTGATTTATTTAGTAGGTCAATAACAACAACCTGTAAATATGAATCATTCAATCATGACAGCCTCATTATTAAAAGTCATTTACAAGTTAAGCAAAAGGCTACTCATAACAGTTTTTCTTTCATTTCCTGTTCACTGTTGTAACCTTCACCATACATATACGTTTGAAAGTTTTTCTTAATAACTATACCTACAGTTCATCATTACGTTTAACTTGCTTCTGCTGATTTTATTTTTTCTTTTCTCCTATTATCATCTACATTGAACTATTGTTGTCAACATACCTGTCTGCTTTACGTACCACTTGGGAAGTAGTCCTAATCATTCGATTGATTTAGCGTGATGCAATTGAATGGTTAATTATTATAGTGTTGTAGAGATTGCTGAATTTGAAATTTATTATCACGAACTGATCCCTATTAGGCAACAATTATAAATCTGGGTGCACTGAACAGTAGTTCACTTTTCAGCAGTCCACATCCACTACTTTGCCGGGTTTAGAATCAGCGATTTTCAGGTTTTATGGCAGAGGATTAGTTTTAATATCACTAAGTTGGTGTCTAATGGTTTACATTTTGAGCTTCAGTTAGTTTACAATATTTTTCAACTATAATCCATTACCATGGGCGATATTTTTCTACATCTATACTAATATGAAACAACTATTCAATGCTTGATGATTCTCAATAGTTATGTTGCCAAAATTTCTCTGTAATGTGAAACTGAATTATTGTTTTACTTCTTTCCATGGTGTATCAATCAAATGAATGTTTTGGAATTCTCTTGGGACGGTTAATATCAGGTTGTCAGTAACTGCGTAAAATTGTGTCGACATAACTATCAAAACTAAAGAATTTAACCTAAAATAGTAATTTTTACACTTTTATTCTTTAAAATTAATTGGTTGGGGGATGCGATGTTGATCACTAAGATAGCTGATGTGGCAGTAATACAGCTTGCATTCGAGGTATTATTCTGGACTAGTTTTGTGTACTCATTCTCTAAAACAACAATGAAGTTTATCTATACTGTGATAGACACCCCTTGATTATTCAGTGTCACTACACCACCTAATGTCAAACTGGGTACAGACTCGTATATTCGAATTTCACTCACATTCCAAATTGTAACGTCTAGTGATAATACCTGATTGACCAAACCTAATCAGCCAGAGGGGAGTTCAATCTTAGGATTTAGTGGCTGTAATCTAAACGTATTAGCCACTAAGCCACATATCACCTAGATACGTATAGTAGACAAGTAAATTTGTGATAAATTGAGAGAATATTTTAATTATTATTTGACCATATAAAAGCGACCATTTTATGAAAGATTACATAACTTGTGATTATTGTAAACTACTACTTTCCTTTCAGGTATTTCTTCGTCCTAGATAGACCTCATCACGAAAAGTTTCGATTCCATTTCAACCCTTTGATTCCATCCGACAACGTATCTACTGAAAGTAGGAACTCGTTAAGAACCAGTAGATTAACTCATGATATTGAACCAGATAACAGTGAGTCTAATAAATATATGCGCTAACTCTCATAACTACTAATTTAGAAATAAAGTAGTTAGTTTGGTATTGTGATAATCCACGTATTAATATTATATGATCTAAAATTTACGGGTATACTTATGGGTTTACTTATTTTCTTATAAACTGATTGATGTGTTCAAAGCACTGAATAATAATATATAGTGAGCAAAATAAAGTTTTGTTCTTGGATTTCACTTTGATGGATATCATAAGAGGATAGTCATTATCCGTCTGTGTTAAGACCGTTTTTCATATTTTACTTAATCAAGTATCTTACTTGTGATATATATACAGTTCTTATCTCTCTTTCTACAAATGTATGTGTTGATGGCGATCTGGATGAGGATGTTAATCATAATGATGTCATAATTTATTCTGATGGTTATATTCAGCTAAGAGATGAAGATGATACAGATTTCTGTGACAATTCACAAATTTCTAACAATTTATGTTCATCTGTTCTACATCAACAACAACCTACATTGACAGTGAAATTACAGTTATTAAAAGTGAGTTTTATTTTCTAATAAGGCTTTTTTTTATAAAAATTTTTGTAACAATCAGTATTCTTGATTTTGTTATTCTAAGTTAAAATGTAGCATCCGTCCAGTTCATGAAGTCATTCCCTGTTGTTCTGAGACATTTTAACGGGTGCATTTATTATGACCAATGATTGAAAATATTAGGTGTCAAGGTTTAAAATCGATCACAGTAATGTAAATGTATTTACTGTTTGTATGTTATTGGGTTTTGATATTACTTTATACGTTTGATTTTACGTTTTAGTTCTACGAATTTAAATCTTTTTGAACCATTTTTGTACATCGATCTAATCTTTTTTACTATCAATACTAAAACTACTGCTGCTTGTATAACGTTAGTATTCATCTTACTGAGCTGATATGTTGTACCAACTTCAACCTATACAGATATACTCTGGGTTCTACGTTATATATGCCTGTTTAACTGACTACATATATTCCACAGTATATTCTGCTCCAATTTTTCGTCTTCTGTTGTTGTTAAAGAGAAAAAAATACTTTTTTTTCTGAAGTGGCCAAGAGATATATAGCTCAGTTAGACAGTTTTGACTACACTGTTATGTTCTGTTTATATGTCTTCATCATGTATTCACAGCAAATTCCTACTGCCTACTTACAAATAAGAAGGAAAAGGAAATACGCAAGTAAAAATGCGCATTTAGAAGTTCAATCAGTGGTTGAAGATGTTGGGTGACATGGCTCAGAATCGGTCACAATAACATAAATGTATTCAATCTTTATATTTCTCTAGATCTTGATTTCCAGTATTTCTTCAGACTATGCTATGCTTTTCTCTATTATAGAGCTATATTATCAATGTTTAGGGATATTCATTATCATTACTGCTACAAATATTTCAATTGCTTTGCTATTCATCATGGTAATTTGATCTTATAGTAATGATATGATGTAACAAACGGACTGACATGCACTCATGACAGAATTTATGTTCATAATGACTGACTGATTGACGTTGTTAAAGTTCTTGAATATTTCAGTAATTTGAAAATTAAAACTAAATTTGGTATCATTAGTATTTTCTCCATTTTATTATGTTTACCATTGAATCATTGTTGTCATTTCTCTTATTATCCATGTAGGCGATGATTGGTTCATTGTTTTCCTTAACTTCAGTTTATTTCTTTGAATATCTAATCAATCAATCATTGGTAAGTGAATTTGTTTACTGCATTAAGAATACACAGGAATGATTATTAGTTTGAATATGTAGGGGTTTGAGTTTTTTGTTGATATCACCGTTATTAGGTCTTTATTAGGATATGTACACCCTGAGTAGGTTGTCTGGATGCCATTTTTAGTGTTAAATTATAGTATAACAAGTTAGTTTATTCTCTGAGCTCATTAGCTCAATGGATAATGTGTTAGTGTTTGAAGCGATATACATTCATCTCGAGTCACATTGTAAACAACAACACTGTAACCCCGGATGATTTTAAATGATGTCTCCCGAATAATTCGAAATACACCTGAATACCATTTTTGCAGCCACAATTCACCACTAACTATTGATTTATTGCTAAGAAGAAAAAGAACTAGTTATTTTTCATGTAAATATTCTTATTTTTGCTATTTTTTATTAATTGTAAAGTAGGCGGTAACCGGTACTACCCTTTATTTCCTCCACTCTGACCTTGCTAATTGTGATTGGTTGTAGTGCCTTTTTAGTGTGCTAATTATTGTAATTTCTACAAGGTCGCTTTTTTAACTAAATTTACAGAGTTGGGATATAATAGAATTGAATCTTCCTAGTGCTGCTTTCGTGTCTTCTTGATTTTGGCTTGGGGCAAGTAATCGGTTGTCTAGTTGTTGGTCACGGTTGCGATTATCAGCTGGCGTAGACAAATTAGCAGATTAGAGTTGCCGTTAGTTCTCTGCGTATAACAGTAGGCGTTTTTCCCCTTATGTCATTTATATGGATGAAAAATATATTGATTTAATTTGATAATTTGTAACTAATGTAGTTCACTCTCAACAAAGTTCTCATCGTGGATTGGCATCATCCACTGAATGAAGTTAGAAGTGTTCACTGAGTGGTTTAAAAGTATAATACTCACTGTGATGTCTTTAAAACTAAAAATTTATGTTGAGTTACTTGTTCAATCCTTTGTGCTTTTCAGTGATTTTAATGCTCGTACCAGTTTGTTATTTTCTCCACATTATCATCATATCTAGAGTAAGACGGGGTGACAAATGTTTATTTAGAAGGGGGTTTGGTAAATTGTACTAATGAAAATATGATGTCTATTCAAATCAAAATGAATTGTCTGGTCGTCAGCTGGGTTCTGTTCTCACAATTCGTATCAAGATGTGGTCGCTGATTAAGTTTCACAAATAATCCATTTAGTTACTGATGAACACAACCTTTATGTGTATTACAAATGTATCTGCTCATTATACATTACTTGGTTGTGGCTTAACTTTCCAGTCTTTATAGACAGGAATGAGATTGGATAATCATTTAAGTCACTGAATAATTATAATCTCTATTTAGTTCAATACTTTCACTATGGGAAGGCAGCATTACTGGGAATTTTTGGTCGTCCGAGTGTAAAACCGTGCTATCGGTACACCTAGGTTTACTTGATAACAAAGTTTCGCCACTTCTCTCTAAGTGATTTTCTTGAAACGGTCGAATCTAAAGCAATAAGCCTGTCAGTCAGTATATCCCGACTTGGTCATCAATAAATCCAAGCCTTGAATACTATGAAGCTAACGTTTATGTTTGAATCCCGTATTGTCTTTAACTGATTGAGTAGAAAATCAGATTAGTAGATAAAATCATTGTTATTTTTTCTTTCACTCCTATGCTTTTTTAGTTCGAACTGCTCTATTTCCCAAGTATATCTCTAACTGCTCCAGAACAGTATAGATGGTGAGTATATATATATATATATATATATATATATATATATATATATATATATATATATATATATATATAACTTAAAATATCAAATATACAAATTCGTGTGTAAAGAGTCAAACCTCAATTTTTGTGACAGCTTTTGATACTATCACGTTTACTGAGTTAAAGTAAGTAGAATGGGGTTCAATCCTGTTGTTACTGCTCGCGCTTGACACATTTCTTTCATTAGTTAACCTGCGATGTAAATCATAAGATTCAAGTACATTTTCGCTCATACCTTTTTACTTAGATTAACTGAAGTTAATGTAGTGAACCAAACAACTTTAAATTCCAATTGTTTAAATATCGTATCATACTTCTCCTTGAGAAACTGGAAGTTTTATGAGTTATTCAGTTCTGTATGTCATATTCTAAGGATGTACTAATTGTTAAAGGGATCAGTTAAACTTGAATACACATCTATCTATTTCTGTACTCTGCGTAATTTTTCAGATAACGCTAATCTGATTGTGATGTAGCAGTAGCTGAATTCTTAAAGCATTTGACAGTATGGCAGTCCTGTTATTCACTTGCTTGTTTTGCACGCATGAAGTTATCATTTAAGGTTTGATGACTTCAGCTGATCAATCTCTGTTAGCATATATCGATCTTCAGCAAATTGCCTTGTTATTGCCATATAGTTACACGTTTTTAGCACAGATTCAAACTTTTGTATACGCAATGAACAATTTAATAGATAACTGATATCAGTGTCTCAATTGTGAACAAGTTAACATGTATCACGGTAGCTTATTGAGTCCAAGTCTTCATATGAATATCATCAAAGCTGCGTTGAAGACATATCTGACTGACGAGTTTTAAGTGGGACGAAGAGTCCATCCTATATTTCACTGCATATCATAATTCATCATTCCTAAAACTATTCCAGATGTACATACCCCAATAGAATCTGATCAATTATTATGCTTTCTATGTGGACAAGGTGAAAGATCCACAGCCTTACATATATAATGTTTACTAGGAGTACTATTTGTTTTTGTGTTACACTTTCATTTGGTCTCAGTTCTTCTTTGTTGTTGTTGATGTTTTAACAATATAGGTATCAAGTACTCTATCAACTTGGTGTATTTTTATCAAGATCATCAGTAAACTTCATTCATTTAACAACTACGTGGTTAATGCCTTTATTACAAGTAATTTTTATGGTATTTTGTAATTTTAATAAACCATTTTTAGTAATGTAGTTGGATTTTTAAAGCAAAGATCTTGATAGAGAAGAAATTTTAGTTTGTTTCGAATTTCTTTTTTATTCACATCCCTAAGTTTAGGGAGATCTTTCGTCACCCTCTATCATCACCATTAGAAATTGGTTTTGTCTTGGTGTCAGTTTTCAACTTTATTTTCCATAACAATGCATCTTCACATGTAACAAACATAAAAAATGCTCTGTCGTCTTATTTGTTGAACTATCTTATTCTCAACTCGTTTACTAGGTACAGATTCTTATACATGTCATTAAGCCTTCTTTGAAGTATTGAGTGTCTTTTTTATTACTATCTAGTTACTTAAGCCGATGTAGGTGAAGCGGGGTTCAAATGTACGACATAATGGCTGGAAGTCAGGTGTTTGAACCGCTAAGCTACCCACTTCTCCACCTATTGTTGAGTGACCAGAATTCGTACAATGATGCAATATAAAACCTTTGAATTATACATCGAGCGCCAATCTTAGTTACAATACTATTAAAAACTAGGAAGTACTTGACAACCCAGGACCCTCTGGCTTTGCAACGGGCACTTAACATTTAAATCGCTGAGCTGGTATTAATTGGCTGACATTTGTAATTTCAATAATGTTGATACCACAATATGATTGATAGATAACTGCTTCATACACTATATGGCTGAACTCCACCTGGGGTATCTTGTCGCCATTTTTGTGGAATCACCTCCAGAAGTTAATCATTACCTGGCTAGAATTTCGATTTCCTAAGCTGTATAGTTTTTGAAATATTAAGTTGATCTTATCTGTTCGTTAGTTATCCTATTCGTCTATTGTTCATTTTTATTTGAAAGGGCATCAATTTTGTAATTTGTTTATTACAAGTGATCTATGGTTTTATACCATATATCTGGATAATGTTTTTCGTGATATTTTATGAAGGATGCTTGGGTGGTCTAACTTATGTCAATACATTTTATAACATAATACAAGAAGTAAGTTTTTATTTTGGATGATAAAAGGAAGATTTTAATTCTGCAGGTTGATGTTTTTGTTGGTTTTGCATTCTGTGACGTAGAAGTTTACTTTTACATAGGGTAGGCGCTGTTGTTTATGTTTTTTATGATACCAAGAAGCTGCTTACGACTGATGCATACAACCAATTTGCTGATATGACCTTGTGAGCACGAAGTTGCAATAATAAACTTAGATGAGTGCCTAGTCGGTCTCTGTATGTCTTCTTAGTGCCACTCAATCCTAGGTCAGCATATGAAGAACACGAACCGATAAATCAATCGGATAAATTATATTATATTCCAAGCATTCCTTTAAACATACATAAAACTAGACCACACAGCTAATTAGAAATTTAACATCAGTAGAAAATAAGGGAAATAGTAGTAATGAGTAGAGGTAACGTATTCACAATTAATTAGCTGTAGTTCATAAATAAGAGATGATATACTAACAGTAAATGTGCTAAGCAAGAGGATAGAGCAAGGGAAACGTAACAATGATTAGAACGAAATGTCTACTTTACACACAATTAAACTAATTGACATGTCTGGAAGAAGACATGTGATTGGTCAATATAATGTGACAGACATGAGTCAAAGGCTTAATCTTATATATATATCTTGTATATTATTGGTTTATTGTTGTTGTAATACATGCGTGTGAGTGACTAGTTGACGTCTTGATAATTCAGTCCGGATCATTGTGCCTGAGTAATGGATTAAGGCAAAGTTGGGTGCTAGCTGTTGGACATAGTGCTACGGATAAGAGAATTGATAATATCGGCCATCCCGGCTTCAGACACAACACTAATCTAAATAGTCTTCCGATACATCGTTCTGAAAGTTACTTATTCTGCTTTAATCGCCCAACATAACAATGCTGTTGTCCAAAACAACAGCACAATATCACAGATAATATGTTAATATTAAATGTTCGAAAACACATCCGAGCAAGAGTACTATATAACAGAATATACAACCCAATTGAAAATGCAACCAAGAAATACCTGTTTCAGAAGGTGGCTTCATGGGACTATTTTGAACAATGTCAAATCTAAAATAGGAATATCCCTGGATTCTATTCTGCATCACATCTCATATTATCTAAAGCCGTTAAATTACACTATCTCTAGGACTTGAAATGAAGAAGCATGATGGATCGACAAATGTCAGCTTTTTGCAAGTATCATTTGTACAACAGGTTCGGATCATAAACTGAACACCATTTTGATTTCTTTTTTATCCAATCCCATCATCGAGAAAGGAATTCATGATATAGAAATCGCTACAGAACATTTTGAATCTATCGATATTTGACAGGAATAAGTATATTCTCTTACTATCATAGGTTTATAATCTCTAACTAGTTTTTCTTTTTTCATTAAATCTATAACGTGTATCGTCAATAGTTCTCTGTTTGTTAATTGTCGTAATTTAATCAATGTTTTTGGTTTGTTCACATTCATTCACTGAACGTTAATTAAACTACTTAGTTTTCTATCCAGTAATATAACATGACTATTCGAATTTCATAATGTAAAGAAGATTTATGATATTAAGGTATTATTTAATTTCAAACTAAGTGCTTTAGTCAATTCACCTTTCTAATAAACTGTTTCTATTTCATTAATACTGATATACTATAAACAAATACACTGTCTGTTAAATTCATGGTTAGACTTTTTACTGGTTCAAGATATAAGCTTTACAACATAAAGAATATCTTTTGTAAAAGGAAGACATTTAACCATGTTCTCCATTTTTCTACTGTCCGTATTATCGATAGAGTATGATCTGACAACTATTAAAAGTCAAGTGGTACTAGGCAGCTCTTTCTTTGTAACATAGAAACGTGCATCAGTGTATATATTCACGACCCACTATAAGCATAGAACCCAAGTCATTGAAAACTCGAAGCGAACGATTAATCCTTCAGCTCATTGTTTTACTATTCAATCGTCTACTTTTCTAACTCTAGTCAGTTAATGATATATTACATGGTCATCACTTTTATTATTATTTACCTTCCCCATAGACTTCTCCAATTTACCGTGAATATGCAATGGCATTAGCAGCTGTCTCTGATTCAATCGGTGTAGCTGGAGCTGGAATTTTAGCTATACCTTTACATAATTGGTTATGTAATATATTAACTTAATCAACATAATAATATGAATGAAATCATTTCTTTTTCTACTTTTCATTTCTACTAATAAATCTTACTATTCTTGATATTCTGACATTTCATATGATTGAATTGTTGCTTTATTTCATTATATTGACATTTATATTGGTTTTATTTAATTATATGACTAAATCAATCAAAATTGGCAAAAAGGTCATGACGCATATATCAAGTTAGATTGTTTTTGTTGTTGATCAGTGGATGTATAATGATTAGTTTTAATTAGGAAAACATCGTTAACTACATCAAATTCGAATGTTCAGTTGGAAATGAAGGTTAATCAGTCAGTCAGTTACAACGTAGAACTTGGTAAATGAAGGTTAACATTTAGCTATTTACATTACTATAGTAATAATAATCTAAATCATAACTTCATGATTCTAAGTTTGAACTCTAACACTTAAGAACCTATCGGTAATTTAAAAGAAAACAATATTCATTAGGCAATAAAAACAACTAGCAATTTAAACTTTGAAAACTACTTTATTTTTACAAAATATTGATTTATTACTGTTTTTGTTTTCTTTGATTTATTGAAATTGATCATTTTTGGAGTCTTCACAGTTTGATCTTATACCGGTATATTTTGATGGTATTTTATCTTTTTAGATACATGGTTTAATCATAGAACTTTTATTGTAGTTTTAGACTGCGTTATCATCATTGTCTGCTTCATATGAACTTTAGTTTTAAATCAGTTCGGTATTATGACCTTCTTTGTGATTAGCTGCCTTTGTAGGTTTTGTTTGTTTTCGCATCCTTGTTGACTTGTGGTCGAATGACTAATCGATCTTTTTTTCTTATAGGTTGATAGATTGAATCTATATTAATGTTTAGTATTTGTTACTCTTTCTGAATCTGTTGTTTTCTAATAGATTTGAAATCAAATGACCTAAATTCATTTTTCCAGCCGTACCATAGCTGTTCGAACAACTAATCCCTAACGAGCAAATGTTTACACTGATCACTCACTGCGTTTTCACCTATATCATGTATATGTAGTCTAGAGTTTCCTGTTGATTAACTACAACCAGCATCTTGCATGCTATATTGAGTCACTTATACTAGCGGCGCTACATTATCATTTGATTGATAAAAATCCGTCAAGAAATACGTCATTAGCCACTACTCTTGCATTAATCAATATGATATTCAACTCGTTTAACAGACAGCCTTTATCAATGGGTTGGAAATCATCATATTAGAGTTTTATGACGTTTAGTGAGTAGCTTGTAACTCTGTCTGTGTTATGAGAGACGATTAAGCTAATAGGAAAAATTTTACAATGGTTTTATTTATGCATCCGGATTGCGTGACTATTAAATATTTTTTTATTATTATTGTTTATATTCCCCTAGTTTCAAGCTTTATTTAAACTACAAGTTATTGTTCTAACATTTTTAATTCAGAAATTAGAACCGATTATTTTTGGACCCATTACTTCGTTTTTATATTCTCAATGTCATTCCTTTGTGTTGTGTAATTATTATTCTAATTGGTCTGAAATATAAATGCAATATCTTTAAGCTAGTAAATCAACGGTCTTGTTCTCTCACTTCCGTAAGCACCGGACCGATCATTCAGGGCAGGATACCAATCTCACAGTTGACTTTGTTGTATTAGTGTTAGTTCGGTCATTGATTTTCCTGTTGATATGCAAGCACCTAAAAAAAATGTATTATCTTGGAGAACTGTTTTCCGGTAGACTATTTCATTTATTTTGGTTGTATACAAATTTGACGTTTTATTCCTATTATTATTTAATTCCTCTGGTCCTATCCTCCTATTTGGTACATTGACTGATAGTATATTATTTTCCATCGATGAACTATGATTAATCAATTGTGCATAAGTTACTCCAGTTCACATTCACTATTACTCCTATCTTGTGTCAATATTAATTTTGTAATTGGTTAACTGTGTAGTCAGGCTTTATGTGTATACAAAGCAATGCTTGAAATACAATACGATTTCGTCTGGTTGATTCATTGTCTTCTGTTATTCCTATTTTGGTCTGGGGTCTAGAGGGCAACGGGCAGACGTAAAAGGACTAGGTTGGCACTCATTGGCGTTGTTATTGTGACTACGCGCGCTTAAGGCTATAAAGATCAATTCATCTCATGCACCAACTGTAGCAGTTTTTTACGTCATAACAAATGGTTGTTTGATTCAGATCAATTCATGATATCAAATTAACCTATATACTGTTACACAGATTTATTTTTACTTCATGACTTCCAATAAAGTTAATTTCATTTTATAAACGAAACGATTACTTAACATATCGATTATTTAGTTCGGTTGTTTGTATTTGTCACAGATGTCGGTTTCCTATTATTGAAAACTAAGGAACACTGGACAACTGTTTCGTCCTAGCAACGGACTTGTTAGTAATGCACGCCCTTGATTCCACCTCAATTCAAATAGGCAACTGTCTGTTTTAAATACGATCTATCTTTATTCATATGCTCTGTTTAAGATTTAGCGAAATGTCTGTAAAATTCAACCACTAAATGATTATTCAAACATGATATTATCCACTATTCAGTGATCAGTCAATGTCGTAAATATGTGATGGTTTGCTTCCACAGATAGTTTACGTACAGAACATACGGATATTCTTAATTATTATGTCACTTTAATCTCCGAAAAACCTATTACATAACTACGGAATTGATGATTACTCAATTAGAATAGAAGGCATGAACCATCAATTTCCTAGTCTTCTAAAAGACATTCAATATAATCTTATTAAACTTATTCACTGCTTTCTAATAAGTGATTATACAATATTACACAAATGGAGTGGGCCTATTACAATTATTATACTAATAAAGAGCAAACGAATCTTGACAATATAGCATAATGTCGTCATGGTATGTCCTGAAGATTCTACTGCGTAAACCTACTATTGTATTTTGAATAATAAGTAGTTCAAACTACAGCCACGGATTAACACACTATCAACAGTAGGGAAAATGTTATGAATTAACTAGCACATAAGAATTATATCATCCTATATCCATATGTAGCTGTTTTAGATATTGGTAAGTTTAAGAAGTGAGTAAAAATAAGAACCAATTACATATCAAGGTCGAATGGATATATTAGTACATAAGAGAAATGGATAGACAGGCGACCACATTATCACGCATATAGAGACTGACATGGATAAAGGTACATAGTAGTCATGACAATAAAAGTACAGATACAACGAACGGATACATGAGTCAGAAAATAAACTATACTTGCTATATAGAAAACCACACCTACTCAACTCATATCTTAAATGAAACATTGTTAAGAATTTCTAGGCCGTATACTAAACTAAAACTTAACAACCACTCAAGGTGTCATTCCCTCCACCTTCCATCATGTGATGGTACATACATTTGTGGAAGCTAATGTCTCAGACTTAGTTAGACAACTATTAAATACCAGGAGAAAACTGAACAAATGCTTCATCTTGGTATGGAATTCCTGAACAGTGCACACTCACAACCCTTCACCTTATTAAAGATCTAAATCAAGACCAGGTTTCATGAAAAGTGCATAATGTAGAGACATGTCTTTAGCTAACTAGCCATACTGATATATAGAAGGAGGTTTTGATATAATCAGTATGAAAAAGTATTTGACAAGGTTTTCATTTTATTTAAGTCATTATTGAGACGTACTTGTAAATTTAATGAGACTGATGCTACTTAGTGAATTACATTCAGACCCAACTGCTTTGACTGTATGTAGTTGAACCATTCCGACGATAATTGATCTTATCTAGAGGGATGCGTTATTTACATTGATCGACCATTGAGTAGTGATTAATGTGATACTTTTTTTTCTAGTCTATTGTATTTCTGATAGAATTCTATTGATCGAATCATAATGTCAGTTTAATTCACTCTCTGCCAACATCTTCATAGTCCATAGAATTATTCATTAATTGATTTCTTTTCTTCAATTTCTTAATTGAAGTAATTTGAATAAAGTGAATAAATACATTCCCAAGATACAAGTTCAATGTTAAAAATGATTTCATTTATATCTGCTTTGTTTTTATGCATGGAGAATATTTAATGATCGATTTATTAAGGCTACTTTATTTTGAATTAAGTAGTCAGTTCGTGATATCAGCATTAACAAATTAACTATCTCCACAACAACCCCTTGAATGTAACTAATTATCAGCTCACTAGTGACTAGCTCCTTGAGGTAATTCCTGGAGTTCTTGTGTGAAGACGTGACCGGTGGAGTTCAATCGTGTCGGGTGTAAGACAGTAACTCACCGATGACAATTAATGAGGTCGCGCAAACGTAACACGAATTGACTGAATTAGAAATATCAACCATTAGGAGTCGGCTCAGTGGTCCAATGGTAAAGCGCTCGTCGCGGAGCCAGAGGGTCCTGGGTTCGATCGTCAACGGGATCGTGGATGCGCACTGCTGAGAAGTCCCATACTAGGACGAAACAGCTGTCCAGTGCTTCCAGGTGATCAATGGTTGTCTGGTTCAGATCAATTCGTGATATCAGCATTAACAAATACACTTTTACAGAAGTAAGTAATGAATGACATTTGCTGATACTTCATTCAATATTTCCACTAAGTAATTAAGACTACAACTAGAGAGAAAGAATTTCTTCTCACTTAGCTCCTCATCATGACTCAACACTAATACATATCTAGTGTCACATAAGAATATGAAGTCAATAACCACTAAATGATAGTGAGTAAATCATCGAAATGATGACTAAACAACGTAAAAGGAATTGAGGTGGTGTGTGAAGATTGGTATTAAGTTTTAGTTGATTGAATTCACCACAGACTTTTGTTGATAGGGCACCATTGAAAAACAAGGGGTACTGGAGGGATGTTTTGTTCTAGTATGTGACTTTTAAGCAGTGCGTACCATAGATTCCGCCCCAAGGGCTTCATGTTGGAGAACGCCTAACTTTGTGGTGGGATTCAGACCTGTCGGGAGTGAGACAGTTATCACCGATGACAATGGGTGATCGTCGCACTATGTCACAAATTGATGGAAGTTGAATTCTACCACAAGATGCCAGTCTAGTGATCCAGAAGGGTAGGCGTTCGCTAACTTAAAGCTCTTGGGACAGAACCTAGGGTGCACACTGGTGAAGAATCTCGTACTAGGATGAAACAGCTATCTGGTTCCCCCCTGATTTTCAATTATACGCTACCAACATCAATCTGTGACAAATTCAATCAACTGTAACGTAAAAGGTCAGATTACATAATGACTGAACAAAATAGAATGGATTCGTTAATTATCCCGAACGCTTATGGATTAATACAATCGAAAATTTAAGATTCAGTTTAGAAATCAGTCAGTTTCTCGAATTAATTACTAAGGGACATAAACAAATTGTAAGTTTAGAACACATGTAGGATATCAAAAATTAAAAGATTAATAGTAGGTGTATAGCTATGGCCTCTGCTGTTTGCACGACGCAACATCTGGAGGTAATTGATGAATTCAATGAAATTTGATGCATCACTTTAAATGATGAATTAACATCAACTCAATAATCACTGTCGACTAAGTGTGCTAGAATTGGGCTTCATATCACCGTTTATTCAATTGACTAATATACAATCACAAATAATCGTATAAGCGTATATATTAAAAGTCCGTAGCGATAAATTTATGAGAATTGTGTTTGAACGTAACTTAAATCCAACAAGCACAGAATTGAGACAGTCATCAGAACGGAGTGTCCTCCAAGTTGAGTTCAATCACACATCAAGCATACATGCTACAGCGTAAAGTACAATATGTGAAATAATATGTCAAGGGTTATCATCGGCTGCTACAACATCCAAACTATAAAATAGTAGATGTACAGCCAATAAAACCTACTTTGAAGTATAAGCGGCTGCTACAAGCTGATACATTTTATTATTATATCTTTGTTATGAAGTAAAGATTGATGAATTCACATTATTCAACTAAAATCAATTGATGTAAAAATGTTTGTAAATCCCCGTTGTTGATGCTGATGTGGTTATTAGGTTGCAAGATTTTATTGGTTGTTAAATGTCAATATTTTATTTTATCCTGGTTAGAAATCATTACATTCCCCTTGGAATCCTCCTAGGGTTACTGCCGGTTCCAAGCCCGGAAAAATGAGGAGGATTGAATATTGAGTTAGCAACTCCATCCAATAAAAAAGAACTTACCGAAAAAATACAAACCAGAAATCATCAGCTGAATGCACTTGGATTCCACTGTTGATGTTAACACCCAAATCTTCTTAAACCTTATTACAATATTTAGACTATCCGCTTAGGATGTAAATCTATCAATGGGCAATCATTAAATACACTACTTAGCATCAACAACCGAAAAATATAAGCCCTTATGTGTAAATTCATAATCGTTGTACCAATAAGTGGGTATATAGACTCAGTGGAAAAGTGAATGACGTTGGACACAAATCGCTGGGATATAACTAATTCAAAATAGAATGAAACCTATTTCTTGGATGTCAGTGTCAACCATAATTCAGCTTTACGGATTTGACTGTCTATTATTTTAAGTCATTGTATATATTATTCTTATAGACATTGAATAATCATTAATTCTGAATAATTACTGATAACTTTATTACAACACTTTTTGAATTTTTCAACTTTCTTTCTAAATATTCTCATAGCATATAGCCGTGAAACCTGCCTCGACTCCTTAGCAGGGCTATGGATGCTCATTATTGTGAAATCCCAAACTAGTTAGAAATAGCTGACTAAAATCCCCCTGGTTTTCAATGGTTATTTAATTCAATTCTTTATAACAACTTTATAAAAAAAGATAATCATCCGTTTAAATATTCATTATTCTTGAGAATTATCTTTGAAAATGTTAATGTCAGATTTCGTTATGCTATTAACCTTTATTTTTACATGCTTATTCTTAGTTTGAGTACTATTAGGGACCACAGAGCACTAGATATCCCTTTCATCCTATTATGGTGCTCTTTAATATTAGGTAAGTCCTAGAAATCCTGGGTTTAGATTATTTGCAGGTTAATAAGTGTGCACTGCTGAAGTGTTTCTATTATGATGCGAGAAATTTGGTGGTTGGTTGACCGAATCCCAATTAGGTGTGCTTGGTCGATAATTGTGCGTCTGCCCTATGCCCACTTAGTCAGTCCCAAGCTGGAATAAGAAGAACACAAAACAATAGACCAACCAGGCAGAATCCTATTGTATTTCAAGTATTCCTTTATATATACATAAAATTAGACCGCATAGCAAACCAATTAGAAAATTAACATGAATGCAGAACAAAGGAAATAGTGGTAGTGAATAGGAACAACTTGTACACAACTAATTAACTGTAGTCCATAATAAGAGACAGTTTAATAACAGTAATTATGCTAAACGGGAGGATAGGATAAGAGAAAGGTAACAATAATAGAAACAAAATGTTTACATTACACACAATTAGAATAAATGAAATAGTGTTCTTAAAACACAGTTCTGAAAGTTTGTTACACTTCTTTGTGGTCCGGCATAACAGTTTCATACAATGAAAGAACAGTTACTTAATTTTTTTAACGCCACTCACCTGTGATCGATCCATCATAAATGTTACTTACAAATACATCTCTGTTTTAGTGGATTAAGATTTTCTATAATGTAGCATGAAAATAACATAATATTTCAAAATATGTACAATTTGTAAATTTTAAATTGGATATCGCAAGTTTGAAGGTATTTGAATCTTCACGTCGATTGATTGGTGGACTGGGGTTGACCACTCGACGTTTCTATATATTTATTCTGAGCATAAATTCAGATGGATTATGGCTGTCAAATGGAATCCGGTAAGCACATTTCGTCTAGTTAGGGATTCGTCAGGTAGATGTAACTGCATTCAAGTGATGATGTCCACACAGGGACTAGAACCTAATTCTTTCTTTGATAAATACCCCTGCGTATACCACTGAGCTATCGGATCCAGCTAACGAGTTTCGAATAGGATGAAACGCTCTTCTTGAATTTCACTTGCAAACCACAACTCAATCTAATTCATTGATACCGCATTACTAATTTCACGTTATCACTGTAAGTAATAAGTGAATTACGATCATAATTCTACATCCTTTAATTATAAATTACTTTGAAAGTTTAAAGAAATTACTTCCAGAGTGTGGTTTTCTGTGGACTAACTTTATAAGTTGATTAAAGTTGAAAATGTAAATTGAATGGCAACTTACTGGACTGAAGGCTAAACATTTATCATGAAACGTGAAGATGAATAGTCTACTGTAGTCTTCAACTAGAGTAAAGTAACTTTCATTTGCTTTCTGTTTTTCAGTGATTGTGTTATTTAATTATCTTCATACCCAAATCTAATTTTAGTTAATGAATTCGTCCCAGATTGATGTTAATAGGGTATCATTGAAAACTAGGGAGCACTGGACAGTTGTTTCATTTTAGTATGAAACTCGTCAGCAGTGCTCACCCAAGATTCTGCCTCATGGTCTCCAGATTAGCGAACGCCTAAACCCAAAGGCAAAACAGCTACCCAGTGCTCCCTGGTTTTAAACGGTACCTAAGTAACACAAATCTGTGACGAATTGATCAACTAAAATTGAATACCACAAACCACCTCAATCCAATTTAAATTATCTATTCATCATAAACTGATTGTAGTCATATTGCATTAAAAATTGAGGAGTATTGAAAAACTGTTTCATCTTAGCTTCAGATTCTTAGACACTCCTTATTCATTTTTCCATCATAGAATCTAACCGAATACCTTAAATGATAATTGTTCAAATCTACTTTTATACATCTTCATTTATTCTTGAATTATCTATTTCTAATTGTATGTAGATTCAATACACTAAATAACTTTCTACTGTGTTGTTACACAAAAGGGTTGATCTTAAAAATGATACACAAAATGAAAACATTCATACACACAGTTAGATACAAACGGTATACAGTCACATTCACACACACACACACGTACAATTGATAACATATACAATTTTCTATAGATTTAGTTACATAATAATGTAATTCCATTACTTTATCTCCTATTGTATCAATCGATTTTTCACAATACTTAAAGGTTATTCATTTATTATGTTTATAGTCAATTGATAGGTGGATGTAGAAATATCGATTATTGATTTTTGCTTTACAAAATATCGTCTACACACACACACACACAAAATGAAATAATCAAAAATCAATAAATTTAATGTTAGGATACTAGATTTATTGTAATTAATTTGATTACTTTATACCTATAAAATTTATGATAGAATATCAGTAGTTTAAAATTGTATTTTTAAACTGTTGTTTGCACAAGCTACTTCCAATACTCTGACCAGATACCGTCAACAATAACCTTCTCTATGATAGAAAACAAACCAACCAGATTCCAGCCGAGAAAGAAATTGGTTCAAAAAAACACTGGAGGTGGATAAGACACACATTAAGGAAATCATCAAACTGTGTCACAAGACAAGCACTAACTTGGAATCCTGAAGACCAGAGGAAAAGAGGAAGACCCAAGAATACATTTCACCGGAAATTGGAGGCAGGTATGAAAAACATAGACAGCACTTAGGAAGAAATGGAAAGAAGAGCTAGAACAGAGTTGGTTGTAGAATGACGTTTGGCTTGCTATGCTTCACGTGAAATAATAAACATTGATTGATTGTTTAATTGGTAACCATCATATTGGTTACAACTCAGTGATCAACTAATGTGTAGTACACATATTCATAATTTTTCATCATTAAAATCCCTAAGATTTCGATTTCAGTAATAGCCATTTAATAAGTCATTTCAGTCACCTTTATCAAGTGTCAATCATCAATTGTTCATGCAGATGCATTGTAAGATAAGAATCAACGTTTTAGTCAAGAAAATATTCATGTATAAAGGACGAATTTCATTGGTTTTTGTAACACTCAGGGTTATGTAACATTCTAAGTATTGTCAGCTATTATATTTGTGAAATGACATGTATTACATTGCTTAATTAGTAGATGAAAGTAGTAGAGTGTTAAGAAGTGGTGAATGTGAAGAGTGATGTGAAGGACAGATTGATGATGTAGGGAGGATTAGAGGCAGTGATTGAGGAAGGTTAGTAGACAGGCAGGTAATTAGTTTAAATGCATACGAAGAGGTTGGCAGTCACTTAGTCACGTTGTCAGTCTGTCTTGAAATTCATTGTGACTCGACGTTTTCATTTACTCCAACCTTAATTGTTTCTTGACGGTTGCGTGTATACATGATTTGACGTAATCGGCTTCATTAGAAAATACTGAAAGACATGATGGTGTATCTTAATGATATACAATCACTGTAAACATCACTTTATTACCAACTAGGCGACAAAGTCATCATCGTTCAGATTTTAGTGTTTATCGAATTGTGAATCTGTGTTGTTGCTACTAGTCTAAATGAGACAAAAACACAGATTTTTAGTATGTGATGGTTAAAAGTAGTAGACTGAAAACCATGTTCAACTAAAATTCATGCTAATATGAATTCATCATCGTGGAATATCTAATCTCTATTAGATTTGGACCGGCATCACTAAGTTTCAGTTAGAGATCTCAGACGTAACTGACTTGCAAATTAATTCATTCCTGAAAAGTCGTTTATGTCATATTCTTACACCATCAACACTAGTGGACCATTATATAATGGCGAAATTCTCGCTCTAGATAATTTGTAATGTAGCGAGCTGTTCGCGAATCGATTGTAGTAGGAACTATACTACTAGACTACGGCCTAATGATGCTGATGCTTAAGCATTTATCCCTAGAATTTAAGATTTTGGGTTAGATATGTGACGGATTAAATAGCTGTTCAGTGCGCTCTTTTGATTTCAGTGATATACAACAAAACTCAATCTGTGACGAGTGTAAACAATAAATTAAATTTGATATCATGAATTAGTCTAAATTAGACAACCAGTGATCACTAAAAAGTAATGGGCAGCTATTTTGTGCTAGAATCGGACTCATCAGTTGAACACACGAAACCACCACGGATCGAACATGGTACCTTCAAGCTTCGTGGCTAGCGCTTAACCATTATATCGCTAAGCCCACTTCAAACGGTTGATATTACTACCTCAGTCAATTCGCGGCATATATTACTCAACCTCATCTACTACCATAGGAAGGTCACCGCCATACACTCGACATGATTGAACTTCACTAGTCCCATCTACTCAATCACCCAATTACAATAAATCAAATACCAATCTTTATTGGACCATCTGAACTCAAATATCCGTTTATTATTTTATAACAAATAATAAAGAATAAATATGTGGGAAATAAATCAAAGGAATCATAATAACAATAATTATATAGTTGTTATTTATTTTGCCCAAATAGGATTTTAAAGTATTATTGTTCTCAAGAAATATTTTATTCATTTAATTTGTCGATTATTTTTCGTATCTAGTTGGTAATTAATTGATATAAGCAGAAGAAATATTGGCCGTCATCATTACTGTATCCATACCTACATACATATCTACCTATCCATGCATAAACATACACATTCAAACATATACACATGTACATAAAATTACATATGTATTACAATAGGCATTCACATCATAGAAAGTAAAAGGTGATTGTATTGGAAATAATGTACTGTGAAAAGAAATCCAGACAGGAATGGTGGAAAAATGTCAAGGTGAAAACCAGAAAATAAAGAAAAATTTATGTGAGAAGTAAATCATAGTAGTAGTAGTAGTAGTAGTAGTAGTAGTAGTAGTAGAAGTAGTCAGTTTAAACCTTCTTCCTGCATAAATATAATAAGGCGGATAGGTTTTAGTGAAAAGCATACATAAACAGATAACTTATAAAGACAGTACACAAAGAAATAATACAATAAATATATGAATAAAAATAAAACATATGACCATTTTACACCTCTGTATTCTCTCCCCCTCCCCTAACAACAAAATAATAGTAATAAGAATAATAATAACATTATTCTCATATTACTACATTATCACCATCATCATGAATTATATTGGCTTCACTTATTTATTATTTCAATAATAACATTTAAAGCTTGCTGTTTGATGATTGGTTAATATGTAACTGTTGATTAATTGGTCAAAAGTGAAGTACAATGACATATATATATATATATATATATATATATATATATATGCAGCTGTATGCATTAGCTGATATACATATAATATTATTCAATAAATTCATTAGTTATAAATGCATTCAACACATATTACTATGTTTAAACAAACAAACAAACAAGAAAGAAGATGAAACAACTAAAAAGAACATTAAATCTTTCTTGTTCTTTTCTTTTTACCTTTCATGTTCTCTCAATTAGAAGTCAATAAAAGCAATTAATCCTAAAGATTATTTCACTGACAAATATAGATGTCTTTTGAAAAAAAAAATATAAGATTAACAATTAAAGCATTGAATATTGAATAGATGTATAGCTCATTGCATAAATAAAAATGTAGTAAACACTAATGCTGATCATAATAACAAAGTAGCATCAATAATAATAATGCTAATCGTAGTTTATAGTACTAGCAATACTTTTGTATAATAATGAATATTGTTGAGAAAACATGTGTAATAATGAAACAATAAGGTGTTTTTCTTTAAAACAACAACAACAACAGTAGCATAGAGACACCTTTAAGAAAACTGATAAGAATATTGAGTTTCTTTTTTCACTCATTATTATGATCTTTATTTCAAAGTATCAGTTAACTTGAAGAAATTAATGTAAATGAAATGGTTACTTGTAAGTAGTATTTGTAGCCTAGAAATTTTAAAATAAAATACAAAAACATTGATTCTTATATGTGTATGAGTAAAATTCTTCCTGGAAACTATTTTCTTGTTTATTTGTTAAAAAAAAAGAACCAGATTAAAAAAAATTGTTTGTAAAATCAAAAAAAAAATTCAATAGTTCAATTATCATTGATTATTGAAATGTGTACATTTTAACACTAATGAATTTCAAGCAAAAGAAATGAATAGGAATAATACATTCAAAACATACTAATGAATTCAATTCAATCTGTTAGTAATTACAAATTCAGTAGTATTCATAATCATTAGTAGTAGGCATCTTTTTTTATTAAATAAGTTTTTCTTTTTATGACATCCTAAACAATTATTGATTATACTACTTTTATAAACTACTACTTATATTTAAGACATGTTACTAGGATACAATAAACTATACTAGAACACATGATTATACTTTTTTTTTCGTTATTATAAAATTATAAAAAAAAAAAAAGAGAGTAAAAGGAGAAAGTGATGATTGAAGTGTAAATAATTATACCATTATTTCTAAAGAAACCATTGTGTTACTACTATAGACAGATATTAACAATCAGTTTTGTTGTATACAGTAAATATCATATTGTATACTTTGTTTTAAAGGTCTAATATAATTATTATTGTTATATAATGGAATAAGGAAAGAGTTATTATTGATGTCTATTGTGAATAGATATTCATGTGCAAGATTGTTTAAGGATAAAAGTGTATACTTTTCAACTTGATAATATGTTACTTATGAAGGAGAGTGGAGTAGAGAGGTATTATAAAGTGTGATAGTTATTCATTCAAGAATATAACAACATCATAACTACTAATGTTTCATAATAGTTTTTTCTTTGTATCTTCAGAACAAAAGCATTAATTAATACGTACATATATGCCCAAATTGAGAAACAAATAAATAAAAATTTAGAAGAGTATTAACCAATAAAAGAAATAAATTAATCAATAATTTTATTGATTGATTTATTCAGCTGGTTCATCAGCAAGTAACATAGAGTATAATTGTTTATCTGCCATACAACCATCCATAAATTCTTCTCTTGTTAATACTCCATCAGAATTACTATCCATTTTTTCAAATATTTCATCTGTACGCGCTTCAGGACTTAAATCCACTGTGGATTCATCAGCACCAAGCATACTGTAAATTGCCTAAATGTATACAATGAAAATAATAATAACACTAATCATTTTAAAAATAGATTTATATACATATGAATTGTTACAATTACATTCATGAATATTTCACAAGATACTGAATATGAAATTTCACATCATGGATTGATCAATTGAATAATCTTACTAGTAAAAAAATTTTCAGCAATTTGCTTTTATAATCTCATCGAATATCAAACTCGCTATATTCAGATTTTATAAGTAGATTACAGATGTGACATCCTATGATTGACATTTCCAGTTTCCATCACATTGCATTATGTCCGGTACTTGTTTGAAAGACTCAATACTCTGTGTATATTTTAATGTCGGATGGTTGAATGTATACATTTCTTGAGGGTTGATACTCACCGAAGAAACGTATCTGGGATACCAAGGAGGCCGAAACTTTCTGTTGCGGCCAAACCTTGGTACGCCAAAACGGTTCTACTATATTCCTTTGTTAGTCACAGGCTATACGGAGAATATGTTACTGAGGATTCAGTGACATCATTTCTCAACGTCAACTAACCTAAATCTGTTCTGACATTTGAAAACATCGGAGAATATTCATTTACTCACTATAGTTAATAAGTAGATAAATCACCAACTTAACTCACTATAGCTATTAGGTTGTTAAAGATGATTTGTGAATAAAATAGTGGCATGAGATTCGGAAGAAGAGCACATCCATGTTAGTATCAGGACTCAAACTGATAATTTTCAAGGCATATAGTAAATGATTAACATTCGAAATGATTCGAAGTTAGCATCCAATAGGTTACATTTGTAACTTTGGTAAATTCACTATACTAAGCAATCATCATAAATTGCTACGGTTGAGTAATTATCCCACATCCAACATAATCATCAACCCTTGGTCACAATTTTCTACTAGAACCTTTTAATGCATAAACATTGATATAATAATCCTTTTTTTTCACTTCGGTAACCAAACTTGTCACTAACAACAAATTAAAAATAAGAATCATTTCAACTTAAGAACT
Source organism: Schistosoma japonicum (assembly GCA_025215515.1). Classification (NCBI taxonomy): domain Eukaryota; kingdom Metazoa; phylum Platyhelminthes; class Trematoda; order Strigeidida; family Schistosomatidae; genus Schistosoma; species Schistosoma japonicum. The sequence continues at coordinate 14,975,168 of CM046066.1, forward strand.
AGTTTTCAGAATATAATTTCAAATTCATTTATATATATATATATATATATATATATATATATATATATATATATATATATATATATATAATCCTTGCTACTAGACTGTTTGACTGGTCTATGTTTACTTTCTTCTCCTGATCTGAGCTAGTTAGTATAGGCACAAGGTAATAATGCACTAAGAATATCTGGTTATTGTTCAAGTTGATTTATTACTCAGTTGGTTATGAAGGTCACACGTTCATTAGTTAGTTAAGCTTTAGCAATTAGAAATCATCTAACTATAGAACACATCAAAAGTACTTAATTCTATTTTACAAATTTGCATTTACCATGGATATTTTTTAGTGACTAAGTACTTTTATCTAACCACACCCTGTTTTTTTATTTTTTAATAATATTGCGTTCATTTATCTAGACATTACGTGAAAATTGTATGTAATTAGTTATTATTTTGACATTAACAATTATCTAGAACAAGAAATTGTCTTTTACCGATATAAACACAAATACAAGTGTGATAACACTTAGAAACAACATTGTAAGTCATATACACAAGTTTCCGTTTTTATTCATATACTACTTACTAGTAAAGAGAATAGAGTATGCTTATGAAATTAACAGATATTGTTTATAATTGAATGGTATGAAGATTGTCGAATTTGATATCACGAATTGGTCTGAGTGAAAGAGTCATGTCTAGTATGAGAGAATTACTCACAGATGGAGTTGGTTAATGTTAACGCTATTTGACTGACTTAGAAATGTCAATAATTGAAAGTCTTCTAAGTAATTTAACGGTTAAGTTTTCGCTATGGAGTCTAAGAATTCATGGTTTGGTTCCTGGTGAGGTCATGGGTGAGCACTACTGAATCGTTCTATGACGGGACAAAACAGTTATGTGGTTCATTCTGGTTTTATAAGGGTCATCTAACTCAAATCTATTCGTGACGTTAGATTCCGAATATACTGACTACTTATGTAATCGTCATTGTTGTCTTTTAACCTGAACTTCTTAACCGTTTATTTATACATGATATTACTTTCAAACTCTGTGATGAATGAAATCAATCGTTTAACTCCTGTGAATTTCACATGACAATACAAGACAATGATAGATAGTGATGTCTACTAAAAAAGGTGAAGCACAATGTGACGGATTCCAGTATTAGTTTAAACTGATCTTTTATTCAAATTGACAGTTGATTATTAATTCATTAAAATGATATCATGTAGGTGATCTACTAAGTATTTGATTTATACACACAGCTTTTGAGGAGTAATTCACATGAAATTTAATGATATCATCTGAATGATTAAATCGAGGTACAGAGATAGTGGTATATGAACTGTAACCTATTGACTGAAAACAAGATAAATTGAATAATAACTTTAGTATTAATTAGAACTTGAAATGCCTATGAAGCTATGACTTGATACACTAAAGCTGATTTATGGATGTAAAACTATTTTTCCCGAAGTTACTAGAGTGGTATTGTTAAGATGTTTCGTCTGAATTGTTCTATCATCAAGTAAAACTATTGTAGTGTTGTTGCTACTTTCGTGAACTTGAAGTGGTACAAGTTCAGTCATGTATCCCTTAAGTTTTCAAATGACTATATCAACTGTCTGACATTATGATACCTTCCAAAACATCTAGATAAATATAAATACATATATATAGCCAATGCTTATATGACTACGTACTGTACATTATCGGTTCTATACCACTTTGCTGATAAGTTCATTCAATTTGCTCCAACTTCTCTCAATGAGTACATGGAAAAATAGTGACTAGTTGAGACACCGTGTGGTGAAAATTCATACTGCACTAAACATACTATTGAATAAGGCTATTATTATTATTATTATTATTATTATTATCTAGAAGACTAGAGTTATCGAATTAATCATGTCTGCAGAACGATTCCAACTTTATTTAATAAACATTTAGTACTACTAGAACTACTCACTTTTAGAACAGAAGAATTATTTCTAACAGTGGAATTAAGATCATATGATTCGTCTAGTTAACGATTCATTAGTTGCGTAGATCATCTTAATATTAACATTCACATTAATACTTATACAGAACACCCTTTTACATCAAATGTTAATAAATCATTCACTGAGAAACTGATTTTTATGTGCAACAAATGTCTATATCTAGGTGACCTACTAAAGGTGTATGCACACCAACATATAGAAGTTGAAATTCTGTTGTAAAGATTAACATAAAGATAATTTCGTAAAATGCTAAATATAGTATTTATTATTATTATTATTACAATGACTGCTAATATCAATACAATTATTTTTAACATCATCGTTTCTACGACAAAGATTATTGATTTTCATTTTGTTGACAACTATCGTGAATGAAAGGGAATACCATTGAAAATCAGGGAGCACTGGTGAGCTGTTTCGTTCTAGTATGGAACTTCTCAGCAGTGTGCAATCTTAGATTTCTTCCCGAGGGGTTCAGGTTGTCGAACGCTTAACTCTCCACACTACGTGATAGATATTTACTGGTGGAATTCCGAACTTCAGGATGTTTCTGAAGCTCTGGTGAGAAGTTGTGAGTGGTGGCGTCCAAATTTGTTGGTAGTGAGATAGCTATCATCAGTGACAGTGGATGTTCGTAGAGCTACATCACAAATTAGTGGAAGTAAGAATTCTACTATTATAGGCCGGCTCAGTGTTTTTAAAAATAAAACAGGTGGATTACATAACTAATCTTAATAAGCGAAAGGTGTAAATTGGTAGTAGGATGGTATGTGTACAAGTAATAATGATAAGTTGATTCATAATAACAGCATGAGTACGAACAATTATAAATTGGATGTAAGTCAATACGTGTGAAACCAAGCTTGTTAAAACAAAAAAATACTAGTGATAATGATGATAATCGCTCTAGATCCCAAACTGATGGGAGTAAGAATTCTGCAATTGGATGCTGACTAAGTGGTGCAGAAGGTTAGGCGTTGACATACCTAAATCCCCAAGGGCAAAATTTTAGGTGTGCATTGTTGAAGAATTATATACTAGAAAGAAACAGATTTCCAGACCTAAGAAGACACTGCGTCGAGAATCGGTCGCAGACATGAAGAGAATAAATAACACTTGGGAAGAGCTGGGAAGGAAAGCTCAGAACAGAGTTGGTTAGAGAATGTTGGTTGGCAGCCTATGCTCCACATAGGGTAACAAGCATTGATTTGATTTGATGATACACATAGTTGGCATTTGGTCAATCAACCACAAATTTCTCGCGTCATAACACTATCCCTGATCTATTTATCTGTCAGCAATTTATTAGTCTTTTTATCGATCTAGTGTACTTTCCTTGAAAATTGTAATTCATTATAAACACATTAAACTTATTAATGACTATTTTTTATAGTAGTTTATTGTTTAACACTTTGATGTTTGAAGTAATAAGTAATGAATATGAACTGTTTCAATGGAAATATCTATACAATTCAAAGTATATACAATGAAATGGTGAATCGTATGTATTAAAATATACGTTTACTGGTTCTTCCCCCCCCCCCCCTATTATCAACAATTCACACCTAACATAATCTAATGAGATTAAGTTCTCTTTTCTTTTCCTTTTTCCGTCGGTTAATATGATACAAAAATATTTGAAATTTTATTTTTTTTTTTTAAAAAAATTAAACATTAGACTTTTTTGTAAAACATAATCACTAAAGTGGAAACCAAAAACAAAAAAACAAAAAAATATAATGAATTAATCAATAAATCATAGAAAGTTTTTTTCCCAACCCCACCCCACCTCTTTCTTTTTATGCCTTAGTTTCTATATAATTTCCCCTTTTATTTAATAGTAAATAAAGAAATAATAATAAAGTGAATGTTTAAGGTATAGCAACCAATAATTTTACGGATTATTAATGAAGCAAATAAAAAAAAAGAAAGTTTTTTTATCTAGTAAATAAAGAAATATCAATAAAAATGAATAGAATCAATGTATAGAATACAGTAACTTGAAACTGTTAACAAAGTTTAAGTGAAATAATAAAATAAAACTGTTTCATACACTTTTGTTCCCTTTATTATTTTCAAAAGAATAAGAACAAATATTTGTGCAGAATAAGATGGTTACATTACTGTGTTTTTTATTAGATGATTAAGTTCAACTTTCGTATTCAATTAGGTTATTTTTAGTTTAACAATTGAGCTTAATTGACATTATTCTCAAATATTTCCAATCACCTCTTATTGACGTCTGATCTCTATTTTGCCTTCTGCTACCTTATCTTGTATTGGACATATATACAGTTACAGCATTTTCTTCAACATTTTAGTCATATTCACATGTCTAACAGGTTTACATAATTTTGATTTCAACTAGATCTATGCATTCTCATGAGTATGTTATAACTGTGCTTCGAATATTAATTTTGTAAAAGAGTAACATTCTAGGTTGTATTCAGTAGCTGATGAGAAACCGACGAAATCTAAAATGAATCGTCATCTTATTCTGAGTACAAATTTATGTTCTAGTTCTCTTAAAAATAAAACTGTTTATTAATAGGAACATAAATGTTACATGTAGGTATTTATTAAATTCTAATGTGTTTTAATTAAAACTAGTTAATTTAATTTCAAACGAATATAATTTATATGCTTAAAAGATTTAATTACATTCATCTATTGAATGATTTCATCTTAGTTACAAAGTATCATAATAAATTCTCATCTTTAAATAACTTGATAATAAGAAGATTGAATAGAATATTTCAAAAGATTACAACTATTGCGTCAATATATTCATTTTATCTAATTCTATACATAACAACTAGATTAATGAAGTTTGACAGAACTATAAATGACTTCAAATACAAAGAAATCTCTTGTTACATATGCATTAATCAATGCATACATTATAGTCCTGTTTGAAGTGAATCAAGGACCAACTAATTCGGTGGTAACGGTCGTGGACTGTGAAACTAGATGAATCAGGATTAGGCATAAGTTCACCATGAGTACGGCATTTTGACAAGTGTCAAATAGCATGAAACATAGGTCCGAAGTTTCCTATTGATTACTCATAAACAACCTCTCAATTCTGTACCTTCCTTAGAGAAAATGAAATGCTGTGAAAAACAACGCACTAAGCTAAACATATTTGCTCTAAGAACATTAATATAGAAGTGTTAAGCATCATTCACAACTCGCTCAACACGAACGTTTATGTATTGAAATTAATAGATAAATATGATACAACTGGATAGAAGACATTAATTATTTCTAAGATACGCATATTCCTAAAATCACAGTTCATAGACAAAAATATCAGCGAAGTGATATCACAATGAGTAGGAAAATTTTTTCATAGTACATTCAAATCATATCAGTACATTCTAATGCACAGCCTCACTCCCCCCCCCCACTCATCATTAGAACAAAAATTACAGTCACACTTGCTAAATTCATCTCATTCAGCTTAGATTAAGATTTACTTGCGTTTACTGATCCAGTTATATCGGACGTGTGGCGCTGAGTTATGTGGATCTAATTTCGTGTGGTAGAATGAATTTGTCAAGGGGTTACTGCTATGACTTGCTAATAGCAACCAACAAATATGAAACGTACTACAGGACGTTTTATTGACTTACAACAATTCAAGTTAACACACGTCAGACAGGATATACATTTAATTAAGTTATAATCCATGATGAGCTTATCCATGGTTAATGGTGATTAGCATTACATTTTAATTCATTGAATTAGTTACAGATTGATGTTGGTAGGGTACTATTAAAAACCAGAGAGTACTTGATAACCATGTCATTTTAGTGCCGGACTCCTCAAAAAAGAACACCCTACATTCCTCCATATAGGCTTCAGATTAATGAGCACCTAACTTTCTACATTACTGGGTGTACACTACTGAGAAGTTCCACTCTGGGACGACTTGGCTGTCCAGTGATCCCTGATTTTAAATAGTACCCTACCAACATTACTAATCATTGATTCATTTAATTTACTTATAAGTAGTGTAGTAACTCCATATTTTCCTTATGATTGTTGTGTCGTTTGATAGTGTATCAAATTGTTAATTGATCTAAAATGATTAAAAGTCATTGACAAGCATTTAAATATGTCGGTCACTTCATTATGTTGTTGTTTAAAAAAATTTCATAACTGTATTCTAATGTGAAACAATAAATAATTTCACTCTGAAATATAACATCACGTATATCTTACGCAACACAAGTACTTCAGTTATCCTACCTAGAAATTACTGTAACTTAGAGTTTCTCACTGTTCTTTGTTGTTAGATAATATTTCGGAACCTGATATAAATAATTTGGTTTGTATTTTGAATATGTTCTGTTAATTTTAACTGTATTTCGGTATGATTGTAACAGTTTTACGAGGTAGTTATTAGGTGAAGACTAACTAGTTGGGATCCATTTAATGTTTGTAACTAATGATTAGAAACTTTGGGTGAAATGGCTCAAAATCGTTCGCAGTGGCGCATTTACATTCGTTTCATGTCCTCCTCCAAATGTCTAGGTTCTGAATTCATTGTGATTTTTAACCGAATTTTATTTACTTAAATCTTCTCTTCAGTGTGTAATTCTCTCAATTAAAACCAACTCTATTGCTGTCTCCATTACTCTAGGATTTGATCTGACAATTTTATTTGCGAATTGAAGCATGGCAACCTGGACAAATGTACACACATACAACTTTCTGAGTTGTAACCGACTGACTGACTGTTTCCCTAGTAGGCGCCATTTTCTTTAGTAAAAGGAATCACAGATGATTAAGTGTTCGGCATACAATTTTTGTAAATGCATATTTTGAAGAATACACTTACGAAACTATTCAGATCAGTTGATCTGTGTCGACCTAGTCATCCCTATAAACTTCTATACATTTAGTTCACATTTTCAGATTATTTTAATATTGGGAGTTGTGTTGCTTGTTGGTTTTGAGTTCGATATCATGAACTGACCTCGATTAAACTGAGAGTAATAATCAAAAATCACTGGAGAGTTATTTCGCCTAATTATGTAACTCCTTAGCAGCTCGTACATACATCCTCACCAGTATGATACATTTTAGGACTCTTTTTGTTTCACAACGAACACTTATACTATAGGGCTTTGGGAAGGCATCAGTGGTTGATTATCTGGTTAATGAATTGACTGAAACCTCCTGATCTTGATCTCCTACTAAGGTTGTAAATGTCTACTGCTGGGTAGTCCCATACTAACTCAGGTCTCGCCATAATTCTGTGTAAAAACAAGTTACTTTTGTTTAGATTTGTTTGTTAGGTTGATAAAAATAATTTTCAAGAAACTTTATTTCATCGAAATTTCTTATTAATTGGAACTTGTCCATAAGTCGAACCGACAATTTTCTAGTTTTGCAGTCTGAAAGATTATCACTAGGCTATTCTTGTTTAAACTGATTTCCTTAACAACTGATACGAAACTAGTGATTAAACAAGGTTTCATTCCGTCTATTTCTAAACAATAAACATTACAACATTACAACTATTCAATGTCGACTGGTTTCATCTAATATCGAATATGTGTTAATTCAATCAATAGGATTCAATGAACATTATTAGATAGACAGCATTTACTATTCAATACAAATAGGCATTAATAAATTATCCATTAGAATAAGTATTAACTTCATATTGGTGAAAGAAAAAAGGTAATTTGCCTCATTTCAATATATGTCGAATAAATAACTTAATAAAAGAAAGAAGATAAAATTGGATATGTACAACCACCCTCCGTCACATATATATATATATATATATATATATATATATATATATATATACATTTTTAGGTTACTAAGCAGGGGAGTATAATGCCAATACCTAACAATATGTCAATACCATATAACAGACACTAAATAAATATATTATTGATTAGATGACAGAAAATCTATGTTTGTTTCTTTACGGTCTATTAAGAAATATCAAGTTTTCTACAACAATAAACTTAGTTAGTTAGTTTGTTTGTTTATATGTTAGTGTGTGTGTGTGTGTGGTTTTTCAAGTTGTTAACAAACTTATCAACTAACCAGTATGCAGATGTTTCGCTTTACTAATGATTTACAAAGATTGAGAACAATTAGAAAGAATTGCTGATTATCTCCTAGAATAAATTTATTTCTATAGATTAATTTCTTGCTTAAATATCTAGAATATTCTTATCTGATTGATAATTTAGTAGTATAATCATTTACCTAATGTGATCCTATTAATTAAATTGATAATGAGTTTTAAAGAATTGATATTCATTACATTTGATTTTGATATTATACATTTACAACTAATCGACCCATCTTTCTGTTCTTCCAATGTACCTACTTTTACAAGTACATGTGAAGTGGTGAATACAATTGGAGGTGACATGAGACGGAAACAGGGGTGCGCACTGTTTAGGAGTTTCACACTAGAACGAAACAGCTGTCCAGTGCTTCATGGCTTACAGTGGTACCCTACCAACATCAATCTGTAAAGTTTTCAGTCAGTCAATATATATATATATATATATATATATATATATATATATATATACGTCTATTAATAACGGTATATTATTAAATGTTCACTAACTTTAATAATTTCAACCATTTCATGCTTTTCAATTGTTCCATTCCCATTGATATCATACATTTGAAATGCCCATTCAAGTTTCTCTTCTGGTTTACCACCTGAAGTAATATTTATAGCAAGAAGAAATTCTTTAAAATCGATTTTTCCAGAATTATCTTTATCAAATGTTCGAAATACATGTGTACAAAATTCTTCAGCATCACCATCAGGAAAAAATCCAGAATAAACTTCAATAAATTTCTTTTTACTTAGTTGACCAGAAGGACAATCTCTCTATAAAGAATAATAACAATATTGAAGGTAAATGGTAGTAGATACGGTTATTTTAAATGCATATTATGAGCATATATATACATATATATACCTTAAAAAGAATGAATAAACAAATACTCAATTAGCTGTACACCATTGTCATAGTCAAGATTGAATATGCAGGATTATCAAGATTATTAAATATTGCATCTTATATTTCGAATTGACTGTAAGTATATAATTATTAAAATCAGGAGACAGTAGATAGCTATCTTGTCTAAATGTGAAGCTCCACAACAGTGCTCATCAACACATGCATTAAATGTTGGACCCAATGACTTCAGGTATCTCCGCACACTAATAACTGAGTATCTAACAGATTACTGTTCTAATTATGATTATTTTTCAATGATGCACAACTATTATTTATCACTAGTGATGGGTAATCCCCTCATAAAATGAACGCAGTCGACCACTACTTACTACATATTATCAACAAAATTTTTGGGAAATATCATCAGCTAATAGTCACTCGGTTATTATGATCACCAGCAGTTTTGTCTAATGTGTAAGTAGTCTGAGTAGTTTGATCATGTGATTTGCACCCTGTATCAATATGGTTCAAATCACACTTAATGCCAAAAGATTTTATTGGCCAACTGTTTTTGTTATTCACAAGTGGAATCACACTTTTTACATGTAAATGAACAGTGCGTATGTTGAATTTACGTTTTGTTAGCAATCTAGTTAATACTGGTACAATCCACAAAGGATGTCAACAGGAACTGGTTAGATGCAATGTGAAATATCGATATAATGAAAATTATAAATTTCAGACAACCCTTTTATACTATTGAATAGTTTTGTGACTATCTTAACTCTGCAGCTCAGTAATTAAAGCTTAATCGTTTGAAGTGAAATTCCCTGTATTCAGGTTTTTAGTGTAAAAATCCACACGAAGATACAGTTATATAGAGATAACCAATCACAAATAGCACGGAATTCGCCTCCTAGATACCTACCAAATATACTAAAACTTGTGACCATTACAATATCAAAGGAATCTGTTTATGATTCGCATATATTAACGGAGACTTATCGCTTACTGTGTTTAATATCAATAATAAGATAGTAGAAATTCTTATGATTACTAGTGTTATTATACTGCAGTCACTAAATCTAAACTCCTTAATGGGATCTGATGAATTGTATATAATGTTCTTATCAAAATAAGTTTTACTTTAAAGAAACTCCAATACGATTAAAATGAATTTGGTATCTTCCCGTTGATTTGTTATGGACGGAAACCGGTCAGCTTTTGTTGGCATATGTGCATCCTGATCGGATTGCCTCGATTTATAGATAAATCACAAATACTGGTTTTTTAAGTTGGTGAACGCAGTGGAGTTTGGCACGAAACGAACCAAGTTCGAATCCTGGCGTGAACATCAACTTTGGGATGCAGGTGCAGCTTGCCAACGAGTCCCAAACAGGACGAAACGTGTTTCCTGTATTCCGCTTGCCAGTTACAATGCAATTATAAAAAACTTTTGTGCATTTTGCTGATTCTCTTTCTTTCAACTGATTTACCATGTAGCAACATGGATCGGTGTATATCTGTAGTAACGTTCACTATGACTGATGCCACATTAATACTTGCACATGAGTATCATGAGTATCAAATATACGTTACATAAAACATCGGAGAACATAATAAGTAAACCTACTGACTTTGCGTGTAGTCTGTAAACATTTCGAAAGGTTTAACAGTTTATATTATAATTTTCATGATAATATTTCATTAGTGTTTTTTTCTTTCAGATAAATGGTTTAATTAATGAAAATTCTATGTCATTCTAGACGACACAGAAGTCATGTTTTCAATTATGCAAGTCCTATATAAAGTAGTTGTCGATTGTATTGCAGTTAAGTTATCTAGCCTACAGAATACAGCATCACTAAGTGTATCCTCTTGAATTGAAAATCTTCTTTTCCAAACTATTTTATGAAACATCGAAGACGACATGTTGCTAAATCAATAACACATTTCATATTTCGTTGTTAAATTTATTTGCGTAAGTGATAAATATTTTAAGTACCAAGAGCTCTACTGCTAAAACCATTCATAGGTCTTGTTTACGTAAGAAGAGTAGGTTAATAAGAAGTGATTTGGAAGAGTGGGCCACAATAGGAAATTCTGAAGATATAGTGTCCTCAATGTGCAGTCCTTTAAACTAGTGGTCACTTTTCAGATTGACTAAAAGAATACAGTCAGTACTAGACTAACACCACATTTGGTGAGGGTAAATATTAAGTTTTTTTGATTGAATTCGTCATTGGTGACTAACTTCAGGATGTTCTTGAAGTTCTAGTAAGATATCGTGACCGGTGGAGATCAGATTTGTCATGAGTGGGACAGTTATCACCGATGGTAATAGATTATTTCCACGCTAAATCACAAATTGATAGAAGTCAGAATTCTACCGATGAACGACACCTCAATAATGTTGTACATTAAGTGTTCGCTCAACTGAAGGCCTTGGGTTTGACCCTCTATCCGAATCGAGGGTATGCATTGCAGAAGAGTCTCATACCAAGAAGAAACAGCAGTCTATTGCCCCCTTCCTCTCAATGGTAACCTACCAACATCAATCTGTAACTAAGCTAATGTTAAAATATACTTTGTTTTACATATTAATGAAATGAAAATCACTAAGCTTAAATATATTAACAAAATTATTTTAATGTAAATGTCAAATCATAATTTAATGCATAAGTTGACATAGTCAACTCTTAATACTCCTTACCCACCTTCCCCCTACCCTTTGTCTGTCTCCCGTCACACTCATAAAAAAATATTATTTCATTCAGAAAAATATTCTCTTTCATTTTTTACACATCATACTAATGGAATAGAGTATTGTACTGTATTTAGTGTATTAGTCTAAAAATAAAGTGATAGATGATTACGTCATTACATTATAGGGAATAATCTCCCAATACAGTAATATACGTAGACATAAAATAGTTACATTTGGAATACAAGATTTGATTAACTATTAAGTATTTTTTTTATTACAATTTCTTGTAGTTAGTTTAATGTATCTATGCTCTTGTATTATCTCATTCATATAGAAGTCTCATTAAAGCACTATTTATACGATCAGAAGAATTTGGTTTCCTAAAGATAACTTTAACTGAAAAAGGTTTATTTAAGGCATTATATGAAAAATAACATGAAAGATTGAAGCTAGCAACTGATATTCAGGAAGCACATCTTGTTCTATTTTGAACTCGTCAGTTTGGTATACTCGTATCATGACGTTAATGTTTATACTAAGATATAAACTCAATCTGTTCGTGTTATACATTCGTATATGCAACTGATGAGTCCGAAATAGGACAAAACATACGTTGTGAATTCCACTTACCATCCATAATTTAACTTTATTCGTATTTACTAAGGAAATCCTATCAGAGCATATACAGACAACAGAAACTTCTCATTTTCAGTACACGTAAATAACAAGTGGAACTAATACCTACGGCAACCAAGGCGATCTAGTATACAAACTGCGAATTAAAATGGCGTGAGATTTTCAAAATGAATTAACGAAAGCAATAAAAATGATTATTTAATCAGTTTCCACTAGCTAACAATAGTTTGGAGATGTATTACCGGTAAATTTAAACTGTGGGCAAAATTAGTATGCAAATATTAGTATGCCTGCATGTTTGGATTATTTTATATTGGTCGTACAAAGCATACACTCTCAAAACGCATTTCGGAGTACTAACTGATATGGTTGTCTAAAGTTCAATATATAGATATCAATAATCCTGTTCTTGCGTACGTAATCAGCTTTTAGAGACAGCCTATTAAATAATCTCTGAAATGATACAACCTGCATCACAAACAAATCAAAATTTCAAACTAAGTAGAGTCTTTTATCTATTTGTCACTACAAACATGGCATGTCGAAGTTCTTTACTTCAATATTCGCCCGAAGTTATGGAAAAAAAATCGTAACTAGTATGGTTCAGACATGTCGACAGTTAAACAATTATCATTAAAAGCACTAAATAATAGTCCCACAGGTTCACTAACGGACTAAACTAGGAGTTCTCCTATAGGAGCTGATCAATCTAGTGGTGCTAATAGTCAAGCATTCGTCACAAAACCCGAACGTCCTGGGTTCCAGTGAATTCACTGATAATGAAGCGTCTAGTGCTAGGATGAAACAGCTATCTGATGCTAATTGTTTTAAAGTAGTATCCAACCAAGATTATTCAATAGCAAATATTAACAACAGTTCAAAACCATTCTTCACAACACCACCACAATCTAATTATTACTTGTCATTTCACTCTGTTTAGATTTATAAGCTATTAGGTTATTGGGGTGAAGATAGTCAACAAGAAATCTGTTAAACTTCAAACAACCAACATCAGTAAAACTTGTGTGATATCGAATCACTCAGATTGCTGACTAAGTTGCAAAGACTAGAAAAACAAGACGCTGTTATTAATTAATGAAATAATGTAAGCCAAAAGTCGGATGTTCACAGATGATTGAGAATATTGTAGAATCTTCTAATAATCTTTAACTATGAGATGTGATCGTTGAAACCAGTTAACTGAATAAATCATCAAATATACAGTTATACGTGTCTATAAAGAATTATTCATGTGCAATCATTGAATTATCACATCATTAGCTTTGAATATGAATGTAGAATTCATCATTCAATCAGTCAATAAGATTGTAAATCTACATTGAGTAGTGTAATACTGATAAACTATATACAACATTTTTAAGATGCTATTGATAGTCAAATAAATCAAAGATATGAATACTGTAAAAGGTGTTTGATTAATGTATTGTGATTTAAAAAAAGAAAAACTGTATGATCAAATTTTATTCATCCAAGAAGTCTGTTTGAGCTGATGTTTTTTACAGTTTAGTTATAATCAAATGGATATCAAATGATTCCGGTGGTTAACTTAGTTTCCAGTTGATCAACTAAATTAAAACCAATTTTATTGAAATAATTAATTACACTATATGATTAATTAGAAATGACATTCAATAAATACATTTTATTCTGTTTAAGACTTGTCAGTTGGATGTATATGCAACATCCTAATATTGATGCTCAGAATATAATTCGATTGTAATATCTGTTTGTTTTAAACGTCTAGTATATTCTCCATGAAGTTCCTATAGCCACTTACATGTTCTTTGCACATAATGTTTATCAACTCAATGTCGTTACAATTATTAGTAAAGGTCTGAATTAGTACATTGTTGAATACTAACAAAAAATAAAGATATTTTAAAAATAAATGTTATTAGTGATATAGCTCTATGATTATCCTATGTTATTGGTGATAACTGTCTCAGTGTCAACTTTACCAATCATAACTTCGCACTAGAGCTTCAGAAACATTATGAAGTTAGTCATTCGTGAACTGATCATTTTAACTGAATCGAGGTGGTTTTTTACAGGTAGATATTAAGTTTGAATTCTTATATTCGTCATAGACGTCTATTAAGTTTAATCTAATATTTAAGTTGGATTGTGACTGGGAAGTGGATTCCAGGACGCTCGTTTCGTCCTGGAACTGGGACTCATCGGCTGGATATACCTGTATCCTAATGTTGATGTTCACTCTAGAATTCGGATGCAGTTCACTTTGTGCCAAATGCCAATACGTTCACCACTAAGCTACTGTATTCAGACAGTCATACTTGTGCAACGGGTACATATATAATTAGAACAAGCTTGCCAGTCACAATCTAACTTAAATATTACTTGTGTACTATAGCTATATCAAGGCAATCCGCTCAGCGTGCACAGAGACTGACCAGTTTCAGTCCATCACAAATCAATGGGAAGATACAAGCTTATTCTAATTTAATCTAATGTTTTAAATAGGAAATCACTTAATTTGTCATAGTATTTTTAATATTCATCCAACTGTATAACGAATAATGACAAGCTGCTGATTCAAATGACTTTATGTTAAATTCGCATTAATCTGTTAGCTATTTTAAATATTCCTATGTTGGTTGCTTTTGTTGTTATACCGATTGTTCGAAATAAATCTTTCGTTGATATACACACAACAACTGTCGGTTGACGGTATGTCCAATTTGCACTATGAAACAACTTGTCATTTACCATGGAAATAGAGTGATTTATTAACAAAATGTAAACAAAAAGACGAACAAACAAATTAATCACTAATGCTTTATTGATTAAGTGAATTTTTTAAGAGAATAAACAAACTACAAAATATTGTGTCAAAATATCATTTATAAATAGGATAACACTGAAGGCCAGTGAGAGATGGATAGCTATTTTGTAAAGAGAGTACACTTCATTATGAAACTGTAACAAAGTCACCAACCACTAGACAAGTAAGAATGTTACCGTTGTGTTTCATGTCATAGTATTGGTGCCACATTCATCGAACCCTAGTAGATTACGCTTAATCAACCATTTTATCAACTTAACTTAATGTTAATTACATATGTATACTTTATACTACAATTAGAATATGCTTGTATCTTCCCACTGAAACTGGTCAGTCTCTGAGCATTCTGAGCGGATTGCCTCGATATATCGATAGTACACAAGTAATATTTAAGTTGGATTGTGACTTGTACTTGGAATCCAAGACGCACGTTTCAACCTCTTCGGAATCCATAGGCTGGATGCACCTGCATCCTAATGTCGGCACGAAGCGGACTGGGTTCGAATCCCAGTGTGAACATCAACGTTGGGATGCAGGTATATCCAGCCGATAAGTCCTAAATAAGACAAAACGCGCATCCTGGATTCCACTTACCAGTCATAATCCAACTTAAATATTTTATACTACAACGTTTTTACTTACAACAATAATAAATTTAAGTAAAGAGTTGAGTTGTTCTGAGACTGTTCTTGAATTAACTGACTTACATTGTTAGTAGATATACTTCCATATCTGATATACATCAACTATTTATTCATCACAATAAAAATATAACCATTCAAACTTTAGAATTATAGGATCAATCCTTTATTTTAAAATAAACTGTGGATTTTATCGTATTCAGGTAAAGTTCTATGCTAGAATGGTTCAATTGTCTAGTGCTTTCTAATTATCAATGAATGTCTGACTATAGTTAATGAGTGATTAAAACAAAACAAAAGGAATAACTACAAAATTCAATATTCAACACACACACACACAATAGAATTGTCTCCATGCTTAATGCCTTAAAAGGAGACATTTTTCAATGTACCGTAGTACTAGATCAATTATCAATTTCAATCATACAAAGATGCATAAATGTGTATTCATATAGATATAAGCTGATTATACTGTCTCATTTGAATAGGATAAATGAATAGATTCGTTTCAACAGTTTACACTTTAAATTTAAAAAAATAAATACAGTTTCATATACACAATGAAACAGAAAAAATAGCCAGGGTTAATACATTCTATTGATTATTCATTAGTAAAACAAAACAAAACTACATGAAACTTAAAAACGCATGTAAACAGTTGCATTTATCTGTTACTATAATTTAACTAGTGTAGGGTTAGTGTGAATACATTAAAACCTAACTAAATCATATTTTAGGTATTAGTCATTGAAAGTTGAATGAATTATTCCAGTTTATCATAGTAAACGTCATTTAAGCACACAATAGAGATTCGAAGTAAACACAGCATTCAATATGTAGTAATGGTAATTGTTGTAATTTCCATTTCATCTATATCGTTGATCAGTAAAATTCACTTCCACACATATCAAGTATTGGGGGAACAAGGAAACGGGTCAATTAAAGTAAGTTGGATCACAATATAAAGACACTTGACGGTATGACTTAAACGTATCTTCACATAAGTTTAGCTGTTGCATCACCCCTTGATTGAATCAAATAGAGTTGAACAATTAGTCATCTATCATTTACACTAGAATGATTTGTTAGGAATTTCAGTTTAGAAAATGGTTATGTTGAGTGTTTTAAAATTTCTAAAGTCCAATTGTATCCAACGGATTACATGTAGTAACTTGATTAATTTTCCGGTAAATTCAATAATTAAGTGCTACATTTTATAATATAATACTCATGATAGATTTTATCATAAGTAGTGCAAATCATCTACAAATATCTTTTGTGAATATGTCCAGTGTAGAGCAGCCTGACTTAGAATGAAATCTTCAATGAGCATGACGCTGAACATGTTGGATGCATCATACTTTGCTAACAATTAAAATTGTTAAATGCTAACAAAGTGGCCTGACAGCTAGGCGATTGCCATGGAAACTGAAGGTCCAAGGCTTAATTCTATAGTGACGCCTTGGGTACGCACTGCTGAGGTGTATTATACTAGAATAAAACAGGTGTATAATACCACATGGTTTTAATAGTTGTCTAACCTATATTAATTGGTGATATCAAAGTCAAACGTTGTAAATATTGTAGATAGCTTTAGTTAGATAATGGTGTCTACTATTTATGGTGAAACAACCTATAGTTTTTCATGTATACTAGTTGATCTACCTCCTTAACCATGATTATGAAGCAGAACAGATATGAGGATATTATTCCCTGTCTTGAACACTGGTGAATAACTCACTCTTCTCTTCAATCGTTCTAGACCTTCTGGTTACTAGTTATAATCAGTTAATGTGAATAACAATTAAATATATTTAATTAACGTATTCTATGCGTCTTGTTTTAAGGATTTTTTATCTGTATGTAATTACCACACTCAGGTACCTCACTAACTCTCTTTAATTGAAACAATTTATCATGAAGCAATCTAAGAGGCCCGTCTATATCACCTTAACATTAATAGGTGATTCAAATAGCCATATGTTAAAACGTAAGCATACACCAATCATCAACCGAATATACTATTCTGCTATTGAAAAGTCCAGGGGTATGATTATTTGTAATCCCACACAGCATTTTAATGATTACGTCACATCCCACTGCGTTTATCGATTTATGTGTATATGTGTCCACATATAAAAATGGAGGGCAAATCGTGAATTGCGTCTAGTAGTAGTTGAAAACATACTTCTAATGACAGAATAGAAGCGCAGAATAAACAAATATCATCCTCTATTACTAAAACTTTAGTTGACGTAGGCCAGAAAGTCGTTATGAAATCAGCCTTTGTAGTGTTGTATAAGAGTGGTTTGGGGCTTAGACTAAGTGTCGGTTGATTGAATTCGCCATAGATTGATATTAGTAGAATACCACTGAAAGCCAGAGCGAACCGGACAGTTGTTGTTTCTTAGTATGGGGCTCTTCAGCAGTGCTTATACTAGGGTTTATCGAAGCCCTAGTTATATGAGAATTCAATTTCCCCTTGTATGTTCATAAACAGTTTGTACTTACACTAAACTTACCCCGGTAATAGGATGAATTTGTATATTCCCATAGATTTGTTATAGACTGAATCTGGTCAGTCACTATGATACTTGTGAATATTCTCTATATCAAGGCAATCAGCTCAGGATGAACATAAAGCAACAGTGACTGACCAGATTCAGTTTATAATAAATCAATGGGAATATACAAATTTATTCTACTACCGATTCGCCCATTGCACAAGTGTGACTGTCTATACTCAGTAGTCTAGTAGTGAACGCGGTGGCGTTTGACACTAAACGGACTGAGTTTGAATCCTACTGTGAACATCAACACTGGGATGCAGGGGCATCCAGCTGACGAGTCTCAAGTAGGACGAAACACGCGTCGTAAATTCTACATGCTAGTCACAATCCAAGTTACCCTGGTAATACTGATATTATATCCAGAGTAGAGTGTGATTCATGATGTCTTCTTAATGACCCTTTTTCTTTTCTTATCTTATGATTATCTAGTTGACCTTTATTTTTCATGCATTAATGTCTTAACAAGTTTATGTATGATCAATCTGTTTGGAGTGTATTGGTTAAATATCCATCAAATATCTACGATACATTATGTGTATTTTTCGGATTATCAAAAGAAAGGAATGCATTATTGTTCACCCTACATGAACTATCTATCCAAACAACTACAATTAAATGATTTAAACGTATGCACAAATTATTGACAATCTTTTCACTTCACACACTAATTTTATCACACTCTTTTACTGTCAGTTAAGAAATAGGCAAACATACAAACATGTATCACTGTGAATCACCTTTATCCCTAATGACATGACTTCAACACATTCCAGCTTATAAATTTATTATTAATTTGGTTATCTATTCTCTGCAGCCTGCATTAAATCCCAAGATGTCAGAAATTTCAATTTCCCTTTTGTTATATTTTACAATTTATGACACTGAATGGAATTCTTTGTACTGATTACATGATAAAATATACTAGACTTTATGACCAATGACTGCGTAAGTTGGATTCACTTTAAGCCTAGTTGCCAATTGTTATGTATTGCGAATATACACAATACCCTTGATAAATGCCAATCAATGTACGGACACATCTGCCCCCGCGACTACCAATCTTTAAAGCCGGAATAGAGAAAACAACGATTGAAGAGTCAACAGACAGAATCGAATCGAATTTCAATCGTATTTCAATCATACTTTTATATACACAAAATAAGACCATACAGTCAACCAATTAAAAAGTTAACATTAATATAGAACTAACGAAATAGTGGTAGTGAATGTGGCTAACTTGTACACAACTAATGAACTGTAGTTTATAGTAAGAAACAATCTACGAGTGAATGCTCTAAACGGGAGGATAGGGTAAGAGGAACGTAACAATGTTAGAGATAAAATGTTTACACTACGTACAACCAAAATAATTGAAATAGTCCTCCAAAATACAGTTCTGAGAGTTTGTTACTATTCTTTAGTTGTTTAAAAATTCCCATGTTTATCAAGAACAAAGACGTTTGAACGAAGAATATTCTTTTCGATAAATGCTCATCAGGTTCTACATTTATTAGTTCAAAATTATTAGTCACGAAAATAGCCAGTTCTGAGGCAGGTAAAACATTATTTAGATATCAAGAAGAATTGGTTAATTAGAAGTTTTTTCTCATCGAGTTATTTATAAAATACGAATGTTAATCTTGAAATACTCATTATCATGTAACTTGTGAAACGTAAAAGACAATTGAGATAAACAAGATAATTAGTCAAATATGTGTATATAGGTATCTCTGTATATGGGTGACATAGGAGATGGGGTGGTAGCAAAATACGATTAGATCAAGTGTTTGTAGACAAAGGTCAAATTCTACTTAAAATGAAACCGGATGGTTAAGAGTTTGTAAAATGGAGTGAACGATAATCAAAATTCGTCAAATAGTAACAATAACAATAATAGACATAATTACAATCAGTTCATTTGTTTGATCTTAAAATGTGATATTCATTCTGTGTACTTTGATTAATAATAATAATAATAATAATAATAATAATAATAATAATAATGATAATAATAATAATAATAATAATAATAATAACAATAATAATAATATGGAAATGCACATTCAGAGGGAGAATACATATGCATTAATCCCATTAAATCGTCGCATGATTAAGGTGGTGATTGGTTTAGTGGATCTTGCGTCGGCCATGGCAGGAGAAGAGGTTGAACGTACTTCTTCTGTATGCACAGGTCTGGCTTCTCGATTCGTATAGCTATCGCCTCTGCCGTTTTAAGGACTTTTAGTCTAACCGATCTTGGCAGATAACTGTTTACAGAAAATATTATTGTGAATGATTGATTTATGCTCGCCACATGACCTAATAAATGTAGAACCTGATGAGCATTTATCGAAAAGAATATTCTTCGTTCAAACGTCTTTATTCTTTAGTTGTCCAACATAACATTCTTTATGAAACTATTACACATAGATACCACGTAATTTTAGAAATTGTTTATTATATTGATTAATAAACAATTCCATATGACGAAGAATATTCTTTTTGATCAATCCTCATCAGGTTCTACATTTATTAGTTCAAAATTAATAGTTACAAACTTTAACCGGTTCTATGGCAGATAAAACATCAAGGATATAAAGGATAATGGGAAACACATTTTTCTCATTTTTGAAATACGAATGATTCAAACTGTAAATAGAAAGCCACTGTTCATGAGACTAGCATTCGAAGGGGATGCCCCAGCGAAATGCTAACGTTAAGGTTACGCACTTCCATTCGGAGAACATTTAACTCAGGAAAACTACAACTAGCGTTTCTTACCCCTTCTATGGTGTCACTAAGAATAAAAAATAAATTACCTAAGCTTGCCACTTCATTTTGTATCTGTCTGTTCAACTGCTTCGATGTAGCAAATTGCATTGGCAGATGCTCAAGGAATTTACTCCTCCGTGCTCGCGAGCACCTTCCAGTTTGATTAACCAAAGGTGTTGTCAGAAGCATCGGCAGTTCAATATTAGTTCACCTAATTCAAACAGGTCATGCGGTGTGCAAAATCAGTCATTCACAATAATATTTTATGCAAACAGTTATCTGCCAAGATTAGTTGGACTCAAAGTTCTTAAAACTGTAGAGACGATAGCTATACGGGTCAAGAGGCCAGAATTGTGTATACAATTGAAGTAAGTTCAACCCCTTCTCCTGCCATGGCGATGTAAGATCCAATTTCCACCTTAATCATGCGACGATTTAATTGTAGTAATGCACATGTATCTTTCTCTTTGTGCATTTCTATAACTCATGCCTACCCTATCCAAATACTATTCTCTTTATTCGCAAATCTGCATATTATTATTATTATTATTATTATTATTATTATTATTATTATTATTATTATTATCATCATGGTATCATGGTATTATTATCATGGTATATAGAATGAATTTGAATATCACACAATCCTCACTCCTAATTTTATTTACTTTGTAACAATTTAAGACCAAACAAATGAACTGGTTATAGTTCCTTCTATTATTATTGTTACTATGTGACAAATTTTGATTATCATTCACTCCATTTTACAAAGTTATACGTAGTCGATTTCATTTTAAGTAGAATTCAGACTTTGCCTACAAACACTTTTGTTACCACCCTATCTCCTATATCACTCATATACAGAGATACCACCATAGATATTTAGTTAATAATCTTGTTTATTTCAATTGTCACTTAGGTTTAACAATCTACATGGTGATGAAAATGATGATTTCAACATGAACATTCATATTTTACAAA
Source organism: Schistosoma japonicum (assembly GCA_025215515.1). Classification (NCBI taxonomy): domain Eukaryota; kingdom Metazoa; phylum Platyhelminthes; class Trematoda; order Strigeidida; family Schistosomatidae; genus Schistosoma; species Schistosoma japonicum. Next base: position 14,997,261 of record CM046066.1, read on the forward strand.
TGACTAGAAAATCATTTATATCCAATTATCCTTGAAATCTAGACTCAAGAACACATTGTGTCGGGAGTTGGAGACAGATATGAAGAGGATGAAGAGCACTTGTGAAAAGCTGAAAATGAAAGCTCAGGACGGAGTTGGTTAGAGAATGGTGGTCGGTGGCTTATGCTCCACATAGGGTAACAAGCATTGATTGAGTAAATGATCCTTGAAATCTAAATAATCTTTTCTCTACGTTAGAACTGGCTATTTGTTTGTAACTATTAATTTTAAACTGATAAATGTAGATCCTGATGAGGATTTATTGAAAAGAATATTCTTCATTCAAATGTGTCTTTGTTTTTGATAAACATGGAAATTTTTAAAGATTTCCATGTAAATAATTCTATTTTTATAGACAATTAGATGTATAAAGCGTAATGATTACTTACTATAAATCCACGATACCATTGTTTAATTTGTTTCTTTGTAAAATTTGTATTGGTTCGTAGAAATTCTAAATCTTCTTTTGGTAATTTCTTTCTAGATCCTAAAAGATTCCCCATTTTTCTTTTTATTTGTCTATTTGTTTATTTATCCTCTTAATTTGCATTAAAATATTCAAAGTAGAAATTTCACAATCTAAATAAGAGAAAAAAAAACACGATAAGAAATAAGTTTTAGGATGAATTTGTATATTCCCATTGATTTGTTATAGAGTGAAGCTGGTCAGTTTCTGTTGCTATATGTGCATCCTGAGCTGATTGCCTCGATATAGCGATAGTACACAAGTAATATTTAAGTTGGATTATGACTGGTAGGTGGAATCCAGTACGAGCGTTTCGTCCTTAATTGTGACTATCTGGACTCAGTAGTCCAGTGGTGAACGCAATGGCGTTTGACACGAAACGGACTGGGTTCGAATCCCACTGTGAACATCAACATTGGGATGCAGGTACATCCAACCGATGAGTCCCAAATAAGACGAAACGCCCATTCTGGGTTCCACTTACCAGTCACAATACAACTTAAATAAGAAATAAATTGTGTTTCTTTTCGATCAAAAAAATCATTGATGTTAACTAACCGACTGTAGATACGTAACTCTTTTTCTAATGTTAATGAATGTTATCTTATAGCTACTAAGTCAAAGAATGACACCATAGAATTCCACAGTTAAATCCTATAAGAAACATTATTTCCTTATGATTGAAAGTATCCTTTATTATTAATGAGTAGTATCAGGATGAAATATAAATAGAATGAGATCTCCCACTGATTATTATCGTCAATCACGTATACTTTAAACATTTATCGAAAATGAAGAATATTAATTATCTTATTAAATCAGATGAACAATTAACTTTCAGAACTGTTTTTTTTCTTAAAGGATTATTTCATTTGTTTTGGGTGTATATAAGTCGATTATTATTATTATTATTATTATTATTATTATTATTATTATTATTATTATTATTATGTTCATCCAGCCCTAAACACCGATTATGTGATTACGTAAAAAAACTGTTATAGTTGATTGATACAGATGACTGAATGGTTCATGCGATTTTGTGCGCATGAAGTCACAATAACAACCACCAATAAGAGTTTCTAGTTTAGAACTAGCGAATGATCCATGATCTACAAATCGGCCTAATACTAATCACACATCCTACAGCTCTTATGAATGAATCGACTTCACGATTAGGTTCATACCACATTCTGCATGTTTGTAGTGAAATAGCAGAGAGCATGTGTAATTCAAAAGGGTATTGATGACATTGTTAAATTCTCACAGTTGAATGGTTTGATTGAAAAGCTTATGTTGAAAACAACATCATCAGACTTCAGTTAGTTGTAATCGTTTTTAGTTGTTGTACAAGTATTAGATCAGTCTGATCTAATGACCATATCTCCGATTGTTCCCTATTCGAGACATGATGTGCAATCACTTGTACTAATGCATGCAGATAAATACAGGCAGCAATTGTAATATAAAAATGTGAAAATTCTAGATCATAGTAACTCAGTAATTACTAGTGAATTTCTAGAAGTATGTCCTTTAATCAACATCAACATTTATCAAAATCACCAACCCATGCAAAATAAATCAATCGTTTACATGATCAGATGTTAGCTAAACTCAGCTAACATGAATCAACAAGAGATATATGAAGATAATACTACTTGAAAAAACAACCACTTAGAGATAACATCAACAGAACAAACTGGCCATATACTTGTAAAATAATTCGAAATGCCTACTTCCACAATCAACTAAACGTTTATGATGTTCTATCCACCGTAGCAACAAGAGCTTAACAACTCAAAGAATCTAACATTTACAAAAATCTGATCTAAAATAGATGAATTTCAACAAAAGAGATCACTACTTTCAACGAATTCATTATCAACTTGTACAATTCAGAAAATTAATCTGTAAGGAACACATGAACAGTGAATAAATAGAAATAACCATATACTAGAAACATTTCACAAGCAAACAAACTAACAAATTTAATTGTATACTTACTTACTTACACCCATTACCCCTCCTGGAGGAGCATATGCCACTCACCAGTATTCTCTATTGAACTCTGTCCTAAGCTAGCTCAATGCCCAACCCTCCTCCTTTACCCGATCTTTGGACCTGCAGTAACTCTTGAAGAGCTGCAGGCAGAGTTCAATTGTATAAGTAATGATAATTTAAATGTTTTCGTCTTAAAAATAATTTTAGGTATTAAGGCGATTAAATGAAATACAATCGGAAATACTTGTCAGTGAAAGTCAAAGTAAAGGGTGTCAAAAATTATCAAATAAATAAAGAATGGGGGGCGGCGGGACTTATTTCATCAGTATGATTACTGCTAATACTAATAGTACTACTACTTATATTGATAATAGTAATAATAATAATAACAGCATCAGATCTGAGTTTAAGGCCACAATAAAGATAAAGATATAATTCTTATGTATTCAAAGTTCAGGCCTCATATCAGGAGTAACTAAGACCTCTACTATCTTAAGGAATTGAAAACAAAGTAAGTTCAATAGATTGGAAAGCATTTTGTGAACAATGCTAAGATCGATTTGGAGATTAGCTAAATGTGCACGGTCAATCAAATATTTAAGAATATAACTTCTAACGGCATTTACTTCGCCCTTATAAAACCAAGCTATGTTCACGTATTCGTGTTGAAATCGAACGCTGATTACGGTCAATGAAACTAGCTCCACAGGAACAGATGAATTGATAAATACACACAAAGGTGACCAAACTTGGGAGTCTACCTCTCAAAGATATTGAGTGCAATTTCGTTTTGATAAAATTTAAATGTGATTCAGCTGCCCAAAACTTTCTGTCGATCGCTGTAGACATACGACTTCTAAGTATATCGGAAATTTGCTGTGATTTAAATTCTAAATTCATAAATAAGTACTTCTTACTAACCAAGCTGACAGATGTTTAATTCTTAGATTCTCTCATGTTCTTATGTATAAAGTGTGTTGGATATCCGTTTCCATTCAACTTTTTCCTGAGGGATTAATATTGTTCATGAATAAACTCATCACTGTATACTTTTTTTATGTGATGACACAAAGTGGATAAGATTCTCCTTTCTACTCAGTGGGACCCAGCTCAAGACGTTGATTAGTTAGCCATTCTACATTTTTATGTAGACAGATGTTTTTAGTGGCCCGTTTCTTTGTTTTGTTAAAAGTATAATGAGAAATGCGATTGACGAATTCGAATTATTTTCTATGACGAATTCAAGGTATCAGTGACAGGTATTAAATGAATGAAGGATATCTTGCTAATCAACATTCTTGTCGTATATGATGAACCTATCGTCCAAATATATACTTCCGTTTATATATGTCGAATCCTTTTTCAATCAAACTCAGTTGAATATACACAAGTTTAGGCATACTGACATGCCGGGCACCTAAAGAAGATTGACTATCTTCGAGAGCTATTTTTCTGTGAACTATTTCAGTATTTTTAGTTGTATTCAAGGTGAACAATTTATTTCTATTATCAATCAGTTCCCCCCTTGCTCTATCCTTCCATTTGACACATTAACTGTTGTTATGCCACTTCTCATTGATGAACTATGGTTAATCGATTGTGTATACGAAGTTCAATTCACATTCACTATTACTCCTATTTTGTATTAATGTTAGCTTCCTAATTGGTTGACTGTGTGGTCAGGTTTTATGTTTATATAATTGAATGTATAAAATATGATTCGATACTGTTTGGTTAGTCTATCGACTTTTGTTCTTCTTTATACGGCTTGGGACTCAGTAGGCATAGAGCAGACGCTCAAATATCAACTAGGCACACCTAATTGACGTTTGATCAACCATACAACTTTCTCGCGTCATAACACATACAGAAATCTACTAAAAGTGGACGTAACGGAGATAGTAGTACTACTGACAAAATGAGTCTCCCTCTCCATCTATTCTGTACTTATTTAATGATTTTCTACATTCAACACCTTGACTTCCACTTACAAGTATTTCCGATAATATTTCATTCAATCATCCTAATACTTATAATTATTTCAATCATCTTGAATTATATAATTGAACTTGTCAGATTGTATATTTGTTATTTCATGTTCATTCATTGTTCATATGTTCCTCTATGAAATTGTCTTGTAAAAAATGCATACAATTTGATAATGAATTTATTGAAAGTAATGATCCATTTCATTGAAATGTACCTTTTGTAAATATTTTATACTGAATTAAACAAGTCATTCATGGTAACTAGGAAATTTATATGTATCCTTGTGTAGGAGGGATTACGTAATATACTACCATGTAATAGTAGTATATTGATATTATTTTTTTACATTAAATTATATATTTTTTTGTCAATTGAATCATAATAATTGTTTAGTGATCCCCCCTCTCTCTCTCCTGCCCCCCCCAACACCCACCAACACCCTCCCTCCAGTATCTATGTATGTTTTATTATATTTTTATTCAAAATAAACTTTCACAACTTAATTTAATCTAGTAAATATTAAACAGAATGGAGAACATAAAGAATAAAACAATTTGTCAACAACAACAACAACGAGACAAAACACGTTTCCAGACTTTTGTCATCATGAAAAAAATGTCAGACTTGATGAAAAATTATACGTTGAAAATTTTTATTTAATTGAATAGAATTTATTTTCATTATTTAGAAAAAACAGAGGGAAAAATGTTTTCCAGATATTTTATTTTGCCTGAAAAGTAAGTAATGAAAGAGCATACCATCGATGAGGATGTTGATAGTGATTTAGTCGATAATATTGATGATACATTGACACAAAGCGGACTGAGTTCGAATCCCAGTATCAACATCAACATTGGGATGCAGGTACATCCAGCCGATGAGTCCGAAATGGCACGAAACGCGCGTCCTGGATTCCACTTGCCAGTCACAATCCAACTTAAATATAAATTGATGATATATTGATTATAATATCAGTTATCTATACCTTTCATACATAAGACTAAGTGTGTATAAGTTCCGTTTTATTTGAATGTTATTTAAAATAAGGTTGATTGGATTCATCACAGATCGATATTACTATAGAGCCATTGGAAATAAGGTAGAGGAAACTGAATAGTTGTTTTTTCCTAGTGTGGTTGTTAACTACTCGAACTCAGAATAGTTGCATTTTACTAATCAAGTCTTCCAACTGACGTTCTAAACTTATTTCTTGAAGCTTGTCGCTAGTAGGTTAAGATCTATCAATATACCTCGAACTGAATGAAGTTATAAATATCACTTGACAGGTGCCAATATAATGGTCTATTATGAAACCTGAAAGTTTTACACGCCATTTCATTATGGTACCGTGGGTACTCACTGTTGTATAGTCACACAATAGAACAAAACAGTTATCCAGCGCCAGTTCTTAATTTTTATTGATTGTATAACCATAATTAATTTACCATGTCAAATTCAAATTATGATATTTATAAATATTCATTAACTCTATGAAACAAACTATTGATTCTTTAACTAAAGAGAAATATAAAACAGAGAATAGTTTTTAATGAAATATGATCTTTGCAATATATTACAAATTAATGGGAGTGGGAATTCTACTATTGGATACCAGCCCAGTAGGGTAGAAAGTTAGGTATTCACTAACCTGAAGCCTCTGTTACATGACCTAGAGAAGTCAATGATACGGAGTTTCATATTAGGACGAAATAGCCGTCCACTGATTCCTGCTTATGAATGGTACCATATCAACATTAATCTATGACGAATTCAATCAACAAAATTATTTATATTAGAAACTGTATGTATAATAATGTTCATTCAATAGGAAAGTTATAAGCAACATATGTTTTAACATACGATTGCCACACTACATCAGTACATGTAAATAAGTACTAAAGTAATATAAGGCTTTGTAATATGTACGATAATAATAAAGATCAACCGTTGTGAAGAAAGAATAAATTCAATGAATGAAATAATTAAGATGCTTATGAAACTCAAAACTAAATCATAAACCATGTCATTTAACCTCACCAACTACATTCACCACGACAATCACTTGTACAACAAACCACTAAAGCTTTCATTCAATTTACTCTTAGGCTAGCCAACATATTCCTTCATATACAATACATTTTTCCAGTCACTTAAAATAATTAGGAGGCATACTTGTGACTGTCTGGACTCAGTAGTCTAGTGGTGAACGCGGTGGCGTTTGACATAAAACAGTTTGAATTAGCATCCTAGTGTAAACATCAACATTGGCATGTGGGTACATTCAACAGATGAGTCATAAATAGGAGGTAACAAACGTCCTAGACTCCGCTTACCATTTACAATTCAACTTAAGCATCACTTAAAATAGTCTAAAACGTTTGATTTAATAAATATTATTGATACAGTTCAGAAATAATTCCAAAAAATATTTTAGAAATAAAATTGTCATTAGAAACGAAATGAAAATTTGAAGTCTACCATGATGTGGAATATTGATGCATTGGTTAAGACATTCAACTAAAAACTATTAAATTTTAAATTTCAACTCAACTTTAACAATCAGATTATATTACTATCTCAGCCTATGTTGCTATATATACACCGACTGACGAGTTTTAAAATAGGACGAAACGTGCGTCCTGGATTTCTCTTCCCAGTCACAATCCAATTCAAACGATACTTAACTTCTTATTTAGTCTAAATCGTAAACGTTTGTTTAGCTACCGTATAAATGTTACCAAGACACAAACAAGATCAAATACACCCTCCCCTTCCCCCCTCACTTGATCCCACTATTAGCTACAACCCAAGTTTTCTAGAAACTTCTAATTAAAAGCGATTGTCTAGAATTTCCATTAATGATGTATATATTTACATAAACAAACAGAAATATATCATGTTTTCTTGATACCGATAACTGGGAGAAGTATACCCTTGAACAAATCCTGTAATTTACCTAATGAGCTAACTTCTATGCAATCATAAATGAAAATCATAAAATATTGAATTAGTCTGTCTTACTAGTATAAGACTCTTGAATAGTAAGCTTTCTAGTTCTCGATATAAAGCGAACACAATGATCAGTGTCCAAACCACTAACTTAGTGTCGAATGGATTACTTTCCCTCTACTAACAATATATTGTGCAACTGTTTTCTTATATAGTCTGTAAATAACTACTGTGCAATCGATTCGGAAATCAGTAGCTATAAAGATCTGAAGAGTAATAGCGACGAGTGTATGTCTAACTTTACTTGTTTGTATTCATTACAAAATAATGTTGGTTGGCTCAATTAAAAACCACGGAGCACTGGACGGATATTTCATTTTAGTGTTGAACTGCTGATTTTTAAAGGTATCCAATCAACATCAATCTCTGACGAATGCAGACAAATAGACTTAATACCTACTTCAATAAAACCACCTCAATTTGCTTACAATGATTTGCTCATTATTAACTAAATTCACGAAGTTCCTGAAGTTAGTTATTAATGAGAAGTCGTGACTGATGGAGCTTAGACAAGTTAGGAGTAAAACATTTTTCACCAGTAGCATTGACTAACCTTCGAACTATGTCACTCATTAATAGGTGTGGGGATAATACTATTGGACAGTGGCTCAATGCTACAAAGAGGCCAAGTCTTCATTAACCTGAAAACCCTTGGTTTCATGCAATATCTGAACTAAAGGCGGGCACTACCGAAGAGCCCCATACCAGGACGAAACAGCTGTCCAGTACTCCCTTGTTTTTAATGGTACCCAACTAACACCAATTTATGAGGAATATAAACAAATAAACTTAATACCTAACTACACGAAATCATTTCAATTCCAATATATCCTACTATTCAATTTTCAAACAATGAAGGACATATACATACACAAACATAAAATCCATATTCAGATATAAATATGAAATAATCATCCGATTATTTGTACTGTCTTGAATTGGTATCATTTTTGTTTGCATAAAACTTTCTTAGCAATCTATTTATATTCTTAAAAGTAATCGATAAAAGTGTTATGTAACTAAAACAGTAAACTAGTAACCTGACAGTGATTATCTGTAACATTTTTAATATTCCATGGGAGGAAAGTATAAAAACAGTTTCATTACTTTTTATTATTCATACCATTGAAAAAATTTAAAGTGAAAGAGAAGTTATTACAAATTGATGGAAGTGGGAATTCTATCACTGTATGCCAGCTAAGTGGTTCTAAGCATTTTGGTATTCGCGAACCTGAAGCCTGTGAGGTGGAAGCTAGGGTGCGCACTAATGAGGAATCTCGTGCTAGGACGAAACAGCTTTCCAATATTCTTTAGCTTTCAGTAGTACTCTGCAAACATCAGCCTGTGACGAATTCAATTAACTAAACTTAATACCAACCTCTACAAACCATCTTAATTTGAAAACTATTTACTATGAAGGTGGTAATGTAGTTCATGTATATGTATCCGTTAAACATCTACTAAAAAACTTGCACAAAATAATTAAAAATGTTGGATATTACATGCCAATTGAACTGAACATTAAGCACATTGCAGATAGCAATAACAATTACACTGTTGTTGTACTTAACTAATGAGCTTTCATGAAAACCCTGAATAACAACAACAGAACACACATATAATATCAACTGATTGGTTCAAATCTAGTGCTTCTTATCATTGTGTATATATTATCTCATATGGTATTGAATTTACATATAATTAAATTAATTAAAGTAATCACTTACTACTGTTATCACTGATTACATTTAAATTGCTTACTTCAAGGAATAAACACAGAAACTATGTCTATGAGAAACTATTTACTTTCCAAATGATATATGATAAATATTACCTCATTAATACTACCATAGTATTAATTGGATAAACCTAGAAGTATTGTTGTAAATAGATGTTGTGAAGATTGTCGAGTTTAAATATGATATCACTCAGAAATCTCTAGACAGTTGTTGCATACTGTTCAGAGCACATTCACAACTCTACTACTGGTTGATCCAAGGACATTGAGATGTCACAGTAGTTATTTAACCTATAATATCAATAAGCTTTAATAGTTTATACTTGTAACTTCAATTAATTCACAAAATATTATGTGACTTCCTTCATTGAAAATGGTGGGTAACTGTTTCATATACGACATATATGAACTACACTGATCATGTTTTGTCACTAGACCTCCAGGAATTACATCAAGAAGTCATCAGTTAGTTGACATTGATTATAATTCAGTATTGTGGAGAATTGTAAATTTGATTTTGATTTTACAAATGAATCTGGTCTAGAAAACCATTAAAGTATTAAATAATTTTGATAAATAAGCAGCATATAAAGGTCATATAACCGTAATATACTTCTATTCCAGTGATTGATTCAAGTAATTCCTTTTCTCTCTTAATAAGTAACCATAAATGAACAGTTGAATAGTGAATGAATATAGAATAGTGATCAATGTTTAATGTTTTAACTGAAGATAAGATAATATCAGTCAGATTAGTTTTAAGAATTCAATTAGTGTTACTAAGGCCAAATAGCTTGCACTTCTACATCTAACTTCTACTGATAGGGATTAACTGGATAAACCAGTGTTATCTCCTGATTTGGTTAACAGTGTCTATTTTTAAAGCAAAATTCTTTTCTAATAAGAGGAATTTTTATTTGTAGGTAGTGACTTTTCGAGCAGTACAAATAACTACTCAATACAGTGGAGGTAGGGGAGGAAACCATTTCTATAAACCAACTAGTATAACCATTTTGTTACTCAGACATTTCAAAGTTATATTGCCTTAGGAAGATATCAATGACGATTAAATCATGACATTCAGACCAACTTTTAGTTACTAGGGTTAGCAACATAGACCAATCAATACGGAAATGGGTAACTAACCACATGATCAAATGTCAACTAAATACGTTAGCTAACGGAAAAATAAAGACACTTATCCACTGATAATATCATAAAACAGGTTAAATTTACACATATGAAATAATTACAATTTACTTCTTTTTTTAATTAATCCCTGATAATACTACACAAAATCGCAGCTAAAGCTACATAAATAAGTCACCTCGTTCAAAGAAAACAACACAATCGATCAACAAAAAGTTTTTTATGATCATTTTTTGTTAACATGTACAACTCGTTCGACAGTTTATTACTCTCATAATAAGTGACATTAAAACTAATCAATAAACAAGTGACTTCCTTAAGGATGCAATTATGAAGTGTATGAAAACTTTCTTAATTTTTATCTACGATTGTGGTAATTTTGTTCCTAACTTGTGTAAACTAAGAAGTAATAACTCCATCTAGAATCCTCTTAGGGTTATTACCGGTCCTTTTTCCGAATAAAGATGGTAGGATGGGCATGGGGTTAGTAACCCCATCCCACAGAAAACAGCCTTCCCAAAAAACATTAACCAGAAAAAGTAATTTAAACCACTTAAACTCTGCCGTTGCAGTTATAAGGTTCTCATTTCGAAGAGCTATTGTGCCGCATAGTGACAGCAGGATTTATTCAAAAGTCACAAGGCCGAGGTCTCATCTGACAACTAACGCAAGAACTGGAAAGAAGATACCAGGACAGAGTTGGTTGAAGATTGTTGGTCGATGGCCTATGTTTCACGATGAGTAATAGGCATTGACTGATTGATTGTGATATGATAGCAACTCTACTACGTAACTTAAGTATGTACATAATTAAATCCAATTTTAAATATTGTCATAGAATAGCTGATAGCTTGGACTATAATTTGGCGTTCCTAATGATTTTCCACAAAACGAAGCATCCCAGTTACAGTATACGACTCCAACCTTGTAGATAGAGTATCCTACTTCCTCTGCCATAATTTAATCAACTTAATAATATCACTACAGATCGAAAAACATGACATATAATCGATCAGGTAATTTCGGAGTGAGTAATCAATATTATTGATCAATCAACACACTGATATAGATCCAATGTAGTAACACATACAAATATAGTCGGGCAGTCATATCTTCAGTTTGTAACATAGAAAACAAGTTAACCGAGTTAAAATGATAAATTTAGACAAGCATCAGAATACTTGCGTAATAAATAAGGAGTTCACTTTGGCATAATACAAACGGCTATCTCGGACGATAATGGGCTCTTTAAAATTAAATTATTAACCTTAGAGACAACATAAATGTGTACTCAGTAGACTGAATTACAAATGTTGTGATTGTTTGACATATTTAAATATATTATGGTTTTGTATCCTATTTGTATCTCTATTTGAATAACTAAGTAGCATCACTAGCCCTATAAACTTAGTATGTAACTCGAAGCCATGCACATTAGTTTGTACACAATAAAATGAATAAATATTAATTAAGTTGAGGTGGTTTATGATGATAGGTATAAAGTTTAGTTGATTGAATTAGTTACAGATTGTTGTTGGTAAGACGTCACTAGAAACTATGAAGCATTGGACCGATGTATCGTCTTAGCATGAAACTCTTCATAGGTGTACACCCTGGATTCCACTAGGGAGTTAAACCGATGACCTTCAAGCTGGTGAACGTCTAACTTTACATTAATCGGATAACGTCCAATGGTAGAATTCACACTCCCACCAATTTGTGATATGGTATGACAATCATTCACTGTCACCAGTGATAACTATCTCATTCCCAATAAGTCTAAGTAATAAATGAGTTTTATTACCTACTTGACTAATTTATCGATGTTCCGATGAATTTACATTATTCTCATTTATTTTTTTGTTTCACAAAATTAATAATTATTATCTCTAGTCATTTGGGACAAGTAAATGACACATCAATTAGTTTCATATAACATGATTTATGTACAAATAGAGAAGATTGAGAAATCAACTTCCATAAGTTATAAAGTAAGCAGGTAGGGTAGAAAGGTAATAGATCTATGTAACTAGATGAGAATATGACTTAAGTTATAAATCTATAACAAAATAAATTACATAACATATTTACTCGGTTCAGGAAAGGACGAGCGGGTGTAGAGCAACCTCTTTTTTTTGCATGAAATAATAGTTTTATAGAATGAGTTATATCTAGTCAATAGCAATGATATCAATTGAATTAGAATAGAATAATTAAATGATAATGTTTAATGATAAAAAATATAACTGATTATGTAATAATGTATGAACAACAATTTAATATCTAATTACTGAGTATAATTTGAAATATACTTTCTATGTATTAGTTATTATCATTACTATTAACTTATCCATCAGATAGAGATTCATGTGTTTAACTTTAAACCGTACTTTAAGTCTGAAGGTAAATGATTCTACCATGTAGTTGTTCAAAGTTTTCAATTATTACACAATCGTCAAACACTTAAGAATTTTTATTTAATTTGTAGTCATAATGATAGTAATATAGAATACTTAATTTGATGAATGAATGCATTATTCATGTTAACTAATGTATAGCTGTTTTATTCTAATGTATAATACTAGAGAAGTTTTCAATACTACTTTAACGTCAAATCACATTATCTTAAGATTTTGCCACACTATTGAGATGGTGTGATTCTGATTACATTTCATCAACAAGTCATTATCTCATTAGGATAAGCTTGTATCTTCCAGTTGATTTGTAATGGAATGAAATTGGTCAGCCTCTGTTGCCAAATGTGCATCGTGAGTGGATTGCCTCGAGATAACGATCGTACACAAGTAATATTTAAGTTGGATTGTGACTGGTGGGTGGAATCCAGGATGCACGTTTCAATCTCTTTGGGATTCATCGGCTGAATACACCTGCATTCCAATATTTATATTCACACTGGGACTCGAACTCAGTCCGTTTCGTGCCAAACGCCACCGCTTTCAGCGGGAAGATACAAGCTTATTCTAATTACACATGTATTCATTGCACAAGTATGACTATCTGCCTAGCGGTGAACGAGGTGGCGTTTGGCACTAAACGGACTGAGTTCGAATCCCACTGTGAACATCAACATTAGGATGCAGGCACATTCAGCCGATGCGTCCCAAATAAGACGAAACGCACGTCCTGGATCCTGCTTGCCAGTCACAATCCAAATTAAAATGATTATTTCATTCTTAACTTTAAACTTTAAACCACTGAAGTTGAATGCAGTTGGTATCATTTCTTAATTTAAATAATTTGTGATATACTAATAGTTACTTTTAAGTACGGTTAAATGCTATTAGTCACATCCCAAAGGAATTCATCATAGCTTCAGGGCATTCAAGATATTTTGACTAAGATCAAGTCAAATTCAGCAATCCTCAAATGAACGAATTGTAAAATCGAATTATGGCTGGCATGAGGAATCCAGGATGTAAATTTTGACGTGTACTTCTGTTAGCAGAATGAACCACCTTTTAAGTCTGTACACGTTTTCATACAGCATTCTCCTTACCTTTGAAAACATAAAAGAATTAATAGCTATAATTATTAAGAGACCAGATGATCACCTTCTGAAGAAAGCATAGTTGTCTCCGTTTGAATTAGCTAAATGAAAGAAAGCAAGCCATATATATATATATATATATATATATATATATATATATATATATACAAATGCTCATTGGCGCTGTTTTAATATATATCCTGCTTAATAGTTGTATCAACTAAATAGGATACAAATTGTATTACATGTGTTTGTGAAATAAAATGTACCAAATGGTTTATATCATGCAATACTCTAATGCAAGAAAAGACGACATTAGAAAATTGAGGTCACATAACAATGATGTGTTAAACGCATTATCTGGTTTGCTTTTTTAATATGTTAATTTCTTCCTACCGAGTTAAGCGTTATGTTTTTTTGCGTCATAAGATCCATCTTTGTGATATGTATTGTTTTTGTTTAGCGCTTAACCAACTACACACCTAGACTGTGCGTCTTCCATGGTGGTATTCCCACTTCAATCAGTTTCTAAAACGCCAATGATGATAACCGTTCAACCACCAGCTTGTTTAGACTTCACAAATTACTATTTCATACTAACACTTAGAATGAATCTTGAAGTAGGTCGCTAGTGAGGTGAGTAATATTATTAGATTAAAGATCCTGGGTTTGATTCCTGGGAGGACCGTTGGTGCCCACTTATCACTAATGGCATTGAATGATCATCACACTAGATCACGGAAGCGGGAATTATAGTATTGTGTCCTGGCCGGTTTAGCATTGTGGATGGTTAATCATTCAACTTGAGTTTTTGTGTTAGATGCATGGTGTAGTCATGAGTACGTGTAACCCCTAAAGAGTCCCAACCAGTAAAAAACAGCCGAGAGAACAGGCTGTACACTAGCTATTATTCTTATAGCTTGGTCTACGTCTAATTCACCAGACTGTATAATTCTACTAATTGTTCGCATCTTGTTTTCACGACAGGCTTGTAAGACGAAATGGTAGTGGCCTTCACGATAGATATATATGCATTAGCATCATGTGTTCTTATCAAAATGTGATGGTTTTCCTCTGCATATAAATATCTAGAGTTTTCCATCAATAAACTTCTGTAGTAAGTGAATGTGGGTTTTTTTAATAACCATGATTGTTCTTCTTCAAACAGTAGTTAACAGTTGTTGTGTCGGATTTGAGAATCGACGGTATTGATGTCAGGATTCTACTCCTATGATTCTTGAACATTTTGATCTTTGAATAAATCGAGACTAATGACTGATTGTGTACGTAAGTCAAATATTTCATTAATGAGATCATTTGTTTATATACTAAATCCGAATACTAATAAGAGATATAGAAACAATACTCATAAAATCACCCCAGAATGATTCTGATATACTGATTCATCTTTGGATCGAATCTGCAACAAACAGGTCTCAGACAAACCGCTTAACCTACAGAGAATTAATTTGAAATCCGGTGGTTTCCATTCCTAACTTTATCCAATTCTGAATGTTTCACGAACATTATCAAATGCTACTAGTGGGTGACTGATTCACATTTGCTGTATCTGAAATACAAAGTGTACTTCAAGAGTGGATTTGATGTTAAATGAAATTTTCCAAATGGTTGTTTCATTTGATATAATTTTTCATGTTTTCTTAGTAGTTTGAATATTTTGAAAGTTATTGTATGAAATGCCAAAATGATTAGAGTTAGAAATATAGACAACTGAAGACCGACCAATTTAAAGGAAGACTAGTTGTTCTATGCAAGTTTAAAAGTTCTGAGTTCAGTCTCTATAAGTATCATGGCTAGGCAGAGTTTAGAAGTTCCAGCTTTCTAATGCTTTCTAGTGTTAGTGGCTGTCTAGATAAAGTCAGTTTTGATTGTGGGACTTATACTATCTCTATATCACCCTATGAAAAACATTAATATCACTTCACAAATTATTGTTTAAACAATAAGAGCTTAAACTCCTTTTATAAGATATCTAACTGAATTAAAGGTTCAAGTATGAGATAAGTTGAAACATTCTGTTAGAAGTACATACTGTCTGAAACACTTGAATGCTAGTTTGCGTACTTCTGTTATAAACCGCCATGATTTAAAGTTAAGATTAAAATCTGGGTATATGAAACTTTAGTTCATTGCTGAAATAATTTAATTTACAGAGGTATCCATTTAAATATCTTTGTTTATATCAAGAACTAAATTTTTATTAATTTTAGTTGGTATATATTCGTCTTGAAAGGATTGTGTCGACAGTGATATTTTATAACGCGTTTCTAAGAAAGGATGAACTATGATAACTATAACACTCAATATGTCATATTTAGGACTCTTCATATAAATATTCCACCATTCTGAGACTGATTTTGTTTTGAATAATCTCCAACATCTGATCATTAACTTAAGACATTAAAATGTTATCTACTAAGCTATAGGATTCGGATAGTTTTGGTTCAAGCATCAGTATACTTAATTTATGAGTTTAAAATAAGATGATACTCATCTCCTAGATTTCGTTATTAAGTAAAATCTACTTAAATTAAGATAGTTTGTAGATAATAGTATTATTATTTTAGATGATTGAATTGTTCACAGCTTGATGTTGGTAGAGTACGATTGAAATACAGGCAGCGCTGAACAGCTGTTTCATGCTAGTATGAAACTCCTCGTAGCGCTAACATCAACCTGTGATGAATTAAATAAACTAAAGCTTAATATCAATCTCCGAAAACCACCTCAATTTAATTGCAGTAATCGCCTCACTAGTGGCTAACTAAGGGATGTTCTTGAAGTCATAGTGAGGTGTGACTGGTGAAGTTATGATTTGTCGGCAGTAGGACAATTATCACTGATAAAAATGGGTGATCGTTAGGTTATATTACAAAGTAATGGAGGTGGAAATTCTACTATTGGATACCGGCCTATTAGTGCATATTGTTAGGTATTCGCTAAGCTAAAGCCCCTCGTGCTGATTCGAGGATGTGTACTGATATGAAGTTTCATACTAGAACTAAACAGTCGTCCAGTGCTTCTTTAATTTCAGTTATATCCTACCAACATCAATCTGTGACGAATTCAATCAACTAGAATCTACTTACTTTAGAATAGATTTCTACATTGTCTATTGATTATCTACAAGACAATTTATTGATTAGTTCAATTCAATCTAAGTGATTGAATTGTAAACTTTTAAAATGTACTTATTCATTCAATTGATTTTATTGTTTTATAAAAATCAATAATTTTCTGAAAATTATTTTATAATTGTATTGATTATTTTAACATTGATTATTGATAATTGGCGTTTAAAATAAAAATTCTTATTTGATTTAAATCAATACTCATTATAAAATATTCAATAAACTACTAATAAGTAATGAAGGTGATGATGTAATTAATTAGAGTCAGTAATCATTTGTGTGTGCTTCATTTAATCTAAGTTTCAATTTTCATTTTCTTCTTTACTTTCATATTAATATGGCAAGTGGAATCCAGGATGCGCGTTTCATCCTATTTGGGATTCATCGGCCGGATGTACGTGCATCCCAATGTTGATGTTCACAGTGGGATTCAAACTTAGTCCGTTTAGTGCCAAACGCCACCACGTTTACCACTGGACTACTGAATCCAAACAGTCACACATGTGCAGCGGGCGCACTGGTATTTAGATGAACAAAGACTGACCACGTTTCGTTCCACCACGCAATAGAACCCAGGAACTTCAGGTCACATAGAAAACGCTTAATCATCTACCTTACTTAGTTGGCCTACATGCAAATCATGGAGTTGTAATATTGATCAATTTGTAATATAGCGCTGAAGATTGAGAGTTCTCCATTAAACGAAAATATCGATCGATATTCTGCTACTTATTTTTACTTTATACTTGAATTATTCTATATTTTAATCGATTACTTTAATTATTCAATGTAAATATATCTAATGTACTTACTGAATTGTTTGTTTACTTTATCTTTTGTTCCTACTTTTAGTTTAACACACATATTCTACTTTGTAATATTCCTTCAATAAACAAGATATGATTAGAATAAACAAAAGAAAAATGAGAACTCTTAAAGTTTTAACATTTTGCTACATAGACTTAATGTATCCGTTTAGTTGTCTATGTAACTAACATTTAGTGAATTGTCAATGTTATATCATTATTATTAGTTACTTGTTATTAAATATATACTCTAATTTTTACTAATAATTTTGTGGAGATCGGTTATTTAGTTGATTGAATATGTCACAGATTGATGTTAGTAGGGTACCATTGCAAACCAGGAAGTACTGGATGGCTGTTTCTTTCTAGTGTGGAACTTCTCAGCAGTACGCACCCCAAACAGTGGATGATTGTAGCGGTATATATCACGAATTCATGGAATTGGAAATTCTAACACTGGATGCCGACCCAATGGTGCAGAGGGTTAGGTATTCACCGTCAACCTGAAGCCGCTGATGAGGAGTTTGGGGTAGGCACTGCTGACGAGTTCTACAGCAGAACGAAACGGCTGTCTGGTGCTCCCTGGCCTTCAGTGGTACGCTTTCAACATCACTCTGTGACATACTCAGTCAGCTAAAGTTTTCTAAATATATCTTATGCATCAAACACATAGAACTATTCATACATCTTTTTTAAGTGATAAACATTATGTTGATGTGATGTGACTGATAAGATCAGTTCAGTTCATGTAAATATACTTCATTCATTCTCAGGTAATACAGAAAAACAAAACCAATTGATAGTTGAATGAATACTTTGATTATGTGTGAAATATACAAGTGTAAGTTGAATGAAACACTGAATTAAGTTCAATAATGATACTGAATTTCAATTTGATGTCATTAATTGGTTTGAGTTAGAAAACTACTGACCACAAGGAAGCACTGGACAGCTGTACAACTTTTTGCTGGTCAATATGTTAGGGATTCATAATACCTAAAAATACAGTTAACAGTATTTGATTGTATTAATTAAATGTTATTGATTTTACTTAATGAATAATCATTGTAAATTGATTAATATAAAAAATCGATGTATTTAAAAATAAAAATTCACTGGTTTGCTAGTTGACTATTCTCTCGTCTCACTTTTGCTCCACAATACAATCTTCCTACAAGCTTAGTCTTTTGTAATAGCTGCTGGCTGGGAAGGGAACAAGTCGCGGTATA
Source organism: Schistosoma japonicum (assembly GCA_025215515.1). NCBI lineage: Eukaryota > Metazoa > Platyhelminthes > Trematoda > Strigeidida > Schistosomatidae > Schistosoma > Schistosoma japonicum. The sequence continues at coordinate 15,016,347 of CM046066.1, forward strand.
CGTCTGAGGTACAAGTATCGGTAATAGCGTTCGCTCACTCAACCCCACAAATTTCGAGCAACACAACACAATAGTTGTCTAACTCATATCAATTTGTGATATCAAATCGACATTCAATAATCTCTACAACATACTACTGTAATCATGTTGTATTTATTATTCCAGTTAGTTTACCTTGTATTTAGTTGATGAGTGTTATATATTTTAGTGAAATTTACACTGAAGATGTCATTTTAGTCGTTTAAAGTTATTTACAACTATCTTATTGAAACATCAATAGTGTAGCACAGAGCTATAAGTCTTAATAAAAGCACAAGTTCAATGTCTAATGAGACATACTTTAGTGAAAATGTTTTGAAATCCATTCTGAGAATTCATCACGAATGAGAATATGATATCTATTTAACATTTTAATTGATTGGATTGGTCACAGATTCATGTTGGTAGGGTACCACTGAAATTAAGGAAGCACTGGACAGCTGTTTCATTCTAGTATGAAACTTCACAAACGTGCTCACTCTAGATTCCTCTTCAGGAGCTTAAAGTTAGCCACCACCTAATTTTCTGCACCACTTGACTGGCACCTAATGATAGGGTTTCCACCTCAGCCAATTTATGAAATAGAGCGATAATCATTATCATCATTAGTATTTAGTGTTTTAACATGCTTAGTTTAACATACGTAATGATTTACATCTAGTTGCTCATATTCATCTAATGTTGAAATTTGCATTCATGCTGTTGTCATAAATCTATTTTTCATTATTATTATTAGTACATATATCATTCTACTACTTATAAATTACCTTCATTAGTTTAATAATTTTCACATTCACATAAAAAATATTGCTGTATATTAGAGTAAAGCCTAATGATGATCTAATTGACAAAACAATATTATTCGCTTAGATGCCTTGTTTCTAATTCACATAGACACATATAGACAGTTAATAAATTGAAATTCCCTAATTATTCCCATTAATCATCAATGTAATTTAATGATTGTTGGAAAATGTCATCATTAGATACATTGACTAATGAAATTGTAATTTTATTGTTACCTTAGATTCTATCTATTAATATTGTCTATGTATTCACTTGGTATACACTGAACCTTGATCTTATGTTATAGGAATTTTTGTTCAAGAAAAAAAAGAACGAAAATATTTACAAAACTTAGGCGCCAAGTGTATGTATGACATATGAATAGAATATATTTGTAAATAAACTCAGCTGATGAAGTTAAAGAAAATTCGGACAAATTACAACAATAAGGCAAATGAACACCTAAATGAGGGTTTATATGAGAAAATTAAGATAACAAAATGTCGTGCTACCCTTAACAATCTGAAGGCGGAGACAAGTAGAGTATTATGACCTATTAAGTCGAAACTAGGACATTCCTTATGGTTTTCTCTTGCCACAAAATGTTACAACCTCTCTAGATTCTACGGACTACTGAAAATCCACAAGATGAATGTTTCATCTAAGGCCAGTGGTGGATAACAGAAACTTGACGACATACAATCTAACAAAATATCTGGCTGGAATAATTAAACCATATGGTATAGAGGCAAAATATGAAATCAAAAGTGCATTTGATTTTAAAAACATGATTGCAAACGTTTAGGAGAAGATGAAGTAATGGTAAGTTTTGATGTTTGCTCTTTATTCCCTGATCTCCTCATTAATATCTCGTTAGATATTATAAATGGATATTTACTTACAAACAATGACTTAAGTCTACGTTGTTCTTTAGGTCCTTCTGAAATTAGAAATTCCTTGAATTTATGCTTAAATTCTACATTGTTTAAGTTTCGAGGAAACCTCTATAAACAAACAGAAGATGTAGCTATGGGATCTCCAGTGTCCTTAATAGTTGCTAACTTGTTTATGCATTCACTGGAAATAAGTGCACTCTTAAAATGTGTCTATTCGCCCAAACTTTGGCTAAGGTATTTAGATGATGCTTTCATTATTACAAAACGAGATGCATTAGATGAACTTTTTGAAAAGATCAACAGTATTTCCAACAGCATCAAATTCACAAAGGAAATCGAGACTATCGATCATAAATTATCCTTTCTCAAATGTCTGATAGAAAGAAAACACGATAATTGTCTTAGAAATACCATTTTTCGGAAACCAACGTATCATGGAAAATACCTAGACTATAATTCACCTCGTGCTAAATCAACAGAAGTGACAGTTGTTGGGAACATGATAAACAGAATCCATCAACTAAACACAGAAAAAAAAGGCCAAGAAACTGAATTACACATAGTGTTGTCTACATTTATATTAAACGACTACCCTAAAAACTTTGTCAAAAAGATACTTAAGTAGAAACGTAATGGGAAAGGCAAAGCAAAGGTTCAGCCGAAAGAGTGGAGTGACACTTTGGTTGTGCCATACAGAAATGGAACATCTGAAGAGACTAGATGAATTTCAAATAAACATGGTATACGTGTTTTCTTCCGAGAAAACAATACACCGGGCTCTGCACTTGTAAATATCAAGGATAGAGTACCATATGAAGAACAAACGAACTGTGTGTATAAGATCAAATGTAATGAATACAATCCTATATACGTAGGAGAAACATCACGACAGCTGGATGTAAGGGTGAAGGAACATATACTTCGTTCGAAGCATATTACTAAATCCTCTGACGACATACGGAAACTTGAAAATAGGTCGGCAATAGCATTACATTTAATAGAATCAGGGCATAGCATCAATATTGCTGGAATTGAAATCTTTCAAAAAGGTTTTAATTTCTACAAAGCAAGGTTAACATCTGAAGCCCTACACATATGGACAAATCCGAATAATCTAAACCGACGAGACAGAGTACTGTTAGATGTACCATGGCAACTAATGAATAAAAAGTGAATTCAAGCATCTACTGCTCGAACTTCCGACGTTTTCCATTTATTGATTGATTCTGTTTAGAATTAATCTAATTAGACAGTTCAACGTGTTACCATTCGTAAATATACACCCTTCCTCTGACCCATAATTATCATTACAATGATTTACTCCTACTATGATTTGATAGCAAGCCAATCTTCAGATTGTATATCCCTCTCCGTGAACATACCTTAGAACAGTATATGTGTTCAAATGATTGTAACATGAAACTACAAACGAAATGCACACCATCCTTCATCCACAACAATTTCAACATTAATTCACGTACAATGACTCATATAACATTTTCATACTCTGTATACGATTGAATATTCGTAATCGAATTCGACCTCTTACTTATATTTATATTCGATAATTTTTTTGATTTTGGTTATTTCCCTGAAGTAGCTCGGACCAGCTTGCCAAGTGAAACGTTGGAATTTTTCTTTAATTTCATCCGTTGAGATTATTTACAAATAGATTCTATTCATGTCGTTTTCTTATCACTTTCATAAATTCCCTTATGACAATCATCAACTATTTAACAGTTAAAACACATAAAGACTATGTCACTTATAGTAATGATACTAAATTGGCTAACTTTACTGATAACATACTATGATAAACATGTTGTAAAGTATACAAAGGTCAACATACCGAGAATGTAAAAATAGGACTATAGTGATCTATACAGGTTTTAGGTAACTGTATTATCCTGTTTAGTTGATAATAGAAATGAAATGACTTATGGTTTGTTTGCCAATATAATATTCAACAAATGAAAAAAGGTCAAAATGTTCAACTGTAAATTACATCCACTTGTTCATACAAATTACTACTGATATAACACAGGCATCTGCAAATATTTCGCTTACTCGGATATATTTATTCTGTGTAAAACGTATGAAAGTAGTGAGAACGTTCCAGACTAGTAGTAGTAGTTGTCGTTGTACAGAATATGAAACGTTTTACACAAGAAGTTTCTACAAGATGTAATGAATGTTATTGTCAACTGTTTGCCTATTATTTTTATTCATTCAGTTAGTGAATGTTAGTGATTCCTAAGAATTATTCATAAAATGATCTCATTTGAACTGTTAACTCTAGTTACTTTTGTATGTTTTCATTCAAAGTTATTGTGTTGATAGGAAGATAACAGAAGCTTAAAATGAAAATGTTCAAAGGGAAATTACACTTAACTATTCATTAATCATTCATCAAATTTACGAAAACATGACCTACTATATTCAATTGATTAGTGAATGAAAATATTGTAGAAAATTCTCAGTTAAGTTTATTAATGAAACTATGAATATAAATTTTTAATGGATAAGTCTTGCTAAAACCTAATCAATATTATTCTTTCTCGTAGGGTCTCATTTAAAACCATGGAGTACTAGATAGCTGTTACTTCCTTGTAAAAGACTCCTCAGTAATGCACACTCTAGATTCCTCCTTTAGAACTTTAGATTAGCCAATGGTGAATCCTATGAACCAGTAGCCTGATATCCAACAGTGGAATTCCCACTTCCATTAATTTATTATATAACTTCCTAGTTTGCAATAGTACCCTACTAACATCGATTCGTAATGAATTCAATCAATTAAACTTAATACCAATATGCACAAACTACTTCAATTTAATATTATTATTTTTCATTAATTAATAATTTCACCATATACTTTATTGATTGACAATAGCAAGGCAACTATTAAAAGCAAGGTGATCGATAAATATTCTATTCTAGAAGTGAACTATTCAATAGTGTATATAAAATGGATCGAATATATACAACATTCAGGTTTCTCAACGATTACTTAACCATCAGACTAATAAGACCATATCATTTTCAGACTATTTCATATATTATGTAAAAACATTGTATAACTGAAATTTCTTGAACTAGACCATCTACTGTGTTAAACAGACTGTCAACTACAAATTATTCTTTTCTTTCTCTATTGAATTCACTTTTAGTAATCACAAAATGATGTGTTCAATCTTTTCATAAAGCCAATGATACTTACATGGTTGAATGGAATATAAAGCAGAAAATGAGGTAATTTTGTGAAGATAAATATTGAATTAAATTGATTGTATTCCCCAGTACACTTCTGTGAAGTCTTGTATTAAGACGAAACAACTCTTTGATTCTCCTTAATTTTCACTGGTACCCAACTAACATAATTAGGTAACGAATGAAATCAATGGTACAAGATGAATTGTGATAAACTTGTAATCGTTATGGCATAATTTATATACATTCTGTTTTAATAGAAAATGAAGAAAAAGCCGTAATAGTAATTTATATTTCGCTTTAACATGCTTTAATTGTTATCATCACCTTTTACTACTTATTAGTGTTAATAAGTAGTAATAATCCTCATTTGTATTAAGGTATATAAATAAATTATTTTGTTCAAAATGGTATTTCTAAATAAAAAATTACAACGATTTATTTTCAAATATGCTTATGAAAGTCTCATAACTGAGATAAATAAATGAAGATTCTATGGACAAGAGAAAATACCACAATAGAACGTAACGGCCGCCCAGTCCTCCCTGGTTTACAATGGTACCCTTTGAACATCAATTTATGACTTATTGAATCAAATAAAAATACAAGATTACCCAAAGATAACCATCATAATTCAAGAGAATTTTTCTTTGATAATACAATTCCATGCAGTATGAACTTTAAATAATTAAACCAAGGTTTAGTAAACTTCACTGCATGTAATAATATTGATCATCACATACTTAATAATGACTGATTTCCAGAACTGTAGTGAGTAGACTTGTTGACTGATATTCATTTTTATCCAGAGTAATGCAACCACACCATATGGTAATCATTAAAGATCACACAATATAGACAATTGGTTAGAGCTAGTAACTCAATAGTTTAAAATTTTATGCTCACTATGAGATCTAATAGCTTTAGGTTCATGTCCGAAACCAAGATTCTAGTATTAGGATAAGACGGTCATTTTAAGTGATCCCTTACTTTCAGTGTTCGTTTCTTGTTCTATATACATGCTTTGAAAAAACTGCTAGATCCAAAGTCTGACCAATAGTATTCTCTTATAAACCTGTGAAATTTTGCACAATTCAACAATCATTATAATAAGTCTAATCTTGTTTCATATATTTTGACTTTCCTTCTAAATTGCTTAAAGTATTTTAGTATTAGTTGGAGGTAATCAGTAAGAAAACATACATTTAAGGTTCGTACTCATGACTGAGGTAAAAGTGAAATCTTGATGAAACTGATGCTGTTTTCATCATTTGAATATATACCCACCAATTTGAAAAAATCTGAATAGATCCCTTGGTGAGACATGAGTGTGCTTTGTGAAGGAGTCCTAGATAAGGACATAACAGATGTCTAATACTTTCTAATTTTCTATGGTATCCTAACTCAAACTCATATTCAATAATTTTCATAGCATTTCATAATAATAAAAGTTAGTCAAGGTAGTAGAATATGTTCAGTGAAAATGTAAAACTTCCCAGTTTCTGTCAATAGACACTTTTCATATTTCTGTCAATAAATTCAATAGCTAAGAAGTTTGTATTATTTCCCTTTGGTTGCAATACATAGAAATATTTCGTTCTAGTATAAAACTCCTCAGTAAGTACGTCAGCCATTTCAAAAAGATAGAACTTTAGAAATCCATGCCTTGCTATGATCAATTAATTCTCACACCACAGAGTTAGTATCAAATGATCATTTCACCATATTCAGTACTATTTAACGTTAATTGTCTTAATCCTATCATCGTTGAACTACACTAATTACTACTTCACACTAAAACTTTGATAATTACATGTTGAAGTTAGTCAACAGTAAACATTAATGAGTTTAAGATTCAATGAATACACCCGGTGATTAGTTTGCCTTAGAAACAACAACAAAATGAGAAATGAAAATTTACACACTTACTTCCCACCCACCCCCCTCCTCTACTTCCACCTTATTGTCGATTCTAATCATTCCATAACTTATGACTAAAATGACTAAAATGTAATTCATTAAATAATTTTTATTCTCTTTCATCTTTCTTGTTTTTATTTCATCACCGTTTATTTTATTTCTTTTCTTTTTCTCTTTAGTTTTGTTTTATTAAGTTTATTTTAAACAAACATTTATACATTCACATTCATACAAACACATAGTGATAAATAAAAACAAAAAGAAATAAAAACAATACAATCTAAAATATAAACCAATCTCATGCTTATAACTGAATCTATTAATCATTATTCCCAATCTAATACAAAATGCGCGCAGTTTGTCTTTTTTTTCATTCAATGTTCAATGAAGAAAATCTAACAACTAAGTAAACTTATTTCATTATTATAACTTATTTGTTTGTTTGTTGGTTCTTCCTTTTTATTTTTCTTCTTATTTTCACTTTTTTATTTCTTTATGAACTTAGACAAGTAGACTTTTTTGTTGTCTATTTGTTTTATTTCTTGCCTCTTCATTCTTACTTAAGTGTGTTGTATTATGTATGTAGGATTACATAAACTGTTAAATTAGTTAATACAAAATATGCATTAGCATAATTGTATGAATGTAACGAGATTGAGGACATTCACAATATAAAGAAGAAAAAAAAAGATTAAGGAAAGTAATAAATTCGTAATAGATAGTGAAAACTAACACCAAAGTAACTTAATTTAGTAGTATTAATAGTAGTATATGCATATTTTATGTTTATTTTTGTATTTGGCTGTATACATAAGTATGCATACATTGGAATGCATTCGGGTATACATGTCAATAATATTAGATTACCAGTACAAAAATTTATCTTTCATTATGTAGTTGAAATGGTCGGAGGGGGGTATATGTTTTCTATTGATGACTGAAATAATCTTTGAAAGGGTATGAAACGGAAGAAAAGGCGTTAATGAGAAAGTGATAATAACACGAATAATAACAGTAATGACAACAACAGCAACAACAATGGTGACGATGATTAAGATGAAGTAACTGATAAGAGCCAGAAGTAGTTTATGACAGACTTCCTTATAATTTATAGTAGTTTTTTTTATTTAATCTGAATATCACTGCTTTCTTATATATATATATATATATATATATATATATATATATATATATATATATATATATATATATACTAAGCTATAACGATGAATTCACTGTAGACAAAGAATTAAATATAGCTTGAACAAGTTGCAGTTTGTATTTACCTAAGGTCAGTCTGAAATATGAAGTTTCATATTTATCAATCTCTAGAACATTCAACAGTAATAACCATCGTGTATGCAAAATCATTTTTACATGATAATTGTCTATTGAAAAATAAGGAGAGATTACATAATAGGTTATTTAGAAATTTTAAGTAACACAACAAGGGTATTGTGTAACTATCTAAATGATGATGAACTGTTCCAGAAATGAGACAAATTTGCAAATTGAAAAAAAATGTGTGATAATTGTCCATTTGACTGAAATGAAAAACACACACAAACTGCACTACTAAAACCTTGGTGATCTAGCAGTTCATAAACAATCTTTACGTTGTGAAATAGCAAGTGCAGAAACGTGAATTTACTTTCGATTTATTACTTCTTCATTCACCTATTAATACATTCGATTTGATTTGATGCTTTTCCTTAATTTCTTAATTTAACAAATCTGTTTTGTCTTTTTGTGATTAGTGCTATCCTCTGTATGTGTATGTTTTTCATCCTAGTCAAATAGACAAGAATCGCACATTCTTGTAATTTACAAATTTGTCTCATTTCTGGAACAGTTCATCATCATTTAGACGGTTACATACATACTCTTGTTATCCTATTATGATACTTGAAATTTCTAAATAACCTATTATGTAATCTCTATTCATTTTATAATAGATAATTATCATGTAAAAATGTTTTTGCATACGATTGTACAGCTATAGTAAATAATCCCATCATCAGCAGAAAAAATTTTCTTGACTGAATCATCTTTATGTCTTTATCATGCGTTCACTATTGATCTAGGTAGTTTAGAAAAATTGCCAAACATGATATGCCTGCAATCTCACTGTGGAGAAAAACGAAACAAATGTATTCTTATGCATAGTTTCATTTAAGCGGCTAACACAATGCTGATTACCATTCGTTTGTGATACTATTTAATATTTTGAAGCTGTATATCTAGTAGATTTTGTCATTTCTTCATCTATTAATGGCTAAGTGCTTCAGCCTTTCAAGTTCTTACCTTTTATATGTATGTCCTACATTCGGCATGTTGAGTCGCACTACCTTGACAAGTTTGTAACACGTAGCTACGATTAACTCAATAAGATAGCGGTTAGTCCATGTTTTATCAAAGAGACAGATACTTTAGAGCGGGCTAAACCAGTAGGCACTGAGTTTAGTAGCGGGGCTCACCAGCCTCCCACACAAAGAGACTAAAACGTTTAGATTTATTTCCTTTGTCTCACTATGGGATCAGATAACCTCATACCAGTATTCTATATTGTGGATACTGACTTGAATACTGACTCTTTCTAGGATCAATTATCTGTGAGGCCATAATGAATCTCAACTTAAGTTGAGATTCTTAATCTCCTATAGTATAGTCAACCATTCGATCGTCGTACCGGAACAATTAGTATCAGCAATATCAGTGAAAACTGTCAACGAGAAACTGAATTTCCATTGGAAAACACATTTCATGGATCAGTGCATTGCATTAGACCTACTATCCTTACAACAGAAACTGAGTTTACCAATTGTTTATAGGGCCTACAATAACTTTGTATACTATACGCTATATACTGTGTCCTCTAGACATTCTGTATATTTTGGATCTTATCATTCATGATGGAAACTGAAAAGTCTACATAATGCTTTGATTATGAACATGAAAATATATAACCCATCTTTTAATCCATATCATATCAAGAGCAAACATAAAAAGACATATAAATAACTTGGTGAATATCAATAAACTAAGTGTTAAATGCTTTTATTTTCTCTTCACTAATTGTTTGAATTCATTCCATTTGACCTTGACTTTATCAAGGTTATACATGTAAACAATATACAATTAGTAATGTATAACAAACAAATTAGAAATATAAAAATGAATATAAATTAAAAGAATAGTAATACATTCATTTAGTATTATTTCTACTAGCGAATTAATTGAACTGATGAATAATTGGGTCAACATTCTCATTAAACCTATGATAATGAGTATATTGGAAAAGTTCACTACAAATAGTCATTATTCCCTTTCATCAAAACTTCCTATCGTTCATCAGTTCTCTCCTCCCTTCCTAATCTTCATGTGTTTCGCTATATTTTTGTTATGTAAATAAAACACAGAGAGAAATATGTGAATACTAACAATAGTACCAGTTAGTTGCCATTAACTCATATTACCACCAATCTGTTACTCCAAACTAATTGTATCCTTTATTATTAAGTGATATAATGTCTGGTGAATTTTAAATATCAAATATTCGAATGATCTTTATTAATCAATGATTGGAAACCCGGAAGCACTGAATAATTATTTCGTCTTAGTAAGAGATTCCCCAATAAAGCGCATCCATAACTGTACCAGAAGTCGAGTCTGTGGAGATCAGAATACGTGAATAGCATTTAGTACTTAAAACAATGTGAAATTTCATATTAAACAATGTTTACAGCACTTAATAATATTAGTCATCATTTACTGAATAGCGATTGATTTAGGAAGTAATTCCTGAAATGTAATGAGGTGTGATCGGCATAGTTCAACTATATCCAGTGTAAAGCAGTTAACCATCAACGACATCAGATTGAATACTGTTAGAAATCGAAATGACTGGATGCTAACAGATTAGTTTGAATTCCTAACTCTTACAGCGTGTCCTAAAGTTTTAGGTTCAATCTCTGTTGGGTTCTTGGATAAAAAACTCACTGGAGTTTTAGTTTGAGATAGGACACTGCTTTTAAATATTTGTCCAAATAATTTCAGTTTGTTCTAGGTGATTTCTCTGTTTGTTTACTTTTCATTTTTGTTTTTAGGTTATTTGCGTTTGCGAACCTTAGAACATCAACAACGAAATGTAGGTACATCCAGATGATTAATTCCTATTTGGGCAAAACACACGTATTTAGGCTAAGTTTATAATATGTTGAACTAAAATTTAAATATCAGGACTTATGTACATCCTGGATATCAGGACCAGAATATCACAAAACCTCACTAATATAATGAAATCTTAAGTTAAGAAACCAACATTTGTTAACAAAATTATTTCCTTACAGAACTCGAACTTGTACCTCTCACTGTCCAAACTAGAGACGAATTAACGTTGATTCATATTAAGTGATAGAATAGTTTATACATTTCGGTACCACAAGAAATCATTGGCTAAACTAATAGCTTAGTGCTTATTTTTTTTGACAGCAACATTAGATAATACCAATACCAGTTCTTTGAAGATTTTGTCTGTAAAATCCTTATGAGTGATAATAATTGATCGTTACACTTCAACAGATTATCATTTATTACTTAATAATTGTCGCTATAATGACGATTGACTGATTCTTCATTACATTGTCAATCATCAGTCAATCAACGCCTATTACGCCACGTGAAGATTAGGTAACAAATCACCATTATCCAGCCAACTCTGTCCTGGGCTTTCCTTCCCAGTTCTTCCCGAGTGCTCTTCATTCTCTCCATATCCGCCTCTAAGTCCCGGTGCAATGTATTACTTGGGTCTTCTACTGTTTCCTTGGCCTTCAGAATTCCATGTTAGTGCTTGTCTTGTGACACAGTATGGTGATTTCCTCAATGTGTATCCTATCCACCTCCAGTGTCTTTTCTTAATTTCTTCCTTGGTTGGATATGGGTTAGTTTGTTCTCTGCCACAGAAGGTTGTTGTTGATGATGTCTAGCCAACAGACCCGAAGTATCTCGTGCAGACAGCTGTTTATAAATACTTGTATCTTTTGAAGGATGCTTTTCGTATTTCTTTAAGTTACAGCTCCATACAATAGAATTATGTTCACATTTGTAATGGAAATTTTGACTTTGATTTTGGAAGACATCTGCTTTGAGTTTCAGATGTTTTTTCGGTTGTAGAAATGCTTCCCTTGTCTTAACAATATGTACCCTTATATCTGTCACAGATCAGATCCCCTTTTGTTTATCGATGACATTCCTCCAATTATGTAAAAGTTTTCACATCTTCTACAGATTCTGTATCAAATGTAATTGGGTTGGTGCTCGTTGAATGATCATAATTCATAATATGTATTTAAACAGAGTAAAGACATTTAATAATATTGAAATATTGTTTCAAATAATATTTTTAATGAAACAAATAATTAAAAAGTTAACCTATATTTATTACTAATGTTCGTGTTTAAGTAGTAAAGTTTTCTATAATCCATCAGTATGAATATACAAAATGCCAACAACTTTCTAAAATAACAGTCTATGCTATCAAAGGTAAAAAAAAGAAGGTAGTCAAGTAATTAAACTATAAATCAACCAATTTCTTATTTTCAATAATCAAATCTCTTTCATGGAATTTCTTAGAGGTAAACTTATCAGATAGAGATTAAATAAATTTAGCTGACAACTTGATTATAAATTTCATTGTAAGTGGAATTCGTCAACTGTAATTACACATGTTGATATTATTCCAAATGTAACTTGAATTTATTACTTGTCACATCATTACAAAGTCTACATAAACATTGATGTATTCAATCGGTATGAAGTTATATAGTAAGGTTTGATACATAAAGAGAGTAGTAAATGGCAACTGCAAACTGAACGATTGAAAGCTAAATGTTCCAATTATTTAATCATATCACTAAGCATGTTTTAACATATGGTAGTGTAGTTTACTTTCTAAATAGATGTGATTATTATGTAACTAATATCTGATGGTCATTGTAAGTTATTAAAACAGATGCATAACGCAAATAACTCAGTTATGTAGCAGAGATTCAGTCAGCACTGTAGTCAGATAGTCTTCTCTCATCCTTGGTAGATTTATAATCAATATGTTTGTCAATAACAAACGATAGTAAATCAATAGCTACCCCTAAACATTTCCATCATAATTGTAGCCAAGCACCTGATAATAAGAACAGTCCTAGTAATGATTCCCTTATTGTTATCAAGCTAAAAAGTTGTTTTTATCAAGTATTTTTCTATCTAGGAACAGCATGATTCTGTATAGTGTAGTGCGTCGATATTCATCAAAGAAAGGATATCATAAGATTGTTCGATAAAATACTGTTGTATCTTTGGAGCCTTGCATCATTATATTTAACAGTAGTTGAATTTATGTGGTATTGTGAAGACAAAAATTAAGTGTATATACTTGTATTCGTTACATACTGACTAACTTCAGAATACTCCTGAAGTCTTTGTAAGAAGTATTGACTAGTGAAGTTCAGACTTGTCAGTAATGTAACAATTATTACCAATGACAATGAATAATCATCCAGCTATATCACAAATCGATAGAAGTGAGAATTCTACCATTGAGCTTCCTTCGGATCAATGGAGCAGAGAGTTAAGCGTTCGCCTTGAGACTTAGACGCCTTGGGATTGATTCCTCGGCGGAATCAAGAGTAAGTACTGCTGAGAGGTCCTGTAACAGGATGAAATATTTGTCTAGTGCTTCCTGGGTTTTAGTGGTACCCAAACGACATCAGTCTTTGAGGAATGCCGATAACTAATTATTTAACAGAAAGTTAACAAGTATAAGCCATTTTTATTTGTATGCATTTTTATTAAGTTCAATTATGTAATTTTATGTTTATGATGATGATTTCATTACTAAATTCAAAACAAATGGATATCTACTCAGTTGTGCTATGTAGAATTCATCAGTAACCCTTGTCTATCCAAGTTCATACATCAGCATAGTGTGAGAAGACGGTAACAAAATCAAAAGCCGAGTAGATGGAACATTTTTATAACTGTTGTCAATCAGTTATATTCATTATGTCACCTGGTACACATATTTTTTTGCTTAAATTGCGATATTATTTCAGTTAGACAAGATAAAATTAATGCAATAAACTTTAAAGTGGTTGAATTTATACAACAGTTACAACTACTGAATATTAAAAGTATAATTTAATGATGAAGGTATAGAAACTACAATAAAAGTTAAACACAAGAAAAGCATCTAACCTATAAAGCAATAAATACGATCAAAGTATAGAAAGTAATGAATGACAATAAATGCAACTTTAAAGGGAAGATGTTATCAATTGATCCCGTTATATACTCTTACTTATTGACTAATATACATAAAAATAGTCATTTACACTAACTTGTAGTAAGAAATTAGTCAATATTATTTAAGTATTCTTGCATAATTAATCGCATGTAGAGTGAATGCTATGTAACATCATTGTGAATATCAATTAAGCAACTCAATTGTTAGATATACATTCCTTGCATATAACATAAAGCCGTTCTCTAAGTATGAAGATTATTAGAGATACCACTTGAAGTGGATAAAACGAAACTTAAAGTTAAAGCGAAGTACTGAACCAATCCCTCCCTCCATTCACACATTTATTGAAATCTACCTAACTCTGAATATATCTTAAATGGATAGAGTCGTTGATAATATGCCCCAAATGAATATCATACAGTTAGTCACTGGTTACTTGAAACGTTAGGTTAACAAAAGATTTAACTTAAAAAACAATACTGTAGAGTTGTAGTTAGGTTAAGATCAGCTAAATGTAAAATCCTATGTGCACATAATTCTCGTATATCGATTGACTTCATGCACATATACATTTGAATAAATGCACGTAAATGAAGAAATCGATAGGAATAGTAAAACAAGAATGAATTTGAGCGCAAAATAATCCAACATTTGTTAAACGTTCCAACAGCTCGAATGAGTGGAAGAAGGTATAACCAGTCACTGAACATCCGTATGCAAAGGAGTGTCGATGTGAAAGTTGATGTTTTGTTCAAATAATAATCTACTCTTCTATAAAACTACCTAGTCAACATGTATGTTTGTTAACACTCTATGGACTGATATAAATTAGGGGATTATTGGAAACTGGAGATTCCTATTATAAGATTCCTTAATAATTCATTTACATCAAGTGTTCTTTTCAAGTTACACAGGAAGTAGAATTGGAATTTATTGATCTATATTTTCAACGTCAACTAATCCGCTCTATTGTAAGATCGTTACTAACTCCTTCATTCTTGACAATCGTAAACTCCACCATTCACATCAAGAATTGTTCAAAATTAATATAATCCCTTATCACTTAATTATAGTCAAATTGGTTTGTTTATAGACAACACTCTACCTTGTATTACTGGTACCTGATACAGAACATTATTTAGTCAGTCACAAAGTTTTCTGACAGTTATTTACAAATATTGTTGACATTCAAGCAATCAAAATGTGTACAGTTAATTTGAATTTATAAGCATCTTTCAGATATGGTCTAATACGAACTTACTACTAATGAGTACATAGTAATTTGGCTGATGTTATCCGCAGCGTCTTTTTTACCTAATTAAGTGAAGCTATTTCAAGTCTACCATAAAGATTTCAGTGCGGCGTAGGCATGCATCACATATTAAAAACTTAAGTGTAATAAATATAAGGGCTTCAAGTGAAACTTGCATTCTGATATACAGTATTAAGCCAGTGAATGGTCGAAAGTACTGTCTAAGGTAAATTTGATAAACGTTGCGGATAACTTCTTTTTCTCTTATATCAGTTGCTATGTATACCTACATCTACGTCATGTATATCTGAGTAAACAACCACGAGTAGGAAAAAACCACTTTTTAAGTATCAAGTTTTTAATCATAACGCATTATTTGGTATGTAGTAAGTACTCCAAAAATATATTCTTTGTCAGTTATTTTGTAACATATCAATCTTGACTCTTTGAATGAATACTGAGACATATACAAGTTGTGTACAAGTTGACTGTGTATATTAGATCACTGTCAATAAACAATCCATGAAGCACGTTTCATTCTTACTGGTACTCTAATCAAATGTTAGTGTTTACATTGAAGCATGAAACTACTAATAAAATGAAATAAGCGTTAACGAATAAATATGACCCTAAAAGTGATCCTGAAGAACTTTTGCACGATCAGAAATTAAGTTGTGAAGATGGTTTCTTCTTAACAGAAAACATAATTAGGATTACAATTTAGGATTTGTATGCATCATTATTATTATGGTTTGAGATAATGGCTGAGATAAGGCACATTGTATTGTACTTGACGAAGGAAGTATTTAGTAAAAGTGGAAGAAGGCTTTTTCTTAAACGAAGACACATCTGAGTTGAATATCTGTTTTACAGTTTCAAGTAAAACCATCAGCCTGAAGGCTAACCTTATAATATAATCTAAACCGTAAATGCTTACTCTAAACCTTTACCTTAATTCTAAATGCTAATGCAAAAACTATATTTTGATAGTAACATGTAATCATTTGTGTTTCATCACCAAAATAGAATAAAGTAGTCACCTGGAGTAGCTATTATCTTCAAAACGCTTCGAACACTATCGTGTTAATAAACTAGACTAGTACACACATAGTAAAATATCCAATAGGTAATCTTATATAGTGGTTATATTAAGCATATTTTTTTAAATAATGGTTTACTGTGCAATGTACATTATGCGTTTCGTTCTATTAAAGACTCAATAGCTCGATTCCCTCATACTAAGATATCATAAAGGTACTCATTGCCTAGGACACCAGCTTATCACTAACAAATATTGCTGATTACTTATGATTATCAATGTATAATTCATTAAAGCTTTGAATTGAACGCCAACATTCATTTTTGGAATGTAAGTATATCTAATTGAAGTGGCGTAAATAATATGATAAAGCTTATCATTGTTAGCCATTATGCAATAAATGTAATCTATTTGTAATCAGAGACATCATTTCAAAACAGCCAACAAATAACAAAAGTTATTTGAGTAATATGAATCTTACGAGAAAATCTAGTCACAACTTGAAACCACATGAACTAAACCAAGTGTATTACAAAAATCATATGGTTATGGACAGTTTTAAATGTAAAATTACAGTAGGTGTTATATCTCGAATGTTTCTCTTATTACGAATTAATGTTTTTCTTTTTACCTTGGATCCAGTTGAAACATCATACCTCACTAAATAACTAGGAATCTCCAGTCGCTATCTGAATGTATGTCTTAAAGAAACATCTATAAGTTGTTTCATCTCCCCTCCTCACAATGATAAGTCTAACATTTGAAGTGAATGATCATATTGTTGGGCATAATATGAAAAGTTGTACAGATTAATCGATTCTTATGTTTTCTCTTTGTCATTTGTATGTTACAACTTCATTCTTTCGTATGTAATGGACAGTTAAAATCAATATCTCTATTAATATGTGAATATTTACAAAGTCATCATAATTTATTTTGAAGAGAAACAACTAATACATATTTAGTGAACATAAGCTGATGATATCAGTAACTATGACATGGAAAAGGTGGATGGTACTGGTTATACTGGATTTTCTATGATGGATGATTTCAATGTGGGGTTTTCATCGACATTCTGGGCGACTTCATCAAAGTAAACTTCTAATAGAAGTCAGCTATAAAATTTTCTAAACAAGTGATAAACACGTTGTTCTGTCGACCTTAAATTTGGTTGGTTCTTGTTAATTGTTGTTCCGTTATGTCCTACACATTTATTTCGACTTGCTTACCTCTTGACCTAATTCATAACATTGTAGTTGTTTACTAATTTTCTATTTGGTTGATAAAGTACATTTATTTCAGTATGTTTATTGATTGTCAATTTACATGAATCTCAAGCTTCTAATATTTCTCTGGTTTTCTTCGTGTTTCCTTTATTGATGTCTAATTGTTCTTCATGTAGACGGTGATAAAAAAAGTCAGTGGCGTTGTCTGATATAATGCTGATCACAGTTTGTGCAGTTTATTATATTGGTAAAGTTTGATTTGTTTTCTTTTGTTATCTTGTCCGTTGGTTTGTTTAGGATTAATTGTAATGAATCTGCTGGCCTATATGAGACATTTATTTTCAACAGCCTAATTAGTTTAGTTGCAATTTCTGATATTTCCTTCACATATAGTAAGGTGGTCTTTTTATCGGTTTCGACGTTTGATTTTGTGTTTATTGCTGTTCTTTAGAAACATTTCTTAGTGGAATTCCGAGGACACCTGTTCTTTCGATCATTACATATTTTTATTCATTTCTTCGTGTAGTAAGTGTGTTATATTATATTTTCACTTCTTGGAATACAGTTTGCAAGCAGTTAAATTTGTGAGCTATTGAACTGTTACTATTGTAACTAAGAATTTGGTTTGTGTCAATTGGTTTCTGATACATTTCAGTTTCTGGTATTTTGTGTGTTGGTTTCAGTGATCACTAGAATGACTTTAACAGCCCTATAATTAAATCACCCAACTTAGAGAATATAGTATAACTAAAACTCAATAATTATCATTAGTTTTGCAGTCTTCCATCACTAAAAATGACTTCATGTAGTAATGTCCATTTTTTTAAAAGAAGCATACACAGTTACAGCCTAAAATACATGAAACATATTGTAGATAGACTATGCCTATTAATAAAATACTACTTATGTAAAATTATTAGTGTACTAAAATAAATCAATAAAATGTAGATTACCCATCTCCTTCCCCAATACCCACTCAATAAAACGATACATAATTACATCATTGCAACTTACCTATATTTTGTTGTTATCCAATATATTTCTTATTGTATTATTGTTGTTTCAGTAGAATACCAATACATGTACATGTATATATATATGTGTATTATATACTACTATTTATTATGAATATAGTAGTAAATTGTAGTTTACTTTGTAAATTGTATTAAATTCTTGTCAATAAAAAAATTAGATGTTTGATTAGTAGTATTAGCAACAGCAGTAGTAGTAGTTTATTGTTGAAGATAAAATAAATAATGATGTAATTATTATAATTATTAATTAATTACAGTAATTGTTTTAATTAATTTTCTCAAAAAAAATAATAAGCGGGAAAAAATATCACTTTTATTTTTTTTTCCAAATAAATTAATATTCAATAAATTTTACAAAAATTATTCAATCTGTTCAATTCAAATAGAATTTTTTATGTTTATAGTTTTTTATAAAATAAATGATACTATTTTAAATTATTAGAAATTTGTATAATAAAATTTTTTTTTATTGAAATTATTCAATTTGAAATGATTGCTAATTATTGATTGATTGATTGATTGATTGATTGATTGATTCAATTATCAATTACTTAACAAAATAACAATAATAAATGACAATCTTCAATTTGAATAATTTGATTATTTACTTATGAATGAAATAAAGTGAATGTTTGATAATCATGAAAAAATGAAAAATATTTGTTTGACGAAAAATGATTTCATGATGATGATGATTAGTTGTAGTTGTTGCAATAACTAATAGTAGTAATCATGACAACAGTAGTAGTAGTAGTAGTAGTAGTAGTATGTAGTGAGACAAACACATGTAAAACAACCCTCATAGATGTATATGTGCATACATGCTTATTCGATTAACACATACATGTAAATTTTCAAAAGAAACTAGACATAATGTACTAAGGTGTATGTACTGCAAAATTAACCAATGAAAAATGTATATTCTGGATAATCGTATGTGTATAAGTGTATATTGATTGAACTATGCAGGGAAATGAATTAAATACATTGAAAATTGTTTAGTTGCATACAAACACATCAGAGATATTCGATATACGCTGCTTCTTCTACATTGTATGCATTTTTCATTCTTCTACTTCTTCTTCTTCTTCTTCTTCTCCTGTTTTCTTCAGGTTTCTCTAATGGAAAAAAAATGCAAATCACTTCTATGATCTATAATGAAAGTATTATTAGACACATATTGTCAGTAGTAGTACACATAACTTCTTATTCACTAGTATACAGCATTATACATAGATACGCAATTCGAATGCATATATGCATCTAGTCGATCAGCCTACCATTCATCCTGTAGTTGATAGCATGATAATCAGTGATTATACAGATGTTAGATGAATAATAATAATAATAATAATAATAATAATAATAATAATAATAATAATAATGCTATTAATATCTCTAAGGTGTGCCTATGATACACTGAATCATGAGTTCCATAATTTTTGTAGGCAAATGTATCAAGTATTTAGTAACTAATATATGTTAAATAACCTTATTGTTTATTACATTTTCAATGATTCATCATCAGCTGATGATAATGACTAATGTAAACAGTATATTGAAATTTCAATTATTTCTATACAATAAGCTACAAAATAGCTTCGGTTAGAAAGCAGTTCAACCGTCTTGAGTTACTATGCACAGAGGATAGAAATGAGGTAAACTTAATAATAATGAAACAATGTTCACATGATAGTAGTAACTCGCAAAAGTTTTTTTAATTAAGTATAAGAATACTAAAGCGAACAAAGTTACGTACGAAAAAACTCTATCTTCCTAAAACATGACTTCAAGAGGTAAAATAAAGAGGATTGCCGGTCTTAAAATAAAGGTCATATTGAAACAAATTCATTCGCCTGATAAATAAGTATCTTTCGATTAAACTAATTGTTCTTTACATCAAACATAAATGAATGAATTCCCAATTTTTGTTACCTCTAATTGTGCATAGAAATTTACATGTATATGCTAAAAACACATGCGTCGGAAGAACAGCGATGAGGGTCAGTGTCTGTATTGCTGAACACATGTCACACAAACTGAGCTTAAAACACAACGTCTTCCTGTTAGTTCAATTGTTCGACAATTGATTGTTAGTGGGCACAACCGACGTTTCAACATCTTTCAAAATAATCAATAAGCAGGCAAGTCCAAATCTCTTGATTTTTGTTGAAGCACTTGACATAAAATAATTCAAACCAAATTTATGTGTGCAAAAAGAGACTGTAGTAGACCTTACTTTACCCTGGTAACATTAACCTCTTCTTAAGATTTGGTTATGCAACATTTCGATGATAATTTTGTATTCTTCTTATCTGAGACTTACTCATTTAGTGACTATTCTACTTGTATTTATTGTTGTAAAACTTATGTTATTCATCTTCTTCACTTTACATCCATGATCTCAGTTTTACTCTCAGGAATTATCTTATAATTAGTCGGTAAATAAACAATTGAGTTAATGATGCTTTAGTTGAATTGTGACTAGCAAAAGGAATCCAGGAAGCGCGTTTTACCCTACTTGGAACTTGTCAGCTGGATGTACCTACATCCCAGTGTTAACGTTCACGTCGGGACAGGAACTCAGTTTGTTAATGAGGTGAGTTAATAAGGTTTTCATTGTTATGTAGCTGTAATATTCACTTCTAACTCATTACTGCTTGCATGCCAACTAAAAATTTTCCCAAATGTCTTCTGCTGAAAAAGTATGTACAAATGTTTTGTTTTCAATGATGTTGATTAATTCTAAATGGTTGTATACATTTTTACTCTGGATTGTGACTGGCAAGTGGAATTCACGACGCGCGTTTCGTCCTATTTGTATACAGTTGATGAGAAACTGAAATAAAATGAATCCATGAATTATTCTGCTACAATTATGGTTCTTGTTTTACCGAACTGTAAAAATTGTTTTGTCTCTTATTTTGAAACACACTAAAATTTACAAAAAGATGTGCTTGTAAATCTAAACAATAATTGTATACTGAGATTCAGGTATATTCAGCTGATGAGTCCTAAATAGGGCAAAACGCGCGTCGCAAATTCCATTTTGCCAATTTTAATCCAACTTAAAAAATACTTGTGATTTATCGCTATATCAAGACAATCCTCTCGGAATGCACGTATAGCTACAGAGGTCAATCACTTTCAGTCCATGACAAATCAATGAAAAGATACAAGCTTATCCAAACAATTGTTTACTACTTTTTTTTTTTTTTATAGGTATCTTCGTCCAAAAATGAACGAAAATATTTACAAAACTTGGGCGCCGAGTGTATGTAAGACATATGAATAGAATATATTTGTTAATAATCTCAGCGGATGAAATTAATGAAAAATTCCAACGTTTCGCTCGGCAAACTGGTCCGAGCTTCTTCAGGGAAATAACCAAAATCAAAAATTATCGAATATAAATGTAAAAAAAAAAAAATTGTTTACTACACCTAATGAATTCCAACAGTAAAAAAATAGTAATTAGTGTAGTTGACTTAAGTTAAAAGTGTAACAGTCATTTGTTAAAGACAATAGATAAGGGTCAACTTTAATTGACAATTGTTTAGAGATGGAGATTCGATCCATCAGATATTCACCATAGTGATCATCTCCCTTATGTGGATACATAATGTTTATTACTTTTATGCAGGTAACCGTTTTAATTGTACTACTGGACAACTAAATGGGAGAAAACTATTTAAGTTGTTAAAAAATGAATAAAATTAGTATGCAATTCATTTTCCTTGGTCAGAAGTGTTCATTTAGAACTGAAAACTAATATTGTTTACAACACATGTCTTATTACATGCCATAGTTATAAATCAATATCAACGATGATAACTGGAGGGGGGGAGTATGTTCATCAGACGAGTCGCAAACTGTGTGAAATGTGTATCCTGTATGCTACTTTTAACGACATATTAAGTATATGACAATAGAAACATATCAATCTCTATGCTAAATGTTAACAATCTAAACATACAAACTTTGTACAAGTTCTTACATAATTATCAAACATGTTAGTAGCTAACGGTAGACATTACGTTTTAGTTAATGTAAACATTAAGACGAATTCAATTTTTGTTATAATGTTAAAAGTCAGCCAACCAAAATATATGAAAACAGTGACCTCAATTGTATTAGTCAGTGCTCGCAAAAGTCTGCCACGGGAATATTGATCCCCGAATCGGAATGAAGAACACAAAATGATTAAGTCAACCACCAAATAGATTATATTTCATTCGTCTACTTATATATATATGCAAAACCTGACCATGCAGTGCACCAGTAGGAAGAATAACATTTATAAAATAACGGAAACAATAATGAATAAGGACTGGGTAAGGGGGCTACAGATACATAATTAATTGACTATAATTCCTGAATGAAAAATGATATGATAACAGTTTATGAGTTCAGTGGAAGGTTAGGGTATTGGGAACATTTCAATTATAAAAGTAAAATAATCGATATACATATACTGAAAATAGATGAAAGTTTTCTGAAAACAGTTCGGAAAGTTAGCTGCTCTTCTTGTATCACCGTACGTACCAATTTTAACTTAAAGAAGTACATGTGAACGAAGAGTATTCTCTGTAATCACTTCTTAAAAATCAATGCACGTTGGTACGCTTTTGCTAAATGATTTGACGATAAGTTGCATTATTGTTCCTCACACCCAACATCATCTACAGAATTACCAATATTGTCATGCTATCAATAAAAAGTTATTCAATGCTTACTGGTTTTTAATGATAACACAAGTAGGATTAATCAGTAATGAACTTTGCCTACAAATTGTAACATTTACTACTAAACATTGTCTAAACTATAGCAGTTCACTAATCAACACCTTACTTCATGATGCATTCCTAACATTCTAATAGAAACCCGTGAGTGATGTAGTTTAACGATGCTAGAAACAAAATAGAAACTATCCAACGACAATTAATGACTGTAATACTATAAAGTAAATTGATTAAGGTTGCAATTATGTACTGTTAGTCGACAACACGGTAATTTTAACCATTATGCGCTAATGAGGAGTCTCATAATGTAACGAAGTAGATATTTAGCCCTCGATAAATACTATTGTTGTCCTGATTAAGATCAATTTCACGCGTGTAGAACTTCAATTGAGGCTATCTATAACGTTTTTAGTGTACAATAAGTTTGTTTTATCCACCATTTTTAATTGTTTAACAGGTGAGTGATGCATATCCGAAAGTATTTAAAATCAAGCGTCTAGACTTATTTGAAATTGTCTGTTATGAATGCATCAGTGTATGGCAGTTGATATGCCGGATTCATAATTCAACATTAGCAATAGCTACTGTTCAATGCTCACCTATTCACTGAATGAATAGAAAGACCATCATAATTGATGGGAGCAAAATACTAAAGGAGTATTGAAGACAGTAAGGATAATGTCAGCCATTTTTTGAAAGTATACGCCCCGATAATACTTGTATTCATTAATAATTTACTGTCTCTTTTTGAAGAGAAACAACTCATACCTAGTGACTGAACGCAAATTGATTTTAAGGCGTTCCTTACTAATTTTTACAATGAAAAGTTGTTGAAACGTTTGTTTTAGGCAATTCGATGACATGGATTAACTTTCATAAAACAATTAATGACTTTAGGCATTTCATAATTTTCACCTACCAATGGTACTGATTGTCTGGTATTGTAAATTAAATAAAGATAAAAATGCTAACTATCCGATATCATTTTAATGGTTATTAGGAGTAAGCAACGCACTAAGAGGCGTTAATGTATTGGGTTCAATCTCCAGTGATATCCAGAATATGCAGTGACGTAGAATCTTGTACTGAAATGAATAATCTGTCAAGTAATGCTTAGTTTTAAAACGATTTCCTAAATAAAGCCAATCTATGTTACAAAACTACAATATTCTCTATTTTTCCAAATTGTCAACTTCATTCTGTGAACACTTTTACATCGTCTAGTTCTTTGTATCCATTATGGAATAAATTAAACTTAGTATTATTCAAAATCAGAGAGCATTGGATAATTGTTTCGTCCTATAATGTGACCTCTCAGTAGTTAGCACTCCTGATTCTGTCACGGAATGGAAGCCATGGCCTTCAGGTCTTACGGAGGACGCTAAGAACGAAATAGCTGTCCAGTGCTTCCTGGTTTGCAGAAGTTTTCAATTAACATTAATCCGTGAAGAACATAAATAACTAAATTCAATACCCATCAGTTTCCCAAAACCCGTTCAATTTCATTCACTGTGTTATTTATAATCAAACAACATTTTAGTTGACATTGTTTATCTTTTAAAAGTATAGAACTATTGCCTAACAGTTAGATGTTTGCCTGTGAGTAATATCATGTTACATATTACTTCCATTGATACTGCCAGTGAAATATGTATGTGTATCTACCAAGAAAGATAACGATTGAAAAATACTAAGATTAAACGAGTAGAAAAAAGCATGCCTTTACTCACCAGCTTAGTGCATAATGTATTGTAATGTAAAACAAAAGATATCGGGTTCATATGTTACTATGTAAATCAACAGTGGCATTCAGGTATATTCAGTCGGTGAATTTTACATAAAACAAAATGTACTTCTAGGATTCTATTGTCAACCACATGCTTGAACTCAAGTAAGATTAAGTTCTAAATGTTAACATGGATCTGGAATGAAACTGATCTTAGTAATTTTCTCAGTGAAAAGCAGAAACTACTGCAATTTGTCTTCACAAGATTAAATGAATTAATGATAGTAGTAAAGACAAAAAGTGAAAATTACTTTTAAACAAGCTTACTATATAAAACTATCACCTAAATATTTCAGTGTATATATTAGGAAGATACACTTATATAAAACGGAATGCCAAGTGTACACCTATTATAACCCGTGCTTGACAGCTTGGCTAACTGAGGACAACTTCACCACTTGAATGTCATGAACCTCCCTAGTTACAAATTCAGAAGACAGGATATAAGTAGGCAGAATTCTTTATTCCAGTTATGAAAAAATATCGGTATATTTATAGTTTTCTAAAACAATAGAATCATTATTATAATCCATCCAATCCGGACTAAGTAGTTTCAACCAATACCCAATCAGAGCACGCCACAATGAGATTCTGCAAAGCTCTGTCGGTTAATGATTGAGTAAAATGTTTCTTGTCCTTTCAAGGGTTCTAAAGACTTCGGTGAGGTTTCTGGAAGCTGTGCCAACAACATCTTACAACAAGAATTTGAAGGAGTGTAGATAACAGAATTCTCTTAATCAAACCAATAGGGAAACATACACTGACATTAAGTAAATCAGTGACCTAAAACGCCTTTTTTCATCCAGACTATGTCAATTATCTGAGATGGCTAACATGTTATCTAGAGTACCATAGTGAGAAAAGGAAACTGAAGGGAGTTTATCTGGTTAATTTAATTTAATGTTCAGCTTCTGTTATTCTAGCATGTACTCTAATACCAAGAGGACCAGAGATTTAGGAAATAAACCATAAACTTAGGTTTCGTTAAGGATTACAACTATACCTGTAGTTTTGAGAGAACCTTATGCTCCGTTACAGTCGCATTTCTTTGAGTTCATAAATCAATTACTGAAATGAGACAGCCACATTTGTACAAAGAGTGTCTATTTATAATTTGAAAGTATTTAGTAATAAACGACGTAATAGTTGGCAAGAACAAATTGAATTCAAGTCACGAACGTAAACACCAATACTGGAATTCAGGCGTGTCCATCTGACAAGTTCTGAAATAAGACGAAATAGGCACCCTGGGTTCTGCTTGCCAGTAGCAGCCTAACTTTAATCTGTGGTCTGGCAGTTAAAAGTCAAGTACTGAAACACTACGTCATATCAACAATTATATATATATATGTTTCATAAAAATATTTGGGAAATTCATGTATCACAGTAAAGTTAAGTAATGATCTCAGTGTTAAAGAAAGGTTGAAACATAAAAATAGTTAACGGACCAGGTAAGTAAGAGCTAACTATCCATGTGGCGGTTGTGAAGAGTAATTTTATAAGATGAGTAGAGTAAATGTTCACTTTATGAAACTGATGTAAGGAATTTCAATTAAGCAAGTCAACATAAAAACACATGCACTAATCTCATTTGCGGTGTTTATTGTCATTACACTGTGTCTAAGCCCATATCATACTAATTTATTAACAGCATGAAATAGTCTTTGAAAAACATTAGTACGTGTAAATAAAATGTTCATCAGTTATTAAATATTGAGTTGAAGTGGCTATTGTGTAGACAGATGTTAATTTTAGCTGTGTTAGTCACTGAGTGATATCAGTTGAGTATCACTGTAAACCAGGAAGCACTTAACAGATATTTCATCCTAGTGTGGGACTCCGCAAAAATACACACCCTTGAATCCACCACGAAATCAAATTCACGACGTTCATATCTCAAAAGGTTATTTTAGTTATCTGCACTACTGTTCCGGACGACAGTCGTTCAATGGTAGGATTCTCACTCCTATCAGTTTGTAATATAACACGATGATCATCTGTAGTGATTGGTGATAAATTGTCTCACTTCTGTCAAATATGAACTCCAACAGATAGTTAAGCGTAGTTTTTGAATCCTGATTCCCCTGGGTTCGATTCCCTGGTAGAATTTAGGGTGCGCACTGTTGAGGAGTTTTATAATGGGGCAAAACAACCGTCCAGTACTCATCAGTTTTAATTATTACCTAAATGATACCAATAATTAACGAATACAATCAACTAAAATATCAAATATAAATAAATGTTATTGAACAAATAATCTGGTAGAAATAACAATGAAATAAAAGTACATACTTAGTAGGTCATACAGTGATCAGCATTCTGTTCACTGCGTTGGCAAGAATAAAGTGCTGATGTACTACTAGGTCAATAATACACTTCAGTATTATTCACATTAGATTGACAAATGATTCCTGTTTACCTCTTCAAACGTTTTCATAAGTCAAGGTATTTATTACTAGAATGATTAGATATGAAGCAGTAAAATATTCGAAAACAAAAAACTAGAAGCATCATACATTGCCAGATCACCGAGCAGCAACTAATATCATAACTCTAGTAGTTCTGATTAGTACTGAACAAAATCTGTTGATCAGTTTACAATGTGACTTTAATCTAGAGTCACCTAATTTCATAAGTTAGGACCGTTACCATTGAGTTATTCGGACCAAGACCAATTCACTGTAGAACCAAAAATTTCAAATTTATTGACCACTACGATGTATTTAATCCTGTTTACTGATGACCGAACTCTAATAATCCAGTGAAACTTAATAACCCGAGTTTAAATATTAAAGACAGCATGCGTTCATTCAAGATTCTAAGTATGCATTGATGTTGAGTGCAAATAATACTAAATCAAGGTCTGGTGTTTCCTAACGTCTACTTCTAACTAGATTAATATGCATATCGCACCATTATTTTCAATTATATGTTATGGAAGCATTGTTATTGTTTATATCTAAAATCAATCAATTACTGTTAGCAAAGGTGCTTCCAGACCTAATAGTTCCAGCAGAGATATTTTGCTCTAAGGTTTTTGTTAAAGCTGACTTGTGGATATCGAGTTAATCAAGGTTTCATCTTTCTTCATTTACGTATATTTTAATGAAATACATAGCGAATATAGTTCTAAATACTATTGAACTTCGTTGTTTGACAGATGGAGTAACTTAACGAAGTCATTTAAAACTAGGAAGAATTAAGCAGCTGTTTCGTTCCAGGATGTGAGTTACCAGTACTTAATAATGAATTATTTTGCAAAGTAATTACCGAAATTTCAGGAGAAAGTTGTGACGGGAGAAAGATAAATATTACTAATGTCAATTAATGCTGATTGTGCAATAAGGCGAATTAGCTGAAATTGTAAATATCGTGTACTGGATGTTAAACCAATCGTTTGAATGCTAAGCATTACATTCAGACCAAGTTTCATTTGAGAATGGCTATGGGCACGCTCGACAAAACATTTCACAATGAACATCTCCATAAAAAATATAATATTACCTTATAGTAATTAAGGATCAAGCAAATAGTCATTTGGAAAAGCGGATGTTTGAAGGTGACAGACTCTGTGAAAGTGGAAGATCATGAGAATAGACTGGCATAACATCTGTGGATACATCGAAATAACGCACTTGTGGTTGAGGCAGCTCTTGATAATGGTGCTTACAACAATAATATTGTACCTTGAATTTAAATCAAACATCATTTATAGAATAAGTAGACAGTTTTACTTTCACTCAAATTTATCAATATACCAACCGGTCATAAATAAGTAACTAAATTTCTACAGTATAGTGCTTATAGTTGAATTAATTAGTTCTATCTAATCGGTTTGCAAATTTATCACTAGTCCAAATAATTGGACATCACACTGTTATCGATTCAGCGATGTGCGGTGAGGATTCAATACATAAGTTAAGTGTCTCTGACTATGCACTAAAGGATGCTAGTCTGAATTTCAAGGTCAGTAGCGGTTTACAATACTGATGAGTGCCAAATAACAAGTAACGTATGTTAACCACCACCTCCTGACTATAATATGAGACTAATAGTGAAATTCAGGGCACTAATTCTGTCTCAGTCGTGACTAACCAGATAGATGTACCTACGTGGATGTATGTCGACAATAAAATCCGAATAAAGTATTAACCACTTTTAATACTGACATGTAATCTACTAAACTATCGAGTTCAGATAACTGTCGAAAATTTATTCAACGGGTGTGAAGTTATCCGTAAGAAGTTTCAACTGATATTACTAAAATAATCCGCTTATAATGTACTTATACCTTATAAACAGCTGACAAAAATATCAGTAGTAACTAAATAACAGAAAATTTAATTAAAAAACTATTAGTAACAGACTATTACAGTTAAACGTATCGCTGATAATTCACCTAGTTACTTGATTTGTAAGTTTCTTTACATTGCTAAATTAGTAATAAAGATTTACCATCAATTCACACACTCGTAAATCTCTCTAATTTATCTAAGAGATATTTTATAATTAAAATAATTAGATAATAGAAATCTGTTCCATTCACATTCATTATGGTGGGAGAATAGAGTATTTATAAATGCTGTGGAAAGATTTAGATTACACTGAATAAAGTCAAATGTTTAGCTCAGTGATCTATCTATCTATCCCTGATCTATCTATCTATCCCTGATCTATCTATCTATCCTGATCTATCTATCTATCTATCTATCTATCTATCTATCTATCTATCTATCTATCTATCTATCTATCTATCTATCTATCTATCTATCTATCTATCTATCTATCTATCTATCTATCTATCTATCTATCTATCTATCTATCTATCTATCTATCTATCTATCTATCTATCTATCTATCTATCTATCTATCTATCTATCTATCTATCTATCTATCTATCTATCTATCTATCTATCTATCTATCTATCTATCTATCTATCTATCTATCTATCTATCTATCTATCTATCTATCTATCTATCTATCTATCTATCTATCTATCTATCTATCTATCTATCTATCTATCTATCTATCTATCCCTGATCTATCTATCTATCTATCCCTGATCTATCTATCTATCTATCTATCTATCTATCTATCTATCTATCTATCTATCTATCTATCTATCTATCTATCTATCTATCTATCTATCTATCTATCTATCTATCTATCTATCTATCTATCTATCTATCTATCTATCTATCTATCTATCTATCTATCTATCTATCTATCTATCTATCTATCTATCTATCTATCTATCTATCTATCTATCTATCTATCTATCTATCTATCTATCTATCTATCTATCTATCTATCTATCTATCTATCTATCTATCTATCTATCTATCTATCTATCTATCTATCTATCTATCTATCTATCTATCTATCTATCTATCTATCTATCTATCCTGATCTATCTATCTATCTATCCTGATCTATCTATCTATCTATCTATCTATCTATCTATCTATCTATCTATCTATCTATCTATCTATCTATCTATCTATCTATCTATCTATCTATCTATCTATCTATCTATCTATCTATCTATCTATCTATCTATCTATCTATCTATCTATCTATCTATCTATCTATCTATCTATCTATCTATCTATCTATCTATCTATCTATCTATCTATCTATCTATCTATCTATCTATCTATCTATCTATCTATCTATCTATCTATCTATCTATCTATCTATCTATCTATCTACCTATTCATGTATCTGTCTATCTAGCTACCTAACTATCCATCGGGATTTATATATAATCATTCTTAAACATTTAAAGATGAGTCTACATTTTTTTTACTTGTTATGAATATTATGTGTATTATAAGTTATGCTACAATTGTGGTTGCTGTTTCAACTAGGATATGTAGTTGCACTATATCAGGTATGATACTAATTAGCTGACTTTTCTCATCGATTGTAAACTATCTCCACGATACCTAATAATAAACAATCATTTTACTTGTTGGTGACTAATTTCGACTTGTAGTTTGAAGATTTTTAAAACAAAATCAAGATTGGTGCAGATAAACAGTTTTGGAAGTAAAATAGCTGACAGCAAATGGTATTGGATAAGGTAGTGTAATGCTACAGTTTAATAAACTTTAGAAATATAAATCGTTAAAGGATGATTCGGCTAACTTCGAGACCTAGATGGTCTGGATATGATCTTCGCATTATGTAGTGATGCACACTACTAAAGAGCCGTGTACTGTAATATCAATGCGATGCCAGTCCAAGATGTTAAATTTATTACACCGTATATTGGCTACCCTTGTTTATAATAGTGCTGTTTATTGTGCTGATTAATTGCGTAACCTTGAAAATAATTTATTGTCTGACAATATCTTTGCTACGAAAATGACATATTTTAAATTTAAGATCAAGAAGTTACCTTGGTTACAAGACATCTTATCAGAGCATACCTCGTTCCCACCAAGGGTCAAACGGAGGGACTTCAGCTTCACACTGTGAACATAATCTATATACCATTGAAATGTTAAATAGCGTTGTATGTTTCCAACTTCAGTCAATTCGTAACATCACTCGACTATCATTCATTATCACTGATGTGGTTTTGATGACACTCGATGTAATTAACAAACATTACTAATTTCCAGTAATTCATAGAATAGTAATTAGTAGAGTTCAATTATGTTGAAAATGAGAAGAATGGCACCATCAGTAGATAATGGATAAGATCGATAAATATATTGAAAATTGACGCAAGTTGAAGGTAAAAACTATTCGATAGTGATTCAGTGGTATGAAAGTTAAACTCTAGCCATAAATTCTGAAGTTTATGTGTTCGATCCCTGGTAAAGTTAAGAATGCCTACAATTCAACAGATTCATAGTAGAATAAATCTATTGTAATGTAGTTCATGCTTTGAAATATTTGTTTAACTATTGCTTGTCTCTGTTATAAAAACTTAAAATATTTACTAATACATAGATTCAGTTTGTTTCTATTGATTTATGGGTAACATTGTTACTATACTTGTAAAATTATTGACTCGGTATTAACAATCATATTTTTTATAGCCACAGTTACAGATGTTTGTTTCATTTTAAATAAATTGTTCATTTATGCAAAAAATAAAAAATCAGTTGTCTTTTGCCATGGCAACATAAGATGGCGGTAATTCTATGCCCAGACAGATCATACAGTTTGTTTGTAGGAAAAAATTTACTATGCCCATAAACACATTCGTGACAGTTGAATTGAGGTGGTGTGTAGAGATCGGTATTGCGTTTTTAGTTGATTGAATTCATCATAGATTGATATTGGTAGGGTAACATTGAAAACCAGGAAGCACTGAACAGCTATTTCCTTCCAGTACGGGAATCCTCACTTTACTTACAATAATCGCCTTACTAGTGACTAACTTCATGATGTTACTGAAGCTTCAAAGAGAAATTTTGACTGATGGGGTTTCGATTTGTCACGAGTGAAACAAGTGTCACTGACGTCAATCGATGATCGTCAAGCTATATCACAAATTGGAGGAAGTAAACATTGTAGCATTGGATGCCGTTTTGGTGCTGCAGAGGGTCAGGTATTCATCAAGTTGAAGACCCTAATGTGGATTGGAGCGTGCGTACTGCCGAGGAGTTCCATACTGGGACGAAACAGCTGTTAAGTACTTTCTACCTTTGACTGGTACCATACCAACATCAATCTGTGACAAATACATTTATGATAAGTTGGAATGTGCTACACATATAAAATGATAATTCGTGTATGTAACAGGAATTTTACACAAAAACGGAATTGTAATTTTGTGTATATGGTGTGGAAAAATGCAAAATAATATAATATCAGTTACAATTGGGAAGTTGTGGAAATAGTTAATTTGTAAATCCTGATGAGTTCACGCATACGTATCACGAATTTACTGAATTAGAAATATCAATCGTTAGAAGCTGACTTAGTGGTACAATGATAAAGCGCTCATCTCAGAGCCAGAGGGTCCTGGGTTCGATATCCGACAGGGTTGTGGATTCGCACTCCTGAAGAGACTAATACTAGGACGAAACAGCTGTGATGTTCAGTGCTTCCAGGTGATCAATGATTGTCTGATGCAGATCAATTCGTGATATCAGGATTGAAAAAAATATAAGTTGATATAATGAATTAACTTTAATTATAAAACTATTTGGAGAACAAAATGTATTTGAGTTATTTCATTTTGATAAGAGACTAGAAGAGTCTGTATTGATGGCCTAGAATGATCAGGATTTTTAGTAATTGCATAACTTGTAACAGACGAATGAACAACCAGTGATTTAAATTCTCGCTTTCAGCTAGTTTATGAAATTTTCAGATTAATACTACATACAATTAGTGATATGTGTCTCGTTAGTGACATTATTGACAAAACTAACTTAAAGGAATAACTTCTGAATTTCTAGAGGGAAAATGTAATGAATGAAGTTCAGTCATGTGGAGTGCTAGTTAAATCACACTGATGGTAGGCACTACATGATGGACACATAATAACATGAATAGATACTGAAGTTAATAAAGCAAATCATTGCATGCTAACTCAGTGATGTGAAAGTTAAGTACTCATTATAAAACATGAAGTTCCTGGATGTAGTAATATCTATTCACTTCCAAGTAAAATGAGTTCAACATGAAGCTGTTTGATAAATGGTTTCACTTGTGAATTTAACTATTTGGCTATTCATAAACTTTATCAGATTTTAAAGATGTCTATATTCTATGAACTAAACAAAACATGAGACACAACATTTAAAGAAGATAAGATGAATATAGTTTAAAAGATACATTACACCAACAACAAGATACACTACATACGCATAGCATATCTTCAATGATATAAACGTTGATGAACAATGATTGACATTAATTTGATTAGAAAAATATTCAAATACTGAAAAGGGAAATATGTAACAGATGAAAGAATCTTTAAAAGTATTGCACTCAGGTCATTTATGAATCAATAAACATATCAAAATTGACCTGATCTATCAGCCAATAAATCAAAAGATTAACAAACATAAGATTACACATGAGACTAAGTAAGAGAACACAAAAAATTTATGTATGATAACAACATAGTAACAGATAACAATTATCAGTCCTAATATCACGAATTGATCTGAATCATATAACCATTGACCACCTGGAAGCACTGGTTAGCTGTTCCGTCCTAGTATGGGACTCTTCAGCAGTGCGCATCCACGACCCCAGCGGGGATCAAAACCATTGTTATCGGTGGGTAACTGCCTCACACCCGACACGGTTGAACTGGATTGACAATGAAGTAACTCCACAACCCCACCCCCAATTGTAATTAATATCAGCTCACTAATGACTAGCTCCTTGAGGTAATTCCTAAAGTTCTAGTGTGAAGACGTGACCGGTGGAGTTCAGCCGTGTCAGGTGTGGGGCAGTTACCCACTGATGACAATGGTTGAGGTAGCGCAAACGTATCATGAATCGACTCAATTAGAAATATCAACCGTCAGAAGCTGACTCAGTGGTCCAATGGTAAAGCGTTCGCCGCGGCGCCAGGGGGTCCTGGGCTCAATCCCCGATGGGGTTGTGAATGCGCACTGCTGAAGAGTCCCATACTCGGACGAAACGGCTGTCCAGTGCTTCCAGGTGATCATTGGTTGTCCGATTCAGATCAATTCGTGATATGAGGATTGACAAATTACTATCTCCACACACCCCCTCCCACCTAGAATAACAATTAGTAGAATTCTGGAAAAATAGATCAGTGTCAATCACCTATGAAGAAACTGAAAAAGTTGACTACAGTCTAAAGTGTTTGCTGAGGATGTTGTTTGGTAAAACATCATTAAATCATCCAGTTTAAAGAACACAACACCTTTTAAACACTCCTTTTAGCTATAAATTTTCTTTACCAAATATAAATGTGTTACATCAATAACATGAAGAACATTAATTTATATAACTCACTTACTTGTTTCTAATGATGTTATAAAAATGATTACACTAACCATTATATCGTAATTCACTAGTGAAATTATAGAGATACGACATGTGCAAATATTGTTTTTATTGAATGTATTGACTAAATTCCTATTGGTGACAATAAGTACACTTCCACGTCTTGGCTTCATAATGAACCTACATTATAAACCCACTTAGTTAGTTGGTTAGGGGGTTAGTTAACTTAAACTCTATTTCATTTACTTTATTCATTTTTCTACCCATAATTCTTGTACTGTTGCCTTGCGTTTAGGCTTCTTCGTTAACTTGTCTCTAATTATAGATGATTATATTTGTATCATGATAATTAAGTAAAAATCACTCTGTGCTACATTGTTTATTACTCCTCTATGAACAAACGACACCATGGTTCCATTATTAATAAGACATCAGTTCACAGTCAATGCAGTCAATACAATATCTACCACTCGGGAAAAGCTCAAGAAAGTTACATTGCTGACATTTACTCTGTGTGGATTTATACTCCCTTATAATATTATTAAAGATAATTATGCGTTAACAAGATTATTTCTGATATGAACTCTTTAGTTAGTATGTAATCACCAATAATAGTTGTTATGTCAAACCACTAAAGAAGAGTGAAAAAAACTTCCAGAACTGTATTTTAGAGAACTGATTCATTTATTCTGGTCGTCAGTAGTGTAAACATTACATTTCTATTATTGTTACGTTCCTATTACTCCATCTTTCCGTTTAGCATATTTGCTGTTATTGTATTGTCTCTTATGATGGACTACAATCGATGTAGTTGTATACATGATGGCCTTATTTACTACCACAATTTCCTTAGTTCTATATTAATGTTAGTTTCCTGATTGGTTGACTGTGTGGTCTGATTTTGTGTATATATATAAAGGCATGATTCAAATACGATCTGATCTGATTCTCTCTGTTTGACTCATCAATCGTTGTTTTTCCTCTATTCTGGCTTGGGGACTGGTAGTAGCGAGGCAGACGTGTTCGTGCAGTGATTAGCAATTATCAAGTGCACTGTGTATTTTTACAATACATAACAATTGGCGACGAGGCTTCAAGTGAATCCAACTTACGCAATCATCGGTCATAAGTCATTAAACATAACAATAGTACAATCTCCTTATACCGATATTCTTCTCAGTTTTACGATCACCATAATAAACTGTCAGTTGACATGAAATTATGAACTATATCTTTTAGTAAAATGTACTCTTATCAATTCGAACAATATGAACTTGCTTGAAAAAAACAGTGCAGAGTCTCTAGTCAATTTTATAGTATACGTACATATCATTAACAACTACTTTATATCTATTGGTTAAGTTAAAGTCTTAACAAGAGTTTTATTTGAACTGTTGAAAAATTAAGGTGGTCCTTGTTTTTATTAACAGCCTATTTTTATGTTTAAGTTAACGAGAATTATTAGCCAGTATGTTAATTGCATAATTTTACTTTACTGAATGTACATTGAATTGACAGATACTCGTTGACAAAAGTAATTTGTCGTTTTCTTTAACGAATATTTAATTGAAGTGAATGTATCTGTCAGAGTATGATGATAATTGGGTACTACTAAAAACCAGGTAGCATTGAACAAATGTTACGTCCTAGTAAAAGGATTCTCACAAGTGTAAACCCAAGTTTAGGTCACAAAATCATAACTAGGACACTCATGTCTCAGAGAAAACGCTTTACACGAAACAGCTATCCAGTGTTCCATGTTGTTCATTAGTACTCAAACAACATCAAACTTTGATGAATATAAACAATCAAACTTATTGACAATTTCTCATCTATAAACTTCCAATCACATGCACCACTGAAACGCTATTGACATAAAAGCATAACTTTATGTTTAGTAACTAGATTCTTAGCATTAATAAACATACAGAAATCTAATGACTTTTAGATTAGCCATTTTGCATTTGGTACTACTTTACATCACTAAATGACTTTAGTTTAACAAACCAATGATGACTAAGAGTTCTCTATCAAGTACACGACTGTTACCAACTAGCAACAATCGATAAGCTCACATAAACATATCATGAGTTAATTAAAGGGGGAAACGTAAACTGACAAGTGCTTCATCAGGAGTCAAGAAAAATATACACCATGAATTGGATCTCTAGTGACGATGTATGCTGACATTATTGATAAGCCCCATACTAGGAAGAAATAGTTTTCTAGAGTCTCTTGGTTTTTAATAACCAACAAGTTAACATCAGTTGGTGAAGTATGGTTTAGTTTCATCAAAACGTCTTTAAAATATTATACGAATATCCTCATAATAATGGTGATGAAAATATTTTGTGATTGGATATTATAGGGGTTGTTGAATATGAATTCGATATCACGAACCGACTTTAGTAAGGCAACCACTGGAAACCAGGAACTGGAATTAGACATCTGTTTAATCCTAGTATACGATTTCTAAACAATAAACTCCAACTACGCTGTCAATGTATCGAGTCCATTACCATCGAACTGTGAGGCCAATGCCTAACAGTCAGAAAACTCCATTCGTTGATATTTATGAATAACGTCAATTTGCGATATGATTTCACAACTTCATCCATCGCCACTGGTCGGCAACAGTCACACACACTTCTTTGTTAGACTCTATTGGTCATATTTTCACATTCGAAAGTGATGCCTTCACTTATGTGATAGGGTCGTGGATACACAGTACATAGGAGTCGCAAACTGAGGAGAAACAGTTACCGAATGTCTGCTAGTTGAAAGAAGTAGTTTAACTCAAGCTGATCGTGGTTTTACATAATAATAGCGTTTCTTGGTTAGGACTAGTGGTGAAACAAAACTTAGATTATACTAATGATGATTATAGACAATAAGAATTTACGATGGATTGAGAAAGTGAACATCTACTATGTTTGACATAAAGAGCAATTTGAATTCAAATGGTCTTGTTGAGAGAGATTGGTGTTGAATTTTCGCTGTTTGTGTTTGTCACTGATTAATGGTTGCTGGATATCAGTGTAAACGAAGGAGTACTGGATAACATTTTGTCACATTAGTGTACACCTTCGATCCTAGGGCCTACAATTCACATAACGAACGTCTTCGTAAAAACAGCTGTTTGGTGCTTACTGGTTTTCAGTGTTGTCAACGAACATAAGTCTGTGGTAAACACAAAATACTTAATATTGATCTGCCTATACAATCCACCGTAAATCACTTAACTACTAAATTCCTTTGATATTAAATTTATTGTGCTTTAGTTTTAAATTATTACATAAGTAAATACAAAAAGTAATTATTTGTAAGTTTCTACAAGT
The DNA here is from genome assembly GCA_025215515.1 of Schistosoma japonicum. NCBI lineage: Eukaryota > Metazoa > Platyhelminthes > Trematoda > Strigeidida > Schistosomatidae > Schistosoma > Schistosoma japonicum. The sequence continues at coordinate 15,054,867 of CM046066.1, forward strand.
ATCTACTGTCTTTTGGATTGTATCGATGTTTATAAAAGACTTTAGTTATACGTTGACACCAGCGGAACAAGCTCACAGCTATTTAGACCCAATATATCAGTATATTACTAGCTCTTGTTTCTAGTATGTTTATAATGTGGTTAAAGTTGGGTCGAAGATAGGTCATTAATCAGTCAGGTGTACATAGCCCCTATTCCAACTTTCCTAATGAGGCTGGAACTCAGGGTCTTCTATTTCAAACGTTAGCGCTTTATTCACTGATCTATTAAGTCTAAATAGTTGCTAACTTCTTTATAAGAAGTAAGTTTAAGAGTATATACAATCTTTATTGAAAATTAAAATTACTTAGTACAAATCTCTGTATACATGACAACAATCTAAATATGGTAGGTAAATAAATTGACTAGGTGTAAAACAGAACGAAGTATACTTTTCAGACCGAGTAATTTAATAACAGAAATATCATTTACATTTTTTTAACTGTTTACTTTACTAAGAATAATTCATTCAACTATCTATTTATTGAATTGAGATGGTTTGTACAGAAGTGTATTTTAGTTGATTGAATACGCTACTGAATGATGTTGTCAGGATATCATTGAATCCCAAGGAACATTGGAAAGATGTTTCATTCTCAGCAGCTTCAGGTTGATGAATATCTAACCCTGTGAACTACTACTACGATAAGATGTGCACTTCTGAGCAGTCCTACATTAGGATAAAACAGCTCTCCACTACTATCTGATTTTCAATGTTACCCTGCCAACATCAATCTTTGACGTATTCAATCCATTTATTATCATTATTACCTTTTGTATTTTTTTTTCCTTCTTCTTTTAACTATGTAAACTAAACAGAAAGTTAGATTCTCTATAATGTACTGTAAATTATTTTCATTATAGACACCCACCCTCATCTTTTTTTCCCCCCATTTACTTGTATACACATCAAGTGCATAGTTACCTGTTTTATTACAGTTTTTTGTTTTTTAAACATTGAAAATTTCATTACATTTTTAGTTGTTTTACTGATGACAAATAATCATAAAAAACACAAAAAAAGAACAAAAACTAAACTAAAATTTTCTTTAGAAATTTATCAAATAATCTTGCTAGAAAATGTACTTTGCATAATAAATGAATGATGATTCAAGGTAAGTAATTAAACTGGTACATAGATACACTGTGGATTGATCTACTTTTCTAGAAGTATCCATAGACACATCTGTACAACTACATATTGAGTTGATGCCAAAAAAAAAGTTAATAAGTAGTAGTAACAGTAGTGGATAGGACACACATTTGAAAAATCATCAAGCTGTGCCACAAAACAAGTACTAACATGGAATCCTGAAGGCCAGAGGAAAAGAGGAAGACCTAAAAACACATTGTGTCAGGAATTAGAGACAGATATGTAGGGGATGAAGAGCTCTTAGGAAGAGCTGGAAAGCAAAGCTCACGACAGAGTTGGTTGGAGAATGGGGATAGGTTGTTTATGCTTCACATGGGGTAACAGGCATTGATTGATTGATTGAGTAACAGTAGTAGTGTGAGTAGTAGTAGTAGTAGTAATAATAAAAAGAATAAAAGTTACAATAATCAAATAGTAGATCATTCATTGTAATCAAATAAAACAATTTAGTTAAAATCTAATGAATAAGGAAAAGCTAAACAAAACAAAATGAATTGTTGTTGTTGTTGTTGATGCTCTTCTTCTTCTTCGCAAAATCATTTTAATGACTATTTTTTCTATCCAGTTCACTTAGATAGGAAAGTGATAATCAATTCATTGAATTACAATGACTACAAAAATAACATACAACATGAGTAGATTAACTTTTGTTCTCATTGCTCAGTAGTTTAATTTAATTTGTAGTTGTTGAAGTACATTTATACACACAAAATAAAGTTGTTTTTTTTTTTGTTTTTTATCATAACTACAACTGATCAGGTTACTAGATATTGAGAATGATTTAGTCGTTGTGTTGTAAACGAATAGGCCAAAAAAGATGATAGTATCCACACTAACCATAGATTACTGTAGAGTTGTAAACTTTGTCTATAAGTTTTATCATAGAAGTTCTTGTTTGTTGTCGATATTATTCAATAGAATTCAATCTCTTTCATTCAATTCTAATGAATAATGTTTGTTAGTAGTAAATGATAAACGTTATTGTATTCGATTATAGTAACAACAAACAAATCTAATTTATATCTATATGGATACTTATAAGTGAATGTTACACTATAAGTTAGATAGGGAAGAATGAAAGTTGACTGATTATAATTCATACCTTTGTATAATAGACAGGTATTACCTACTATCTTTTACTTTAGTAACTATTAAAGTATATGTAAATGTGTATTGTAGATTCAAGAGATTTCTTCTTTCTTCTCCTAGACATATTGATAATTACTTTAATCTTGACAACTAACTATTTTGTTATGTTTCTATTCCATAAAGGTTTAGTTTGACAATGAAAAATGGTTATTAGTATAAGGAAAATGTGAAAACAGCATTCATTTCTATATTTGATTACGTCATATTGAATCATTTGATTTATTACTATAGACTTATAAGTCAGAATTATTTCTATTTTAATAATCCAGGTTTACTGAATTCATAAGTGAGTACATATTCTTAAATTTTTATTTCTTAGGTGTACTAATACATCAGTTACATAATGAGACAATCAGTGATTACCGTTGGTTGTAATTGTCTTAATTCCAATATGTCTGAACTTTAGATGTTACCACTTCTTATGAGAATTCCAGGAACATACTGTAGTCAATCCCTACTGAGTTTATTATTATTATTAGGTTGAGGTGGTATTGTGAAGGTAGGCACTAAGTTTAGTTCATAGTTTGATTAAAACTGAAAAACAGAGAGAATTTCACATCTATTTCACCCTAATACGGGAATCCCAACTAGTTCGAATCCACGATTCCACTAGAGAATCGAATTATTCAGCTCTAACGGTGAACTCCTATCTGTTATTACTACTGAGTCAATGTTTGACGATGGAATCGGATGAATACACTCAACTTTATAAACGGAACATATTGCATAAAACTTGAGTACATATTTGAACAGGCAAAGTGGTAGACAGTGCATACGTACTTTCGTTATCTTATCTATTTCTATTTAAGAAGCGTATCTTTCTACCTGAAAATACTTTTAACTATAGCGAAAATGCATCTACATTAACTTTATGCAGATGACGTTAATTACTTTTTACATAAATTGATATGGTTTTATAAGGATACTAATCAAGTTTAGTTGTTTGTATTAGTCACAGATTAATCTTGGTTGAGTACCAATGAAAACTATGGAACATTACGCTACTCTTTTACTGTAGTTTTCAACTCTTCAGCAGTGCATATAGTTAAGCGTTAAGCTATGTGGCCTGAAAACCCTAGGTTTGATTACATAGTGGAATAGTGAATGAATCCTACTGAAGAGTACCGTACAGGGACGAAACAACCGTTTAATGTAGGTGTTTGTAAATAGTCAATAATAAAATTACAGAAAATGCATGTTACTTGGAAAGAGATTATTATTAATACAATTCATTCAGCACTACATAAAGGTTTAAATGCACAAGACATATGTCATTACTCAGTGGTTAAATAATGTAGTACACATCGAAGACACATATGGAGTAGTGGCAACCTCTCAAACTGTGAGGGTGAATGACTTTTGTTCGAACCCTACAAAGAGAATTTAATCACTTAAAAGTAATTACTGACCAGCAGGATTTTTAACTGGTCACCACTAACTAATCTAACATCGAGAAAATAATAATCTTGGCTAATTATCAACTGTTGTTACTTTTTTCAGATCTTTTGAATTATTTTATGTTTAGTGAATTTCCTTGATTGAAAACGCTACAATTGAAAGCATTAACTCATTGATGTAACTCCACTTTGTTTTTGTCTTACTACTTTATCATTTTTGAACTCATAGTTTCTTGAATAACATTTTGTCAAATTCATCTGAATAAACATCAATTTGTTACATTTACATTCACAATTACTGATTATAACTTTAATCTAGTCTGTAAATCGATGAATGTATTCCATAATTCAGTTCTTTCACTTGGATGACTTAACTGAAAAGATTTCACTGTCGTTTAGAGTTCACTTTAAGTAGAAATGAACATTTAGATTTTTAAAGAATTGAATGTAGACTGTATGTGTTTATTTGTGATTGACATTGATTTAAAATGCCTTAAATTTTTGTAGAAATGTCTAGAAAGTTGTTTATATTCAGAAGGGGGGTTAGGGTTTCGAGCTCTGGATGTGATTTGTTAAACACTTTGAATGAAGTTACTTCGTCAATGAACTTTCTGGAAATTGATGTGGGATTAGTTTTTTTTTATTTTCACACTAAACATGTTGTAATTTGTTTTGTCTTTTTCTGAATAGTAGTATGTCAAAACGTTGGTGCATCAGATATTCATAATAATTTACAATAAAGATATAAGACCAAGGGGAGAGAGTAAAATAATAAAAGAAACAATATACAGAGATGTGAATAAATGGCATAAATCGTACATTAAATCTTATTCGGTTAAGGAACTAGCTAAGGTGTTAAGAGTTTCTACTGAATACAAAAACTAAGTTTGTTACCTCGCATCCCAACAGATTCTGTTACATGTGACAATATGAAACTCTTCGCGCATACTGTTGGTTTATTATTGATATTTTAATTTGAGATTTGATCTGGATAGATTGGTTTCTTGTGCATTATTTACATCTGTATATCATCAACATTGCTGATCAAAATCATTCGTTTATTGTGAAAGTTGTAGCTTCAAGTCTTAAAATTACCGTCTCAGCGATGAGTCCTGATATATATTTAACTACTAAAAGGATAAAGGTTTGTATAAAACAGATCCGTGAGCCCTATAGTCTTGACTATTACATTCTTTTTTAAGAGTTGTTATGTCTTGTTTATAGAGTAACTCTGTGGTATTGAAAGTCATCATTATTTCGCATTCCTTTGATCCTGTCCTAGAAATGTGCTACGGAGATGATAGAGAATAGCAGTTCTAATCAAATGCTTTAATATCTCGCTCAATTCTTTAGATAAATCAGATTTTATAATAATGATACATTTATTCCTAACAAATACTTGGTTTCAGCACTAGCATACCATGTTTAAAGTCCTTCAGTGTCATAACTTTCTCTAACCTTTGACAAAATACAGTTAATGCTACTCAGTGATAGGACAGCTTGCAATTGTTATCGCATGAGTATGATTTGATTCGTAAAATGTCATTTTGGTCTATCAGGCAGTATTAAACTTAAAGTGAATGAACAGAATTTGACGTCAGTAGTTGACTTGAGTTAGACAATCATTAAGAATCGGAACAGTTGTTGGAAACCTGTTTTGAAAGAGTTTGAGACTTTCTAAAAGTACACATTTATAACCCTTCCACTGCCCCCTCCTTTCAATATTTAATTAATTAATTAAATCATGATCAGGAGGAAAAAAAACTGTAGTGATAGATTGTGACCAAACGATGGTTGTCAATGATTTCAAGTTATTAACTCAAACTTTCCCGGAATGAACCGATAATAAAAGATGTGAAGTATAATCAGAAAAATAAGTTTTCACATACGTAGATATAAATAAACATGACTAAATGTTATTGATAATTGAAGGAGATTAAATAAGTAGATCATTACTTACCAATGAATTATGACTTGGCTGTTTACCTAAGCTCTAAACTTCTCCTAAGATATTTTATACAATAACTTTACAGGCCTCGTCGACTTCTATTGATATGTAAGAAGTTATACAATATATTTTTGATACTTTTACATATTCATTTACTCTAAATTGATCTTTTGGTTAATGAGGATCTAGACGGTGCACTGATGATTCATTATATTTTAAGAAATGCTGTAACGGGAACATCTAACACTGACTTTCAATGGTTCCTAGGTCTACAAACTTCTTCGGCTGCTAACCAAATGTAGGCATAAACTTTACTTTTTCATTTGGCAATCAGTAAGTATGCCTGATATTCATGTTAAAGTATCATAGGTAAACCAGTCATCATTAATTACAGATCACTTAATCCTAGAGCAGAGTTTTTGATAATCATCCAATCGCAGTATTTTACGTTTGTATTCTAAAACATTTTATCAATCAGTAGTTGTACAGAGCTTCTGGAAGCTTTGTCAAGTTTTCTACAAGCCATTTCAACACTTCTGAAAGTGTTTATACACTTTATTTATACTGAAATTACTTATTAAGGATTTTTATCACCTACAAGTTTAGGATTGTTCAATCAGTTTAGAACAAGTTGACATTCTAAGTGTTAATGATGCATTATAGTTATAGAAATTATGTTTCTATGTTTTTCTAGTTATAAAGACTTTTGAGAGAAATTTTCGAACTATTGCAGCTTAATTAGACTCAATGAAAGCAGGAAATATGATAGTAACCTTAATGTTACAATTGGTGTTATGAAAGGGAAGGCTGAAGGAAGTGTAAGCGAATGTTTTATATGGTATTAAGTGGTAAGAAATGGTTCATGATAACAGTGACAGAATGAAATATTGTTGAAATAAATTATCTTCAATGAAATGTATAATAAACTTTAATGTTTTCGAATTAAATTGTACAATTAGTAATTAAATGAAGTCTGATAGTATGTTCAGAGCTGTTGGAGATGTTAGATTCCCAGAATTCTCTTGGTAAACCTGTGATTTTTGTAATTTTATTGTGTAAATTTAAATTTCCTGTTTATGCACCAAAAAGTTACTTTCTCACCTTCAGTTTGTGTTTCCCACTTGGTAAGACGCTAAATCTTATTGGTTCATTGTTTATTTTAGTACGCTATTTATGACATTCCAAGGACTCTTTCCTTTTTTGTATACATATGCATGAGTTGTGTGTGTTGATAATGTCTGCAGACTGCCTGTGGAACTAAACGCTTCTTGCTGACTTTGGACTTCTTTCCTAGTTAGCTTAGCTGGGGTGCTGCGGAATAACTTAGCTTCCTGTTATTGTGTCATTGGTCTTATGTTAGTTAGCAGATATCTAGGTATCACCTTAATTAGCGAATCCTTAGCAAGAGCTTAGTGGAAAACTTAGAGAAGTGGTTGAAATTTTTATGTTGGTCCCAAAAAGTCAATTGAACTTATCACATTTTTACTATTCGTATCAATCGAGAAATATTTGCTAAAGAAATCGATTATACTTATGCTTACGTTCATGTACTCTAAATTGAAACAAGGTGCTTGCATGAGGACTAACGATTCTACCTGATATTCTTATGTAATATGAATAATAAAGTACTCATATCTCCGTCATATAAGTTGAAATCTAATCTCAATAACATTAATAAACAAAAAGGTGGGGGGGGGGTATTTATGGAATGGCAGTTTATATATATATAGTTATATACTGTTGGGATGGCTCCCAGAAAACTCAACGAAGCCACCGAAACCCTTGAAGGAGTTGGAGACATTCCATACAATCACTTATCGATAGAATCTTGACGTGACACGTTCTGATCGGACAACAAATGAGACTTCTAATTCCGCATTGGATGGATTATAATACTGATTTTTGTTGTTCAGAAAATTATTAATATACTAATATTTTGTACATAACCCACTCTCTCCATCTTACTGGAATAAAGTTCCTGTCTACTCATTTTGTCTTCTAACTTTGTGATTAGGTGGGTTAAAGCGTTCGATTGCTAATGTGTTCTGCAGCTAGTCAAGTTATCAAGTATGAGTTATGACATATACTTAGGTGTTTATGGAAGTTCTCACAGTTAAAAGATCCTGTTGTAAATACTTAAGAAGTTATAATTTTTTTCTTAAAATGTTTTCCTTAAATGTATTCTATATTAAAATCCTAATATATCTTCAAGACAAAGGTACTGGACAACCATTTCATTGAAGTAGGAACTTTTTGATCACCAGGCTTCCATAGCAACAGGTAGGATCAAACCAAAAACCTCTAAGCCTCACTACTATCATGTAATCCATAAATACTTAAATTGAAATTGAATGCTTTACAGTTTAATCATTTTATTATATTGCGTAATTATCATTCATTGTTACTTATATGTGACTGTTGTTACTTAAAATCAAGCTACCTCACTCAATGTACAACCTACGATTCATTGGTCAATCGGATCAGTGGTATACAGAATTGAAGTATCTTTGATATACAAAATAATTAATCCATGATTTATGAAAATCAAATAATCGACTATTGAATGACCATTTATTTATGTTATTGTTACGTAATCTGACGTCATCATAACTGGACTACATCATTAATCATATTGTCAATTTACGTGCATAACTCTTTGTGTATCATTGTTTGTTTCTTTCTTCTTCAGTTAATACAATCTTCTCTCTTGATTTCTTTTGTTTTTTTTCTTTTAATATAATGAATTTATAAAAAAATACAAAAATATTTTTGATTGTTAAACTCAACTAGCAACAACAATAAACAAAAAAAGTTTTACATTAACTCAATAACAACACTGTTTTACCCAGAACATATTGAAAGTATAATGACAAACTAATGATGTTGTTTCCTTGAAAAACTAATCAAATTTCTCATTTCTTATGTACCCGAGTGTCAATGTTGCTTAATACACTCGTCCGAATACACACACACACACACACGTTAAACGAATAAAAAACAAAAAAACTTGGGATCACAAAGTTATTCAATATACTTCAGAATAGAAATTCAATCAATCTTTATTTTGATATCACAAATTTTTTTTGAGTTAGACAGTCATTGAAGACGTGCAAGCAGTGAACAGTTGTTTTGCCTTAGCATCAGGCAAATCTGCAGTGTGTATCCACTACCCCACCATGGAATCGAGCCCAAGACCTACACACTTCACAGTAAATGCTTAACTATCAGAAGTAAATAATATTGATGCGAACAATTGTTTTCGATAAATCTCTTTTCAGGCTCTATATTTATAAACCCACAAATATTACTAACCATCAGATCACTGAGACGGATAACTCAATCAATTCGGGATATATTTGCGTAACCTCAACTGCTCTACTTACGAAGTAACTAAACTCACCTAATCACGTCTTTTCATTAGAACTCTATGAATTACTTTTAGTTAGTTATTAGTGAGTTGATATTGATTATAAAGGAGTATTGCGAAGATGTTAATTTTATATCAAATTAAGATTCAATGATCTCCATAACACCCAGTTATAATTCTTGATTGTTTGCTATTGAATACCCTGTATTGTTTAGTAATTACGTGTTTAGCTAAGAAAAAAATCGTAACATTTAATTTAAGTCTGATTTTGACTGATAAACCAAATCCAGTACACGTGTTTTACAGTTTGTCAGTTGAATGTATAACCTACAGCTTAGTAACTGTGTTTACACTGTGACGATCAAAAGTTTGTCTCGTATCCCATCATCTAGTTATAATGCATCTTTAATCAAACGTATCACTTGACGCTATACAGATGCAATCTAATCAAGATACTTGTATGATTGTATAGAGTGATTAACTGAAATCTTTGACATTAACAATGGGGATATTACAGAGTACACCAAATCTACCCGATACAATGCATTCAATGTACATTCAATAGGTTGCTAAAAGCTTTAGTTATAATGTTACTCTTATGATAAACAAACTTTATGAAGTTGCTTTGAATGTATTCATTTGTTTTCTACATAATTTAGTGTAATTTATCATGTTTTCAAATTAATTTTGTCAATATTCACTACTGACTTGGCTATCAATAGAGTCTATAAGATAATGAAGAAGATTTGTAACTTATGTGTAAAGTTTTGGATAGATTATGTTCACCTAACTGGTTAGTTTTATCGTACAGTTTTCTTTTTTTTGTCCCTTTTAAACATTATCACTAACCAGAAGTATTTATCACTTTACATAAGTACCATTTCATAGATATAGAGATCAATTCCTTTTTTTTTCAGAAAAAAAAGAATGAAGACACAACTAACAAAGTCATACTAATCGAAAAAGATCTAATGAATACCTGGGACAAGAGAATATTTTATTGATTAATTGTGTAAAAATCACAGTAGATCATTTTGTTCAAAGGTGCAGGCTGATGAAGTTTTCTCGAAACACAATGAAACATACAGAATACGACATCATGAAATATACAATCTATACGTTGTATAACATTTTATTCAAGAAATCACAATTAATTCTAAATGACTTGAGAATTTTCGGTTTGTCTTTGTTCGCATACAACTAGCTGATATCCTCTTCTCTCCATTCATACAAGTTACCGGTAGTGTTGAATTAATTCTTATCTAATTAGTCAGCATGATACATACATTTTTATTTTAAAGAAATCATTCCATATTATGTAATATTGTTATGACGAGAGAGAATTGGGGGGTGAGTGAGTTGGGTGGATGGCTGAGTGCCAATCGCTAGTGCCTAGTTGGTTATTGTGCGTCTGCCCTGTGCCCACTTAGTCCCAAGCCGAAATAAGAAGAATGCGAGCCAATAGGTCAGCCAGACAGAATCGAATCTATATTTCAAGCATTCTTTTATATATACATAAAATCAGACCACACAGCAAACTAATTAGAAAATTAACATGAATACAGAACTAGGGGAATAGTGGTAATGAATAGGAACAACTTGTACACAACTAATTAACTGTAGTCCATAATAAGAGACAGTTTAATAACAGTAATTATGCTAAACGAGAGGATAGGGTAAGAGAAACGTAATAATAATAGAAACAAAACGTTTACATTACGGACAGTTCGAATGAATGAAATAATGTTCGTAAACACAGTTCTGAAAGTTTGTTACGCTTCTTTGTGGTCCGACCTAACAAATATTCAATAAAACTGATGTATTAATTTGATATTACGAAATAGTCTGAATTAGATAACCATCGATCACTAGGACACATTGAATAGATGTTTTGTTCTAGTGTAGAGCTCTTCAACTATGCTCATCCACAACCTCACTATGGACCTTCTGTCTCTAAGATGAATATCATACAATTAACCTTATTATAAATCACTTAACTAGTATTGAATTTACTATTAATTTAATATTCCATTAAACATTAATTTTGTATGTACTATGAGTAGTTAGATGATTTCTAGGTGTATCAGTTGACAAACAATAACATGAATGTGATATTTTATTAATGTAGAATTTGTTAAAATTTATTAAAATGAAGCCGACAATAAGACTGAGTTTTACTAATAGGAATGATTTTATTGGTGCCTAAATAGAATTTTTGAAGAGATTAATTTTTACTCAATGCCTAAGAGACATGAATTATTCCGCTTAATGATAATAATAGTAATAATAGTATTGTATCCATTCTTAACTATAAATAATTATGAGCTTGAAGAGTTCCCCGGATATATGACCAAGTTGCGCTTGTCGTATAACCAAAGACACTTCTATCGAATGGACCCCACTCTTACGAATGAAAAATCAGAAGGCAATAAAGGATGGAAGCGAAATTATATTTGATTGTAAAGAGAGCTTTAATGGGATAGCAACGTCTAGGCTGGCAAACTAGAGAGAGATGCTATCCACGGTGGTTCGAGTCGTGATCTGGTGAAGATGCGTGACCGCGCGCCTTCGACTAGTAGTGTCCGCTAAAACAAACATGGTCAGCATCAATGTCGAGAGTTTATGCAACTATTTATTTTGGGGATTATTTACCGCTACAAGCTAAAAATCAAATGAATCACTTAGAACTGTAACTTCTGACAGTTCCTATCGTGAATGTTAGGCACTGGTTATTGTTCATTACTCACAGTATACGGTTGATTTTACTAGGGAAGTGGAGTAAAAATATTCATGTCACCCGTCGGATTCATGACATTCAGCGTCATTGAATAAAACTCTCATTTGTGATAATAGTACATTTCAAATAATTGTCTCAATAAATAATTCTTTGATTACAAAATCTTAACAAGTTACCATGTCACAAGTAAACAATGTATTTGTGTGGAATATGATAATTGTTTTATGAGAAAATATGTATGTTTCACTTGTGTGTAACAAGTATACAAGTTCAAGAAGATAGATTTCTCATTAGATAGGCTACTGTGACATTTTGTTGTACTTAATAACTGCTAGATAATGTAATGTCCAGCTTCTAAACTGTAACTGAAGTGTAGAACTTCCTATGTACCTAATTCTTGTTCTACCAGATGATATACAATTTGTAAAGATATAAATGGAGTAAGTGATTTTGTATCTGATGAAATAACACATGTCAATTGTTAGCAATATTTCAACTGTCTAATCATAATCAAGTTAAAAATGATTCGTCACTTATTCCATTAAATAGTCTTCATCATTCAGTTGGATACAAGAAAAGCATCCCTCAAAAATCTAAGACAAAATAGTGTAGAAGCGTTTTAGAAAATAGGTAATACGGGAAAGTATATAGACTTCAAATATAATTGAATGGAAGTGGTTTTGTGGAGATAGATATTAAATTTAGTTGTTTGTATTCGTCACGGATTGATGCTAGTTTGGTATCATTGAAAACCAGAGAGAACTAAACAACTGTTTAGCCCTAGTATAAAACCTCTAAACAGTGTTCAATTTTGATCCTGCCAAGGACTTAACCCAAAGGGTATTCAGGATTCTTGACAAATGACTAACATTCTGCACCACTAATCTAGCCAGCATTTAGTGGTAGCATCTCACCTTCATCCTTTTTCGACAAAGAGCGACAACCATTTATTGTCACTGGTGATAACTTCCTCATTGTAGACAAGTTTGAACTCGATTAATCACGACTTCTAATTAGGACTTAAAGAATATTCATCGATTAATAATCATCACACTATATTCTAAATTGATTGAAGTGAGAATTCTACCATTAGACGCCGGATGGATTAGCATTGCAGATAATTAAGCGCTGATCATATGTTCCATAGGCTCTGGGTTTGGTTCTATGGCACTACTGAGTCCAATACTGCTGAATTTTCCCTGGTTTTCAGAGAAAGAAGAAACTACTATAGAGGACAACTTGAAAGGAATTAAAAAAGCTCTAACTACGACGGGTCAGGTGGTTCTGTGCCGCAAGGAGCACCATCATAAGGAATGGATCTCCGCTGAGACCCTGAGCAAAATTCAACAAAGGAGGAACAAGAAGGCAGAAATCAACAACAACCAAACAAGAGCTGAAAAAAACAAGACACAAAATGAATACGCAGAAGCAAATAAGTAGGTAAAGAAGATCGTTAGAGCCGATAAACGGAAATACATCTAGGGCCTTGCAACGACAGCGGAAAAAGCCGCAAGCGAAGGAAGTATGAAACAGCTAGATGATACAACGAAGAAACTGGAAGGCAAATAAAGTAAACCAAAGATACCGGTCAAAAACAAAGAAGGCAAGCCAACCACCGAGATCCAAGAATCAAACAATTAAGATTTGCATTGTTTCTATTCCGAACTTTTAGTCTGCAGTTTCTGAATCCGAAAACGAATTACAGTAATTTACAATGGCAGATACATAGAAAATCACTTCAATACAAGACAGTGATCACTAATGGCGACTAACCAAAGCATAGATCGCATTTTTATACTTCATGATATACTAATAGCGTTGACTGCATAATTAATCTCCTATTTTAACGCAATAGAAATTCTAGACTGGGGACCTCAGGTTGGCGAACATTTAGCTCTCTGAACCACTGGACCGACATCCGATGGTAGAATTCCCACTGCCATCAACTTGTGATATATTGCGCGACATTCATCCATTGTTATTGGTGATAACTGTCTCACTCCCGACAAGTCTGAACTCCTTTAGCCACGATTTCTTACTAGAGCTCCAGAAACATTGTGAAGTTAATCATTAGTGAGCTGATTATTATAGTTCAGTTGAGATGACTATTTTTGTAGAAATTGGTTTTTTAATTGATTGAATGTGTCACAGACTGATGTTGGCAAGGTACCATTGAAAACCAGGGAGCACTGGGCAGCTGCTTCGTTCTAGTATGGAACTATTCAGCAGTGCGCACCCTAGGTTCCGCACCGTGGGGTTCAGGTTGGTTGGAAGTGGGAATTCTACCACTGGATACTGATCGAGCAGTACAGAGGGTTGTGTGTTCGCCAACTTAAAGACCCTGCTACGAAATCTGGGGTGTGAGCTGCTGAGTTTCATACTAGAACGAAGGAGCTTTCCAGTGCTCCATGGTTTTCAATGGTACACTGTCAACATCAATCTGTGACGTGTTCAATCGAATAAAAATACCAATCTCCAGAAAAATAACCATCTGAATTGAATAATAGAAATTAAATTATCACCATAGTGATTAACTTGGTTTTGTTTCAAATATGTTAGTAGGGTGGAGCAAAGTACCCATTCATCTATTGATTTAGTTTTGTCGATATCAACAAGGAAGCCTTCCTCATTTATAATCATTGGATCATTTGATATGAATATTATAAACAATTTGTAATAAGTATTTCAAACACTTCACATAAAATGTATTACATAATCAACAGATACATAAGTTAATTTACATTGTAAAATAGATTGAGGTTAAAATCATTTCATCTCACCAATAATTCACATCAGGTATAACATTTATCGAATGAGTGGTGTTGTGGGGAGTGAAGTATACGTAAATGTCATAGTTCAGTGACATATTGAAGATCACTTAGAGACTAGATATCATTAAGTTGATTGTTTCTATTTGGTTGTATACATACATATCATATTTGGTATATAGTGGATAAGTATTGCTTCCTATTTAAGATACAGTAGTTGGATTTACGTGTATTCTAGTGTAAGCTGATTTACACACTCAGTGCATGTTTACTTAAAACATTAACACATTATTCATTAGAGAATTAAGTAATAATTGATTCCCATTAATCATTTCAACTGATGTGAACGTATTCATCAGACTAGATAAAGGTTCTAAGAAGATGAATTTACTTAAAATAAGATTGACAAAGTATAGAAGGAACTTTCTAACATACTGAAATTCTTATTCATTGGTGATGTAGCTTCACCTAATCTGTTTGAACTTTTTTAAACTGATAGGAAATCATATACCAAGTTGATGTATCCGTCACAGAATAATGTTGGTAGAGTACCACTAGAAATTAGGGACCAATGAACAAATGTTTCGTCATAACGTGAGACTCCTCAGTAATACACGACCACGATTTTACCAAGAAATCATACTCAAAGCCTTAAGGTCTCACAGAAAATTCTTAGAATGAACCAGTTATCTAATGATCCGTGATTTTTAGTAGTACCCTTTCAACTTTAATCTGTAACGAATACATCGACTAAACCTAATACTATTCTTCAGAAATAACTCAATTTGATTATAATAAACAGTTCACTAGTAACTTACTTTAAAGTGTTTTTGAGGCTCCAGTAAGAAATGTTGACTAGTGGAGTTCGGACATTTTCGTGATAAGAAAGTTATCACTACGGAAACGGATGATTGTCGTGCGATTTCATGAACTGATGGAAGTTGAAATTCTGCTAATGAACGTTGAACCAATGGTTCAGAGAGTCAGGCATTCGCCAACCTAGAGACCTGGGGTTCGATTCCTCTCGTAGAATCGAAAGTGAGCACTGCTAAAGAGTCCCACACTAGGGCAAAACAATTATCCAGTGCTCTTTAGTTTTGAATAGTATCATCCCAACATCAGTTTGTGATGAAACTAATCAATTAATTCAGACTAATCTGCAATCAATAGACATATCAACAGTAAACTCAATTTATCACTTCTCAATCTTATCCACTCGTCAACGAATTCCAATTCATGAAGTAAACTTTAAATTTAAGTAATGTTAGCTGTTAATATCAATGAGGAGGTAGAAAGTTATCTATGAAAGATGATTATTAAGCTCAATTACTTCATCAGTATCTAAGTACAAATGATTTCAGATAAATGAGAATATTCATATTGAATTAATAGTCTGTTTTCTATTAAACATAAGTGACATTATCTGACCATTTCATTCAAAATGAATAGGCTAAATAAAGAACTGTTGAAAATAATTACCATGTTCATGCATTCTTTCTATTTAGAACTCATTAGCTTGATGTATTTACATCTAAGTGTTAATGTTCAACTTGACACTGTACTCCTCATCACTTCAGTATATATCCCTTTACACTTTCACTTCATTATAATTATCAATAGGTATCAATTATATTTGTAACGATTCATATTTTCTCGTTATTAAAATTAATAATTGAAGAGTTAGTTGCCTTCAACTGATGAGTTACATTCATGACGAAAAGTATACTTTCTGAATTTCATAATTAGCTAAGATTCAACTTTGCATATTTGATTTTATGTTCATTAACAGGCTTCATTGAAATCAAATAAGTTAAAGTAATTGAATATGATGCATACAGTTATAGAACTTTAACATTCCATAAAATCATCGATTGTTATATGACTACATCATTTGATTAAAAATAGTAACAATAAGTAGATACAATTAGAATTTCATTGATGTTATTGTTATTCATTTTAATAACCCATTAGATCGATAAGTATTTCATTACACTAAACATCAATAGATATCAACTCCCCCCCCCTCCTCCTACTGGTAAATCTATACAAATATAAATGTAAATAAACTTATCCTTGGCTCCGTATGTTTAGATAAACATTCTGTAATATGTCAGTAAATGTAAACAAATGTACCTACATATCCATATATATATATATATATATATATATATATATATATATATATATATATATATATATATATGTAAGGACTACTATAAACAGTAGTGATATGCTTGGAATTGAATATAAGCATGATTGCTTTAATAGATACACATTGGCAGTTATTTTGATGAACCAGTGTACATGATTAAGTGTACCTATGAAATTAGTTTAGAACACAATTATAATGTTTTCTTACAGATTAATGATGGGAATGTTGATGTAATTTTTTATTAAAAGTTTAGTGTATAATCATGTGTTGAATTTGATGTTTCATAGCACAAAGAGATGTTTATTGTCTACGGAAAAGTAGGAAGCATTAGACAGTTGATTTGTATTAGCAGAAGATTCCCTCTTTGTATACGCTATTAGACGCATAACTTTAATTGTTCTTGGAGAATATCTAAGTTTTGCATTGATATATCGGTGTCCAACGGTTTGTTTTTATCCAATTTTAGAAAAAATCATTGCAATCTGCTTTACTATTTGTTACACTAAACAAAAGACACATTACTTTATGAACATTAAGAGATTGTTTCAGTAAGTAAAAGTTACTATTCATCGATTTTTATTTACAATCCCCAAATACAGTGTTTATACACATGTTTAAATTCAAGTGACAACAACAAATATTCGAACATAGCAACTAAAATCTAATATCATATTAAGAAAATAACAATTAAAGAAAGTGTTTTGCAACTGAGAACAATTTCGAAATGTTGATATAGATTCAATAGTAATCGTATGATATATATCATCAATGATAAGCTATATATAGGCAAGGAGATTTAGAGTAATTAATTTAGAGTTGAGTTATGTATTAGGAAAAATTGGATGACCGAATGTACCCAAGGGGTGACTGAAAACATGAGGTAAAGCATTGTTCCTGTTAAAGGTAGAAAAATAAAGAATAACGAGATATGTAAGACAAAACAGGGTAGAATACAAATGACATTAGAGGTTAAAGGATCATTCGTAAGAAACGTTGGTTAAATTCATGGTAAGATCAGATATGAGACTAGTTTATTTTGTACACATCGTTTCGGTTACTTAATTAGCTTGGCAACGGCCTGGTTATTACACAGGAGTTGGAAACATAATAACCTTACTACGTGTAGAACTTCAAAAGATGAATCTATTTAAAGTGAGTGACAAGTGGTGAGAAGATTTTTTATAGTAACGGTTATACTGTCACAAATCTCGCCTTTTTGAAGCGGAATAACACTTATGAACTGTCTTTAATAAAATGACTGTCAAAAAACCAACATATTTTACTCCTTAGAATCAAGTGAATTAATAAATGTACATTTAAGAGGTTAAATGTCCTTCAGCCATTTGTAAATAAGAGTCGACTTAAAAATTCATTTCTCGAGGTTGCTGTAAAGAATGTCGGAAAATGAACAAACATTGAATTCTACTATAATATAAATTATTTTCATGAGTACATAATTGTTGTATTTGATCTCAATACATTCCACGGATAAGTTCCATTCTCTAATTTAGACATGTGTATAAACACTATATTAGGGCATTACAAATGAAACTGACAATAGGAAATTCTCTTCATCGAAGTAATTTCATATTGTTTATTTCTTATATATTTTGTTTAAAAATTCCCATGTTTATCAAAAACAAAAACAAAGACGTCTGAACGATGAATAGTCTTCTTTTCGATAAATGCTCATCAGGTTCTACATTCATTAGTTCAAATTTATTAGTCACAAGAATAGCCAGTTCTGAGCCAAGTAAAACATTATTTGGATATCAAGAATAATTGGATAATTAGAAGTTTTTTCTCACCGAGGCGCTGTTTATAAAATACGAATGTTAATGTTGAAATAATAACCATCATTACGTAACTTGTGAAAGGTAAACGACAATTAAGATAGACAAGTTAATTAGTCGAATGTGTGTATATAGATATCTGTGTATTTGGGTGACAGGAGATGGAGTGGTAGGAAAATGCAATTCGATCAAGTGTTTGTAGACAAAGATCAAATCCTACTTAAAATGAAACCGAATGGGTACGAGTTTGTAAAATGGAGTGAACGATAATCAAAATTCGTCACATAGTAACAATAACAATAATAAACATAATTACGATCAGCTCATTTGTTTGATCTTAAAATGTGATACTCAAATTCATTCTGTGTACTTTGATTAAATAATAATAATAATAATAATAATAATAATAATAATAATAATAATAATAATAATAATAATAATAATAACGATAAGAATAAGAATAAGAATAATTCGGAAATGCACATTCAGAGGGAGAATACAGTTGTTAAGACAGTAAGATGTTGTCGTGGTAATTGATGACAATTATATCATACTACTGATTGCATGAATTACATCTTTACGAATTCATCAAGTGTTTACTGTTTACTTGATGAATTAACATTAGATAATATCATCTTTTGAGATTTATGCATTGTAGAACACTTTATGTTTGTCTGTCAACCATAATTAGGGTAAGGTTGCTTAAGCCGTACCACTGCTTAAGTGGTACCACTTGAATTTTGCACGAACTATAAGCACAATAACATATACAACAATAACAACATAGACATCGAAGGGAACATAGTAGGCTGGTGTATAAATGTCAGACGTAAACAAGTGTCGTTATCTACAACTTTCTTATAACATTCTATACATATTCGATAGTTATCTTTGTAAATAAATTATTTATCAAATTTTGTTCGTTGGTAAATATAAATTCAGTAGAGTCTATGTAAACGTTTAATCGAAATAAAATCCTATTCAATGTTACTTATGTTAACCTTTAAATTTATTTTGTGCTGAGCCTTGAATTGTACCAATACGAAATTCCTAAATCATACTAGTACGATAATAATTTCTTGTTTACATTTTTATCTATAGTCCATGATGATGGCAAAGTAGACAAAGCGAATTTATAATAAGTGGAAACAAGAAGATATGAACGAAGCATTGACGAAATTATCGGGACGAGTTATTCGGTTCAATGAAACTCACAGAAAATATAAAATTCCTAAACCAACATTACGGTGCCATTTTAAAGGATTAAATAAGCAGGTGAAATTTGGAAGACCTAAGGAGAGAAGGAATTGGTTGTACACATTTTAAACTTAGAACCAAAGTTTTATGGTCTTACTGCAACTGATCTAAGAAAACGTGCACATCAGTTGTCAGAATAATATCAATTACCACACCGTTTCAATAAAGATATAGAAGTTGCAGGAAAGAAATGGTATTATAAATTCATGAAAGACCATCCTTGCTTGAATGGTTTTAAGTTTCGAGGCATTTGGCCATGTTATAAACATCAATTAAATTATGATTTTTGCACTCCTACACTTGCGACTGATGACTCTTTACGTACTCCTCTGTATGACGTTAATAATCATAAACAGCTTTCTACGGTGTCTGTAGAATCAAGTAAAAAGGTGTACGAGGAAGAAAGGGAAACATCTATTGATCATATAAAACTGTAATTAAATTTTTTATCACCTATTCCAATAATAAACAAAGTCCAAAACTTCTGCGAAAATACTCAACTTCGTCTGTCGAAATAACGTCAGCGCAGAATAAAGAAAACATAAAAAATACTTTAATTTAAAGAAATACATTAATCAATAAGAAAGAATTGGCATTAGAAAATAAATAAAAAATTGATTGATTTTGTTTTATTTGTGAAGAAGATCAGGAGAAAAGTATGGTTCGGTGCATAAAATGTAATGCATGAGTGAATGGGGTATGCGGTGGAGTTGGGAAAAAAAACAATAAATTTTATATGTAATGTTTGTTGTAACCAAAATATTAAATGTTCAAATAAAAAATATGGTTTAGTTATTATTATCGTCTAATTGAATACTTAAGTACGACTTAGACTATAGGCGGTACGACTTAGAAAACCGATTCCATTAGTTGTACCTATGTAGGTTTTCTAAGATTAGAGTTATCGTATGTGAAATGAAATAGACTTAATACATGCATCCTAATTAATATTAACAATAATAAACAAAGTTTCCATTAACACATTTAATTTCGATTTATTCTAAGACTCCTAAGTTTTATACTCTATTTTTTTCTTAGAGGATATGACTTGAACAACTTTACCTTACATAATCATTCATTAATGAATTCAATTTACCGAAAAAAATAACTTGTATGATTGATTTGTAAGCTTAAATATTTAATTTGGATTGTGACTGGCAAGTGGAATCCAGGAAGCGCGTTTCGTTCTATTTAGGACTCATCGGCTGGATATACCTGCATCCCAATGCTGATATTCACAGTGGGATTCACGCGCGTCCTGGATTCTACTTGCCAGTCACAATCCAAATTAAATGATACTTGTGAATATTCGCTATATTGAGGCAATCCACTCAGGATGCACATATAGCAACAGTGACTGACCAGCTTCAGTCTATAACAAATCAATGGGAATATACAAATTCATCCTACTATTAAATATTTAACTTTTCTATCATTCATTACATCTGTTTAGCACTAACATACTCTGTACTGTTAACTTTCATTTAATCACTTTAATTTTTATATCTTTAGCAACATAGAACAAACACAATTCCGAATAGTTACATCAAATAGTTTTACTTTTACTTTTATGTTAAGATGAAAACAAAAGTATTTTTATGATTGTCTTATAGATAGTTAATAATGACATTATGTAATTCTTAACTTCTATTCGAAATGATCTTTTCTAAAATACAAAACTGATACATTAAATGAGAACGTATTAGCAACAACATGAACAATAAAAGTTGGGGTGGGGGTTGGTTGGTAACATTCAACGTTCACGACGTTGATTTCAACATTTTTCCAATCCACCATAAGGACAAATAATTATTGGAAAAAAAAGGAACATAAAGAATGTTAAATAAAGACAAAAATTTAATTGATATAAATAAAAAAATGTAGAAAAAAAAATGAAGAAAATTAATTATTGTAACTTAATGTCATCGACTAACTTCATTTAAAATTGAGTCAATTATGTAATTAATTGTCTTTTTATAATGATGAATGGATTACACAAAGAAGTAACTATGGAGAGGGAATCAGAAGGGAGATTTAGAAGGAAAGAAATAAAATCTTCTAAAAATAAAAATTATTGAATGCTTAACAATTATTATTTCAATTTGATATCATAAATTTTTATCAATTAGATAATTATTAATCACCTGAAAGTACTGGACAGTTATTCCGTCTTAGTATGGAACTCTTTAGTAATGTGCATCAACGATTTATCAAAGATCGAACACATGAACCTTGTGTCTCTATTATGAACGCCTTACCAATAAATCACTGAGTCAGTTGTCAGCACCTGTTGATTACAGATCACTCAATGAACCCTAGATGTTGTATTTCAAATAAAAAGTATATAGAATATTGTAAAACTTCCACGTTATTACAAAGGCAGCTGGTGTTCATCGCATAAACTCGAATTTATGTACACTTAGGGAATTAGTGGTTTACTTGGCATAACCATAGTGATATTTACAATTGCCACGAAAACATTTAAGACGCTCACTTTACTGAACACATTTCTTTTCAACGGATTTATTGTCAAGTTGTACAGCCACAAATATATATATATATATATATATATATATATATATATATAGTTTATTCAGAGCGATTCCGTGAGCAACACATGAAAAGTGAGTAAGTATAAGTAAATACGAACTAGAAACACTTAAATGTCTGGTTGTCTGTATATGCTTTTATCAGTTCATCCTCTACTGTGGAACAAGGAAGACTGGTCGTATCCAGCTTTCGTTTCTAACAAGATACTTGAATTTATTCTATCTTAGTCCTATAAAGGCTAAGGAAAGGCAGTTAGAAGTTGTATCGTTGAACATTTAACTGGTCAGATAACCAGCCTATTGATTTTATATTTGTTTACAGAATCTGTTCCAATCTGCCAAAATTTATTTATATTCAACTCTTGAAATTAGTTAAAGCCCTATCTATTCATAATGTAAAACCTGAACTTTGTATTCAAAAGAAAAATATGTTCTATCTTTTTATTTATCTTGACCTTAAACTCATCTCTAATGTCACCATTGTTAATCGTAATATTAAAATAAGTAGTAGTAATAACGCCTATAAAATGTTTTCACCTCATTCATTACTTATCTAACAAATTTTTTCACCTCCTTCCCATCACCCCACCCAACACCCCGACGCCTACATCTATTTTGTATTACACTCAGAAGTGTTTTCGACAGTAATTCATTTAATCTACTTAAAGCGTCTAATTATTTTTCAGACGGTAAACATTGCAATTATCTTCATCTACATAATCGAATTTGTCAATTTGTATAGTTTATTGAAATACCTCAAGCATATTTGAATAGAGATGGTTTTATGAAGATAAGTATCAAATTTAGTTATTTGTACTCGTCACAGATTGATGCCGGTTTGGTGAAAGTGAAAACCAGAATCAACATAACTGCTATTTTGTTCTAGTATGCGTCTTCACAGCAGTACTCACCATAGATTCTGACAGAACATTCAGATATCCCAGCGTATACTTAACCATCTGCACCACTGATTCAGTAGACATACAATAATAGATTTTTTTATTTTAATAAATTCGTGATACCGTGATGCTAACATTCATTGTCATTGGTGACAACTGTCCCACTCTCATTAAGTCAGAACTCCATCAGTTACGACTTCTCACTAGAGTTTCAGGAAGTTAGTCAGTGATAGATTGATTATAGTATTTGAATTTAATCGGCTTTTATAAAGATAAGTATTTAGTTTAGTTGTTTCTAATAGTATCTGGTATATGTCTACACATTTACATTTATATATTCCTCACAGAATTCTAATGTAATGATTTCATATACGAATGCATACAATTGTACAGTTTGATAATGAATTCATTGAAGAGAGAGATTATGTTATTAAAATTTGCTTTATTAATAACTATGAATATGTTATCCCACTGATTTCATTCAATATTTTGGTAAACAGGACTTATAGTTCCGAAGAATGAACGTAGTAACGTAACCTTTAAAAATATTGAAGCAAAGAGAAGTAACTGATTATCCTATAAATGCAAATTAGATTATAAAATAAATAGTGACTTTAGAATATTAATAAACTGTCATTATCAATAGAGAGACGATAGTCGCAACGACCGCATAACAATGCACATGTGTATTACATAACTAGTCCTCAACAACCCCTAATATACTCCGAATCATAACCATAATTCATAACCTACTCTTATAATCTAATATGTCATTAGGAGTATTAATCTACAAATTGTCAACTTAGAACAACAAAGTAAGAACTTGTTTCTAATAGGTTTCTTATGCTAACAAATGTTACAATGAAATACCCCAATATTTCCCAAGTTTTGACATTTATAAACAATAATTTCATTGCAACAAACATAGGTGTCATGCAATCATACCACATTCTGAAAATACGTGGGTGGGATACTCCACAACTCTTTCAAGATTGAAACTACATGTTAACCAGTCTAGATTCATGATGTTACTTGTAACAACTATACGGAATTACCCTAGAACCACAAATATGTCGCTTGTGATTGGCTCGTTCGTCAAGACTAAAAATCATGCTAATCAATATTTTTTTACAGTATGGAAACATATCAGTGTTTTATCATTGATTTAAAGACTGTAATAAGTTTTCTTTTCTTTTCTTTATCTTTTTCATCATGTTTTTTTCAAAGACTCTTTATAGTAGTTACTGGCTGTGAATGCCACCAAGATAAGAAAGAATTTAAGTCTTGTATGTCCGTCAGTAAAGTTTTGTCATTAAAAAAGAAGATTGTTTATTAAATGTACCATGAATAAAGACATTAGACTAAACAAATCACATAATTAATTTGATGGAGTTTTGTAAAAACTGGCTTATGATATGCTATTTACATATTCACTACAGATTGGTTATTAAATGTTATAAAGGATTAGATAGCTGTTTTATCTTAGTCACTTAGCCAGTCACTTACAACGTGGAACTTGGTAAGTGAGTACATCAGTTCAAGTTCCCATGCCCTAAATAGCAGATAGAGATAAAATTGACAGACCAATTGCGAGAGTAGTAGAGGTAGTATTAATTGAAAGGATTAGACATCAATGATAAGACTCAACCGAATTGTCGACGATTTCATGAACTGTTGTCATGTTTTGGTTTTATGGCCCCTAGATTTTTTCTAGCATACACCTACACTAGACAGCATTGTTAGTCTAGGTAGGCGGTGGCTGGGCATACGTAACACATGTTCTAACCACCTAAGCTGATGAAGAATCAGAACTTCATCAATGGGTTTACCATATTTACCTGGTACTCTATTCTTAACCAACGTATTGCTTACTCGATGGTCTAAGAAAACACAAGTAATACTTCGAAGATATTTGTGGTCGAATACTAGGAGTCTACTTATATCTTCTACCTTTAATAACCATGTTTCGTACCCATAAAGTAGGACGGATTGCACTGCTGAACAGTAAACGCATCCTTTGGTTGGTAAATAGGTGTTTTGCCTGCACCATATGTGACACATGTTAGCAATAGCCTTCTACATACGAGCCGAGATTACATCAGATACTAAATCATCAGGACTGATGAGACTTCCAAGATGAGTAAGAAGTGCACACATTCAACTACTTTGATCCCTATCATTAGTTTCGGCGCTGACGTAGGTCAATGCTGAGACAGTGTTTTGCATATTGATGGGGATAATCGCATCCCAAACATGCACACGCTGATGCTTAAGGGAGTCAAAAAAGGTTGCCTTTTGTTAGCATCTTCACTCAAAAGAACTATTTCATCTACATATTCTATGTCAGAAAGTGTATCTCGTGGAAGGACGTCAACCCCTGATAATTCAGACAACGGAAACGTAAATTTAAAGAGCACGTCAATGATAAATTTATGTAAAGACTACGTAAGCTGGCAAATTTAGCAAAATAATTAATCCAGAGGAAAGTTCGACGTAAGCTCTGACTAGTAGTGTTCGAGTAAAGAGCCTATATAAGGTTAATGTACTTCATTGGCATGCCTTTCAATGACAGATATTATCACAAAACCTCACTATCGATAGAGTTAAACCCCTCCTTAGAGTCACGGAGTACAACCACTGTCGGACGTCGAAAAGTTTGCTTATGTTTCAGAACCTGCCGAAGTATGAATATCTAGTCTATAAAACTACGTCGAGGTCTAGAACCACCTTGGTTTTCCCTAGTCTGCTCTTAACGAGCTTTAGTTAGACGTCGAAGCCAGTAATTTAGACACTTGTTACGATGCGAGAAATTTTTGGTTGGTTGACCGAATGCCAATTAAGTGTGCCTAGTCGATAATTGTGCGTCTGTCCTTTACCCACTTAGTCAGTCCCAAGCTGCAATAAGAAGAACACAAAACAATAGACCAACCAGACAGAATCGAATTGTATTTCAATCATTCCCTCATATATACATAAAATCAGACCACACAGTCAACCAATCATGAAACTAACATTAATACAGAACTAAGGAAATAGTGATAGTAAATAGGGCCAACTTGTACACAACTACATCGATTGTAATCCATCATAAGAGACAATACAATAACAGCAAATACGCTAAACTGGAGGATAGAGTAAGAGGAACGTAACAATAATAGAAATGTAATGTTTACACTAGTCACGACCAGAATAAATGAATTAGTTCTTAAAAGCACAGTTTTGGCAGTTTCTCACTCTTCTTTAGTTGTCCGACACAACAACACTAAATACGTTAAACTGATTCGTCTATAATTTTCCCATGAGGACTTTCTTATAGATTGGAACAGTTAGTAATGTAGACAACCAGTCAAATGAGAATACATTCAGTTTACAGACTCTAGGAAACCATTTTAACACTATGAATTTACCTTGAAATTGATTCCAGCAACTTTCAGGTATCTTTCAACAAATAATCAACTATCAACATCACTTAATTAATGTCTAACATTAACTTTACCATTAAACATCAACTTATCAATATTAACAGACTTAAATAGAAAACATTAGTTCATGTGTAAATAATCAAAATGAAAATAAAGTTAAATATGTATTACGTAATTTCATAAAAATATAACAATTTCCATTGAAATCTTACATAATACATCAGTTCATATGAACAATACAAATTGACAATTCATGAATTAATTGAATTTACTATCAATTGTTTATTAGATTTCAATTAAGAGGGTTATTGTGGAGATAGTTAATTTGTCAATGCTGATATCACAAATTAATCTGAATCAAACAACCATTGATCACCTAGAAACAATGGACAGCTGTTTCGTCCTAGTATGGGACTCTTCAGTAGTGTGCATCCACAACCCCGTTGAGGATCGAACCCAGAACGCTCTGGCTCCATGACAAGCGCTTTACCATTGGACAATTGAGCCGGCTCCTAACAGTTGACACCTACCGATGACAATTGATGAGGTCGCGCAAACGTATTACATTACATTACATAATAAACTATGTCATTATGTTTTATTGTTATTGTCAATATATACCACGACCAATTGATCATGGTAGATTCAGTGTAGATTATTTAAACATAAAAATCTACATTAACTTTAGGTTAAATAAATAAAGCAAAAATTATCAACTAATCAATAACATGTTCCTAATCAATAAATTTATTTAATGTTTTTTTTAAAAAGTAAAATAAATTTCTTTTCTTCTGAATTCACATGGTTTCTGGAGATTGATACCAAGTATTAATTAATTGAACTAGTCATAGATTGATGTTGATAGGGTACTAATGGAACTAGGGAGTACTAGACAGCTATTTCATTGAAGTTGGGAATTTCTCAGTAGTACACATCCTAGATTCTACTTCAAGGGATTCAGATTATCGAATACCTAACTCTCTGCACGATTGGATCAACATCCAATGGTAGAATTCCTACTTTCAACAATTTCTGATATACTTCGACGATCATTGATTGTCCTTAGTGATAACTGTCTCACTCCCGTAGGGTTAAACCATAAATTAAGAAAAGCAGGAATTCTACCATCAGATGCCTGCCAAGTGGTGTAAAGTACTAGGTGTCTGCTAACTTGGAGCTCCCGGGGGAAAATCTAGGTTTCACGCTGCTTAGAAGCTCTATAGTAGGATAAAACAGCTATCCAGTGCCCCATGCTTTTCAATGGTACTCTATCAACATCAATCTATGATGAATTTAAACAATTTAACATTTTTATGCATTACATTGTTAAAGAAATAGAAATTTAAATAAGGATCTAATAAGATAACTATTAGAACAGGATATGTAAATGAGATATATTGAAAAGTCAGTTACATAGGTCATCAATCAATCATCGCCTGCTACCCCATGTGGAGCATAAACTGACGACCACCATTCACCAACCAACTCTGAACTGGTCTTTCCTTCTCTCTCAGTTCTTTCTAAGTGTTCCTGATTCTCTTCATGTCGGTCTCGAATTCACGACGCAATGTGTTCTTCAGTCTTACGCTTTTCCTTTGGCCTTTAGGATTCCATGTTAATGTTCGTCTTGTGACACAGTTTGGTGATTTCCTTAATGTACGTTCTATCCACCTCTAGCATCTTTCAATAATATCTTCATCTTCTGGAAGTTACTTAATATGTTCTCTCCAATAGAAGGTTGTTATTGATGGAGCCTTGAGCCTCTCTAGGGTTTCTGCCGGTCCTAAGCCCGGATAAACAAGAAGGGTTGGGAATGAGGTTAGCAAACCCATCCCATAAAATAACAACCTTGCTGAAAAAACGCTAATTAGTAAAAACCTTTACGTAGGTCGAACTTGAAGATATTTATCCATAAAAGCATGTGAACATGCTTCAGCTTAGTTATCAAAAGGCTAAATGACATCTACTACCAGTGCAATTCTTGACCACTTAGTGGACTATGATCACAAGAAATCAAGATTGATGAAGCTTTCTCAATTGAATACATAGCTGATCGTGGTTCTACATAATAATAGCGTTTCTTGGTTAGGACTAGTGGTGAAATAAAACGTAGATTGTACTAATGATGATTGTTGACAATAAGAATTCACGATGGATTGAGAAAGTGAATATCTACTATGTTTGAAATAAAGAGCAAATGGTGTTGTTGAGAGAGATTGATGTTAAGTTTTCCTTGTTTGTATTCGCCACTGATTGATGTTTTTCGGGTACCAGTCTAAGCAATGGAGCACTAGACAATTGTAATGTCCCGGTATAGGACTTCATAGTGTTACACAATCATCACTTATCTTTTCCTAATACAAACAACTAAGAATGAGTTTGTTTATTTGTAAGTCTGTTTTACAAAAAATTCCATTTCGATTAAGTAAAATTTATTATTCTATCTTATTATATGTAAACTAAATGTGTTACATTGAACAAATCCTTCTTGTGTGTTCTAGTTCTATGATAAAATTTATTGATTTACTGAAAGTTACTAGATGGATGGACATTAACTGAACAACACTGAAGATCAGAAGATAGCTGTTTTATCTTGTTAAGTGCTTCATAGGGAAGAAAGAAACATAATTAGCGGAGTTCAATTATGTTGAATGTAAGGTTGTTAGTTACCTATGGATGTCACTGGATGATAGTCTAACAGTTTATCACGAACTGAGTGGAGTTATATGTGTGTAGTCACATGTGTGTATTTGTACTCATCGGTTTTTAGTGATGGTCTGATAAAGGTGACATCTGAATTAGGTAAATTAAAGAAGTTAGAATTTGCAATTTCTTATTATTGTTATTTAGGACTACAATTGATCAGTTTCTGTTGCCATTAGTCGATTCTAGGAGGATTATCTAGATAACATTATAAATGTCATAATTGCCAAATCCCAGTTTTGATTTTCAATAGCTAATGCTTTATCCACTGAGCTACTGAGTCTAGATAACCACTAACTTGCTTAATATGTTTGAAGATATTAGTAATGACATATGATTTACTGTTGTTTATATTTAGAACCGAAAATTCGATTTGTGCATGAATATCAATAATGATGTGCAAATAAACCCAAATGACATTTCCCAAGAATGGATGACACTCTTGTAACAGAATCCCCTGTTAATCACAATTCAGTTATATCAAAAAAGATTTAAGTTATAAAAGTAAGTTCATAGCTAAATATGCATTGTTCAAACTAAATCCTCTTATAATCAAGACAAATGTTGACTTATCGTCCCTGAAGTTGGCTAACTTAATGCAAGAAATTGAACATATTTCTTCTGTATGTAAAGCTTTATATGGGAAGTTTTCTACAACTCGAAGAGTTGTTGAAACCAAAGATTCCAAGATACTCACTGGTATGTAGTCTTAAACCGAGATAATTAACTTCCTTTTATCTCTTTATCCTCAGTAATCAGTTCGTAGTGATGAAAAGTGGAAATTTCACCAATAAACACCCCTCAACCCAGTGGTGCAGAGGGTTAGGCACTCGCTGTCAACCTGAAGCTCCTGGTGAGGAATCAGAGGTGCACACTGCAGGGGAGTTTCACACCAGAACGAAACAAAGCTCCTTGGTTTTCAGTGGTACCTTGCCAACACCAATCTGTGACATAACGTATATATTATTTGTGATGTTCTCTATTTTCACCAAATAAACATTTCGCCTGGCTGAGGTGGCGGCGTACATCTACAACCTAGCCACTTGGAAGCAGGGGCGCAGGGTTTCGCGGGACCAGGAGTTCTGGCATATGGGTGTCCAAGTTGATTGGGCGTCCACGCTAAGCATGTCGCCGGTATGGATGACCTGATGGAGGATGAGTGGCTGAGTCAATTTCTCATACTATGACTATAATCAACTGCTTAAAGCTTCAAATGCAAAAGTGCTTTATTGGATTTCAGTGTGAATCACAACCTGAATTTAATAATAACCCGAAACTCATAGGCTATATCTAGGCAATAAAATTGGGATACCAACAGAGATTAATTATGTATTGTCTTGATTATTAACAATAGGCATTTACAAGTACTTAATAATCAAATAAATATCAACTAGCAATAAATTCATTTGTTTTATCTGGTTAACGTTTTTTTAGCTAGCAAGAGAACAAACCAACTTCCAGCTGAAGAGGAAATCAGGAAACGACGTTGGAAATGGATAGGACATACATTGCGGAAATCATCAGACTGTATCACGAGACAAGCACTAACATGGAATCCTGTTTGAAAACGGAAAAGAGGAAGGCCAAAGAACACACTGCGTCGAGAACTAGAAGCAGACATCAAAAGGATGGACAGTAACTGGGGACAGCTGGAAAGGATTGCTCAGGACAGAGTTGAATGGAGAATACTGGTGAGCGGCCTATGCTCCTCCGAGAGGGGCAACAGGCATAAGTAAGTAAGTAAGTAAATTCATTTCAAGAGTCAAACAAATATTGTACATTAGATAGTATAACGAAAATGAAATATCGAACTCTTGACGAAGTCTACCGAATATTTCCAGTCACAATCGATAGTCTACATTCAGTGAATGTATTTATTTAATACTGAGTGTTCTTATTAAAAGGTTTACATCA
Source organism: Schistosoma japonicum (assembly GCA_025215515.1). Lineage (NCBI taxonomy): Eukaryota > Metazoa > Platyhelminthes > Trematoda > Strigeidida > Schistosomatidae > Schistosoma > Schistosoma japonicum. The sequence goes on from CM046066.1 coordinate 15,086,113, forward strand.
TAAAACAATATAGTAGGTGAGTATTATAAGCCAGTAATAATAAATCTTTGTAATAGTAATTGTGTGTTTAACCTATATAAGTACATATATGATAAATTATAGGTCAATAAGAAATTGGATTGAAGTGGTTTGTGGAGGTTGGCAATAAGTTTAGCTGTTTGAATTCGTCACAGATTGTTGTAAGTAGGGTACCATTGAAAACCACTAAGCACTAGATATCTGTTTTGTCCTATTATGAGACTCCTTAACTTTGCGCACCCTAGATTCCGCTCCAAATACTTCAGGCTGGCGAATACCTAATTCCTGAGGAGTTTCATACTAGAACGAAACAGTAGTCCAGTGTTTCCTGGTTTTCAGTGATACCTTGCAATATTAATCTGCGATGAATTAAATCAACCAAATTTATATCAATATCCAAAAGCCATCACAATTCAGTTACAATAATCAACTCACTGGTGACTAACTACAGGATGCTTCTGCAACGCCTAGTGAGAAAGTCATGACTGTTGGAGTACACACTTATCGGGAGTGAGATAGTTATCGCCAATGACAATGGATCATCGTCGCGCTATATATCATAAACTGATGAAAGTGGGAATCATACCACTGGATATTGGCCCAGTAGTGTAGAGAGTTAGGTATTCACCGACTCGGAGAGCCTTGGGGGAAGGAGGATTCTAGGGTGCACACTGCTGAGAAGTCCTACGATGTGAAATTGCCATAATTCCGACTATTTGTCATGCGAATTCGACTATCTAATGCTCTAAATAATCAATTAGTAATTAAAATAAGAGGTTTGTGGAACATGAGAATTGTGTAGTCAGTAGGGTGATGGAAGAGTAATTGTGATTATCATTAAATTTAGGCGAAGATTGGTAAATAAAAATCAAAAAAATTTAGGTAGAGACAGTTCTTGTGATAATAAAAATAATAATTCTTATCACAACAGTGATAAACGTGAATGAAAGCATAACTGAAATATGGTGTCTGCTCGTTAAATGAGTCTTTTCTACGGTTTGGATCTGATCAGATGCTCTTCGATCACTGTAAATCAAATGAATACTGCGGTTTCATATTTACTGAATTAGAAGTTTTAGAATGTCTGAAGGCACTTAAACCATTATGCTGTCCAGGCTTTGATGAGATTCCGAACCTTCTCTGCAAGAAATGTGCTAATGTTTTGTATCAGCCACTGACTGGTTTCTTTGACCAGTTTTACTCTGCAAATGTTATATCAAAAGCTTGGAAGAAGATGAAACTAACACCTATACAGAAAAAAGTGTCTTCTGGTAGCAATGTAAAGTTTAGACCCATAGCTATAACTTCTCCCTTTCTTAAAACTATAGAAAAACTTCTACTACATAAGCCGCAGCCAACAATGAAAGGGCATATTAACCCATATCAGTTTGCAAACAGATAGAATAAAAATACACTGGACGCAACAGTTGTCTCACATCATAATGTAGTGTGTAGATTAGAAAAGTATAGCCGAAGTACGATTCTCGATTACAGTTCCGCCTTTGACTCCGTTCCTAGACCTATATTACTGAATACATTTAAGAATATGAACATAGAAAGCTGGATAATCAACTGGCTTTATTCCTGTTTCTCCGGAAAAAAAACAATATACTGTATACAAAGGAAAGTGCTCCACTCATGTATTAACAGGACTTGATGTGTCTCAAAGTGCTGTTCTTTCTCCTTTTGTTTTCTCATTTTTCTTGAATGACTTGCCCTCTTCTATGAAAAATACCTTAGTTAAGTACACTTATGATCTTACTCTTTGTATACCTGTTTCTTCTTCCTTAAGTTGTTGTGAAATGAATTGTTTCTTAGCGAATGTTGAACGATGGTCTAGTATGAATGAACTTCAACTGAATCTCTCCAAATATCAAACAATTAGTTTCAGTCTAAGACATGAAAAAGACCTAAATGGTCTTTTGCGTTCGCACTATTTTTGTAAAACTGGAGATTCTATAATTAAGAGTATGTCGAATGTTACTTATCTTCGTGAAACTTTCACTTCTGATCTATCTTGGTCTTCACATGTTTTGCTAATATCAAAGTGCGTTTTTCGTTCAATATACTATGTTAAGCGATTACGTAGTTTTGGTATTACCAAGCGCTTATTATTACAATTTGTCAGTTCCTGTATATTACCAATTATTTTATATTGTTTACCATTATTTTTTTCCCAGACTTTGAGAAAAGACTATGTTGTGTTGCGTAGAGTACTGAAAGCTGTTAGTAAAGTGTGTGGTGAGAACAACGACGTCATTATAAACACGGTTGTAGATAGACAACTGTTCAGTGCTGTTCTATCTAATAAAATCCACCCTCTTCATTTACATCATACATCCTTTATATCTTCTGACAAAACGCGACGTTGCTACATCAGAATTCAAGCATGTGAGGAAAAGTATAAATGCCCCACTATTCCATTTTTAGCCCATATTCTATGTGATGAAAAATTTGTAAGAGCCAATCTAATTAGAAATCTGTAATCTTAAAATACAGATTATTATGTAATTCAAAGACTCCTGTTTCTTATGCAACACAAACATATATTGCATTCGTCTTATTCTTATTGACATTATATAGATATTTCATTTTTCAGATGTTTATATGAGAATAGTGTAACCTGTTGAGACACTATGCTAAGAATTCATTTTGTGCTAAATATACTATTGAATAAAGCTATTATTATTATTATTATTATTATTATTATTATTATTATTATTATTATTATTAGTAGTAGTAGTAGTAGTAGTAGTATTAATTATTATTATTATTAATTATTATTAATTATTATTATTACTATTATTATTATTATTAGTATTAGTATTAGTATTATTATTATTAGTATTAGTATTATTATTATTATTAGGCATGAACATTCCGCTTTTGCTGGACTAACTTATCTTTTGATTTTTTGGGTATTTGTAACTTAATATTTTTATACTACTAACTAAAAGTAAGTAATAAAGTATTGATTATTAGTGACAATCTAGGACTTCGATATTGTAAATACGAATTCACAGCTGATAAAATGCATGCTGAATAGAAGAGGTAAAATGGTAATCATAATCGCATTCTGTAAATGTGTCCATAATTGCTGAATTAACGGATTAGCGAACAATCTGATTCAGTACTGAATAGTATTGAATTCTATGTTTGTCTAATCTCATATTTTTTTTATTTTGAATGATCATCGGTTTTGATGTTTGAGAAGTCATTTATAGTGATGATTGAAGTTTATTGATTGAATTTCGATGTGGCCACTACTGTAACTGTTTCGACATCATTGGAAGTAGGCAGAGATAGAATATTATCCAGTGCATTATTCTGTTCGAATTTTTTCAATTAAATTGTAAATATGGTCACTATTGATAAAATGTGAGTGGAAGAAATGGTTAAGAAATCATATACCTAGATGTGTCCCAATTGGTAGTAGCCACATTAGTAAGTGTCATTTACATACACTAAGAGGTTGGTAATAATCGGTAGGAAATCACTATTATATTAACTGTCATTCGTAAGTAATCTTCATCATGACCTGGATTTGTATCATTCTGTTTCACTGACTGAAACGCTAACACTGGAATCTCTAAAAGAGCAATTTTTAGACTATTTACAGGAGGCGGTGGAAACAAGAAAAGAAATGGAAAGTATCAAGTTGATAAAAGGTCTAGAAAAGCGAATTCCCGATGTCAAGTTCCTATCAAAATTAGGTAGGTACATTCATAATTTTTCTGCTGTTAGTCTTAATATGACTCAAGTAGAAGCACTTCCACTTGGATCTAAGTTCTATGATGTTAGAAGAAAAAAATGCTTGTAAAACGCATGTGGAAATTCATTTTGAAAACATTTATGCTCAAACACAAGATCTAGTGCCTTCATCATATGATGTTGTTGAGCGACTTAAATCTACGCTAGTTGACTGTTGTTTTAAAACCTAAGCAACAGACACGATTCCAAGGGTATTTTAATTAAGAAACATAAAGAAGGCTTGCACCAACCTAAAATCAGTGATAATTTGATAATATCATGGCTTGCTAAATGTTCAAGAGTTTTAGTCGTGGGCTGAAACGACTATATGGAAAAATGAATGCCATTTCACAGGATGAGACTAAATTTCAAAGCTGATGTTACACAACGACACATCTGATAAGACTGAAAACAATTAACAGACTCACTTAAAAAGTTTAAAAAACAATCGTCTCAGAGAGCATCTTTAAAAAGCTTAAACTTACAGGGACAACAACGCCAAGATTATATGGTTTACCAAAAATACATTAAAACGACTTGCCTCTCAGATGAATATTGGACATGACTAATTCTGCTTATCATGCTACAGTGAAATGACTAGGCGAAACCCTAAAACAATTGCACAGAGAGATCGTCTAACATAGCGTTAAAGACTCTTTTGAGTTTGTCAACAAAATATAAAGATCTGGTAGTTAAGAACAAATCATTGATATCACTAGGTGTATCATTCTTATTCACAAGCATTCCCCTAATAGAAACAGTAGATTTTATATGTAGCGAACTTATTCAAACAAATATAGAAACTGAAGTTGCAGCTTTTACACTAAAAGAGTTGATCCTTAGATGCAAAATGAACGTAAAATTTCAATTTAATAATGAATTTTGCTGACAATCAGATGGTGTCGGAATCGGATCACCATTAGGACCCCTTCTCGCAGATTTTTTTTTGTCAAAATTAGAAAACGACCCTCTGAGAAATGAGATCAGCCAATTAACATTCTATTCTCGATATGTAGATGGTACATTCATGGTTCTAAAAGATGAAATAGATAAGATTAGAATACATGAAAGATTAAACAACGTCCATCCGTCAATCACTTTTCTTTTAGGAAAAAAGCAAAATGATAATATTTCATTCATAGACATCTTATTAACTGGAAGAACAGATGGTACATTAAAAAGAAGCATCTACAGAAAATTTACGTCGGTTTGCCACTATACTCATTTCTACAGTTCCGTACCACTAAGATACAATAGGAATCTAATGAAAAGTCTAACACATCGCGCTAGTTGCATATGCATTGAGGATGCTATAGCAGAAGAATTAACTACCATTCGCAACATGATCAGCATGAACGCTTACCCGCTGAAATTCATAAATAAAGACTACGCCTACAAAAACGAAATCAGGAAACGTAACTATCCGTTAGAAATCTATTTTTCTCAAATTGCTATTCTCAGATGACAGCATTAGTGAAATCACGACGAAACAAATTAAAAAAGTGTTGCAAAAGACATTTACCGAAGCCAAACTGCATACTATATTCTACGATTACCCAATCATAAGAACAGTAACTAAAGACAAACTGGCTGAATTCTCCTCATCTATGTGTATATACCAATTCAACTGCTCCTATGGAGCCAGTTACACCGGGCACACGATTTGGCAAGTACGTCATACAATTTCGGAACATCACTCAGCCTGGCTGAGTATAGGTCAACTACTGCAAGTAAACAGCTCTGTACTTGCACATTCGGTTGATACGGAACATCAAGTAGACGTCAAGAGAGCTTTCGAAATCATCTATCGAGTTCCACTCAATCTGCAGTATAGTTTACGCATACATCCACATATAGCGGAAGCCATCGGTATTTACATTCACAAACCGGACTTGTGTATACCTAAGAAATCTGTACAGCCTCCTTCCTTATCTTGACCTTCATAATAGCCAATACTCGGATGGTTTACAAATGACTTATTACACTCACTCTCCTCATTATTATTATTATTATTACCACGATATACAATTATTTTCATAACTTCAAAAAATTTGTCACCTCTTAATTCTAACTCAGCTCTCAAATAACTGTTTTGACCATCAGATTTCTTATAATTACTTTATCGGTTTTTTCTTTATAGATATGCGATGGCCATCGATAAGGTCGCATGAACGTACCACTAATTTACTGAATTAGAAATATCAACCGTTAGGAGTTGACAGAATGGTCTCATGGTAAGATGTTCACCATAGAGCCAGAGGTTTCCAGGTTCGATCCCTCATTATTTCGTGGATGCATACTGCTGAAGAGTCTGCTACATGGACGCAACACATATCCAGGACTTTCAAGTGATCAGTGGTTGTCTAATCCAGACCAGTTCGTATGATCAAATCGACAGTTCGTAATATATCTGTCCGAATCTATCCATTGACATCGATGGGTACTGCCGCAAATTCGTCACGGTTGAACTCCTCTATTCAAGCTTTCTCACTAAAACTCTACAACTTCCAATTACACTTCAGGAGTTTAAGAAAATGTCATCACTTATTTCATTAGCTGATATGGTAACATTACAATGTATGACCGAATCATGGTGTATGTATGTATATGCACATACATATAAAGCTATAAAATAAAGTGTTTTCATTCATACTACTTTAAAATATCACAGTGTATATTGTCGTGTACACTGTAGTCCATATGAATCCTTTTTTTCTTTTTTTCAATACTACTGAAATCTCATTGTCTCTAAAGTATAGTAACAGATGTAAAATGATTTTAAAGAAAAAAATTTAGTTTTTCTTGGAAAATAATTTCCACCCAATTTAGTTTTACTATTAAATTTACATAATACTCAAAGTATTCACTTATCAGATGATTGAAGAAGAAGAAGAAAATAATAATAAAGAAACTGAACTAGTTTTCTGTTGATCTCACATGTTTATGATAGAAATATGTGGAAACATGTGAGGTGGATTCAATAAGTTTCAAATGAGTTACCAATAATTCATGTAACTGAGGTTATTGCATTGATTAATCACTATATAGTGACCAATTTGATAATCTTCAAATTCATTAGAGTGATGATAGAATTCTATTAATAGAACTGTAATTTGACCATTAGTCTAAACGACTTGACATCACTTGCATTATGTGGAGATGGAAGATGGTTTATATGGAGTAAGAGAGTATTCGACAAAAATCTTTATATCAAGGTTTCGTATTATTTGATTTTTGATGTTATCTACGTTGTTATACATCGTTCAGTCAGTTTGTTGTACCGATGAATTACAATCATTTCCCTCCTCTTTCTCTGATATCAAGTTGTATTTAGTTAGTAACTGATACATATTACAGTGTAGTTTTCAATAAATGGATGTTATTATTAACAGTTGTCTATTATGAACATATTCCTCATTACACAATCGAACGTAAAGGATGAATACCATAAATATAGTAAGATATGGGGACTGAAATGAAATCTTTAATTAAAATTATACTGTTTTTCAATCATTAAACGGCTAAGATCAGGGAGCACTGAATAGTTTTTTCGTCTTAATAAGGGACTTTTCAGATTAAAGTGCAATATACAAATCTAATATCTGGAATAAATTGGATGTGACATGATTGCATAATAAATAATAACAATGAGTGAAGCTCAGAGATGAAATTGAAGAGTGAATGATGTTCATAATTAAATGACGAAATAATAATAATTACCATTCTCATCAATTACCGAAGCAACTGAAGGTTAATTACTAATTACTTTTGTATACATAAGCCAAATTTTAGTTGTCTAATCCAACGAAATACTCAATGAATAGATTGTATTCTGTAAATAGTATCGTTCTAGCTTTATGTAAATTCGTCAAGTGAACAAATTGTCTGAAATGTTATTGAGTTTCAACAACGTGAAATTTGGACCAAAATGTAGATTATCTGTAATGCTTAACTTTCAATAGAATCATAAAATCTCTTTAAGACATTTGTTAGAAACAATAATCGAATGAAGTAATTTCTTTTTTAATTAATTTCTTTATCAAGTCTAATGCATTAACATGTCATTTAGAATAAAGATAAAATCCATACGTGTTATGTCAAACCACTAAAGAAGAGTGAAAAAAACTTCCAGAACTATGTTTTAGAGAACTAATTCATTTATTCTGGTCGTCAGTAGTGTAAACATTACATTTCTATTATTGTTACGTTCTTCTTGCCCTATCCTCCCATTTATCATATTTACTGTTATTGTATTGTCTCTTATGATGGACTACAATCGATGTAGTTGTGTACAAGTTGGCCCTATTTACTATCACTATTTCCTTAGTTCTGTATTAATGTTAGTTTCATGATTGGTTGACTGTGTGGTCTGATTTCATGTATATATGAAGGAATGATTGAAATACAATTCGATTCTGTCTGGTTGGTCTATTGTTTTGTGTTCTTCTTATTGCAGCTTGGGACTGACTAAGTGGGTATAGGACAGACGCACAATTATTGACTAGGCACACTTAATTGGCATTCGGTCTACCAACCAAATTTCTCATCATAACAATACTAGTCAAGTGATGGTGTATCAGATTATAATAAAAATAAGTACCATTGTGTTCATGATGATGAATGAAAATAATAAATAAAAGGTAAGGTGGGTAATATAACTACTAATCAAAGGTAATGAATCATATTTGAATTGATAAGGATACGCCCATATCAAATTGACTAGTTACATAATGTGAAATAAATAAATATAGATGAATGTTATGATAAGGGATAGAATATCAATACAAGATCTATGAGAGGAAAGAGAATGAATTAGATACACTAAAGTGGCAGATAGGTTTCAGCTACATCATAATGTTTGAAAAGTAATAAGAATAATGATAGTAATAATAGGTAATAATAATAAATGCCAGCAATGGATTGCTGAGGGGTAGGGGATGATGCAAATTGATAGTAGAATCGGGGAAATAATTTAATAACAGTTGCGTAAGAAGAAACAGACAACCATTAAGACGATTTAAGTACATAATGATAAAAAATCTAGGGGAAAAAACTAAGGAAAATTAAAGAAGGAGGTGAAACGAAAACAATTTTTAACCTCATTTTAATATGGCCTCTGTCAGTGGCCGAGGTAAGGCGTATGGCTGTACAATTCTTTTTTAAATGCATAGATAAGGTTTGCGGATGTGGATATCAATAGCTTACACCGTATGATAAAGATGGATTTGTAGGTCATGTGGAATACTTGTTAGGATTCAACAAATACTTTCAGAAGATTTATTAGGACTGACTCGATATCCTGTGTGATATGGAGTAAAAAATACTGTGTTGAAATATCAACGCCAATGAATGCCTTGTCGATCACTGAACTTATGCCTTATGTCCACTCGGTGCAAAGCCGAAATAAGAGAACACAAAACTGACGAACTAGCCAGAGAAAATCGTATTATATTTCAGGTATAACTTTATATATACATAAAATGAGACTACACAGTGAATCAATTAGGAATTTGACGTTAATACAAACAAAAGAGATAGTGGTAGTGAATAGAGGTAACTTATACACAACTAGTTAACTGTGGTTCATAATAAGAGTCAGTATACTAACAGTAAATATACTGAACAGAAGGATAGACCAAGAAGAACATGACAATTATGGAAATGAAATATTTACATTATCCACTGTAAAAATAATTGAAATAGTCTTCTGAAACACTGTTCCAAGAGTTCGTTACTCTTCTTTTGTCGTCCAACATAACACTGTGTCAGTTAAGTGGGCCATAATCGAACTTTTAATCTGCCTAATTTACCTTTTACTTAAGCAGGTCAGTTGATATTCTGAGACACGATGATGTAGCTATTGGATTGTACACCTTACATAACTAGCTCCATAGGAGCAGTTAAACTGATAAATACACACAGATGTGATGAATCCAGACTGTCTACCTTTCGTTGTTGTAGAAATCAACAGTCGGCTGTCAAATATAACGTTTAATTTAGCTGCGTAAAAAGTTTTTCAGAGTATCTTCCCTAACCTCTTAGTTAAGAATTCGCTAGCGACATCATTTTTAGACGGTAGTTTTAAATATCTGACTTTCAATGTAAAAATAATTGATAATATTTCATCATGAATAGACTGAAATGAATGTTCCGAAATGATTAAATTATTGATTTATCGTAATTTTTTTGCAAAACTTATTAGTGAAAATGAAATAACTACTAATCACGATTATAACTCTGATAATTTACTCGATTCTGTAGGTGAGAAACAATTTGAATAACATAGTGACTATACCTTGGATACGTGAACCAAGTGATTAAGGTTAACGTCTTGTAGAAGAACACCAATTTGGATATCATAGAGTCTTCTTTTAACCGATGACAATTTCATTATTATCAAATTTCAACTCACTTTTATTACATTCAGTTGTGTCATAAACGTCGGCCAATTACCATATATGCCAAACAAAACCTTCCTTAAAATCAATGCTACATCCAGACACAAAATTTAGTTTTTCTATGTCAGCATATCTAACCCACTTCTCCACTGATCTGTCTAGTCTCCACACCGGATTAGAGGGCATAAGATAACTAAGCTAACAATCACAGTGAATTCAAACAACATCGATTCATAGTTTTCTCATTAGGATACTTCTAAAATCGACCAATACATACAAAAAATAACAATAGATTGAACCGGATTGCAGTTGTCAAGCGGAATTCGTAACTTCCGTTCCATCTTATTTAGGACTCATCAACTGGATGTACCTGAATCCTATTGTTATTGTTTATATCGGAACTCGAACTGCAGTTTGTTCTCGTACTATATCAAATCAATAAAATATTGAAATGCATTCAAATTACATTAGCTAAGAACATTCTAGACAATTAGATCACGATCAATTAGTATTGAGTTATTAATTCAATAATGATAATAGATCACATGATCATGTACACGTGAATTGCACTAATCACCTTGAAAAGGCTTTTTATTATTGGTTAAGTACAGGTAATGATTGTAATCAATTAAAATATAAATATCTTAAATGGAAATAATAACAATACATCTAATTGATATAATGGTTAGATTGAAGTTAATTCAAAAAGAACAAGATAATGATGATCAAATTATATTTTTGTGGAAATTACAAAAATTAAGTAATATATTAGAATATAAAGATATTGTAAAGAAATTGCATGAATTAAATAATTTCAAGTATAAAGATTACATAATCGAATGGAATCGTGAGTTTGTAATGAATTTATAGATTTCAATTAAGATGAATTATTTTTATGGTTATTGATAATGTAGTTGATTGAATATAACACAGTTATTCAGTGCTCCCTGGTTGTCAGTGGTACCCTGACAACATCAGTCTGTGATATATTCAATCAAATGAATTTACATATCTTCATAACTATTATTAGATAATATTTCAATTATCATTTAATTTGATTTGTGACTGGCAAGTGGAATCCAGGATGGGAATATACAAATTCATCCTACTACCAATTTGCCCATTATACAAGTGTGGCTATTTGGACTCAGTAGTCTAGTGTTGAACGCGGTGACGTCTGACACGAAACGGACTGAGTTCGAATCCCACTGTGAACATCAACATTAGGATGCAGGGACATCCAGCCGAAGAAACGTACATCGTGGATTCCACTTGTCAGTCACAATCCAAATTAAATGATACTAATAACATTACACTAGTTCGTGTTTAATAATGTTAATTTTGTTGAAGTTAGAGTCTACTGAAATATTAACTGATACTCTTCAACATGGGCTAACATTCAGTCTTGAGAGGATTGATGCTTCCTATTGGATAAAAACAAAGTATCAATAAAGTTTAATGATTTCCTCAATGTATGTCCTATCCACCTCCAGCGTCTTTTCATAATTTCTTCCTCTACTGCAAGGTGCTTAATTTGTTCTCTGCAATAGAAGTTTATTGTTGATGATATATGGCCAATTGATCCGAAGTATCTTACGCAGACAGTTGTTTAGAAGTACTTGTATCTTTTAAATGATGGATAGCTTTCGTAGTTCTCCAAGTTTCAGATCCATACAACATAACTGTTTTCACACTTGTGTTGAAAATTTTGATTTTAATGATGATTGACAGTTGGTTTGAGTTGCAGATGTTTTCCATTTGTAGAAATGCTGCTCTTGCTTTTCCAATCCGCGCCTTCACACGTGCATTAAACTCTCCTTGTTTATCGATGATACTGCCCAAGTATGTAAAGGGTTCTGCATCTTTCAGAATTTCTCCGTTAATTGTAATTGGGTTAGTGTCTCTTGTCTTATATTCGAGGATCTTGCTTTTCCCTTTGTGTATGTTGAGGCCTACTACTGCAAAGGTTGTCGCTACCTTGTCCTTCTTTATCTGCATTTGATGCTGTATGTGGGGTAAGTAAGCTAGGTCATCCGCATAGCCCAAGTCATCTACTTGCATCAATGTTGTCTACTGTATTTCGATGTTACCTTGAGATGTAGCAGTTTTCATAATCCAGTCAATCACCAGCAGCAAGAGGAAGAGTGACAGTAAGCAGCCTTGTCGTCTTCGTGGCTGTCGCTGGTGGATGCATAGCACTGCATGACGCTCATTGTAATTCCTTCCTTCTTTGTCTTGTATAATGCTTTAATAATCCTAGGTCCATGAGGTTCCCATCTTGTAAGGGCTTTCCATGCTTCTTCGGACAAGATTAGTGCTACTCTTTTTGTGTGTGAGGTATTTTCTTCGTCGTGGCTGGAGTATAATCTTCGCTGTCTAGCCTGTAACCAATCGGTTTCACTTATTCCAAGTATCTTCAGGTTGTATCTCCTGATTTCTTCAGCTATTTGAATGCTTCTCCCTGTTTCCCACATCGTGCGTACATTCCATGTATATTAATGGTTGCTCTAGATATCAAAAGGGGCATCGACCTCATGATTTCCGAAGAAACTCGGTTTTGCCCATGAGACGTTATAACTCTTCTAAATGAAGACCTTCCAAGCAGTCTTAAAATGATTGACAAGGTTTTTACTGGTTACCGTTTTTTCAACAAGGTTGTTGTTTAATTGGATGGGGTTTCTAACCCCGAGCCCAACCCTCCTCCTTTATCCGGGCTTAGGACCGGTAGCAACCCTAAGGGGATTTCAGGAGGCGTTTTGACTTACATATGCCCAAAATAAGTAAAATAGTCCTCTGAAAATATAGTTCTTCATGAATCACCAGTTTCCTCAGTGGTCTACTTGGATTTGAAAGATAAAATGTTGCTGCTTTCATATAAAAATACAAATTTGTTCTTATCATTATGCATGACTTTTAGATGTTAACACAGGAACGCATTAGAAATCGTTTAGTGATGTAATGTTGTATTGTGTGATGTGAATGTGAAACTTTTATTGTCGGATTGAGCGAAATTATCACCTCATATTTCAAAAAGAAGTTGGACTTTAATGATATAATATGTCAGGAATGTCAATTCGATTCATCTGGATTCTCTATCTTTATAGATTTTATGAAATCTCATATTCAATTTGACTATGTTAGACAGATCTCTTGACGTTATTAAGGCATGTCATCAAGACAGCTGTCAGTCAACATCAGAGTTAGAATTTTTAATATAAGCGTCTAAATAGTTCTATTGTATGGAGCTGAAACTTGAGGAACTACGAAAAGCACTATTCAAAAAATACAAGTATTTATAAGTGGTTGTTTGCGTAAGATGATTTGGATCCGTTAGCCAGAAACCAACAAATTACTGTGATAGAAAATATACCATCCAACTTTCAGCTGGGGAAGAAATTAAGAAAAATCACTAGAGATAGATCAGACACATCTTGAGAAAATAATAAATCTGCATCACAAAATAGGTACTAGCTTGAATACCTTAAGGCTAAAGAAAAAGAGGAAGATCACTGGATATATTACGTCGGAAATCAGAGGCAGACATGAAAAGAATGAATAAGATTTGAGAAGAACTGGAAAGGAGAGCACACAAGAGAGTTGACTTGATATTCTTCGTCGATGGCCTATGCTCTACGAGGGCGAAACATGCATTGAGTGATTGATGTCATTAAAATAATACTAAATTTAGAAATAACGAATCATTTTAAAACATACTGGAAGATGTTTGAACTGAGAACTGGTTAAAATTCTATATGAGTATAGATAGGATTCTTAATAATTGAAAGCTAAGCGTATGAGGTGCATTGAAAATCTAGACAACTGAAGTCAAAAGTAACTTCTTTCAGCCCAAATGCTTCATAAACGTTTCCCTTTTAATACGAGTTGTTCTCATTAGTGTATGGTTAAGAAGTTCCATTTTTTCTTTGATCATGTTAACTGTGTCTACAAAACAAAATATCATGCAAACAACTTCATTTTAAAAACAGGAATACTTCAGTAATAACATTCAGGATGTTGTAAATGAAGTCATTAAAGTAACTGTTGAAAAATTCATTTTTTATGACCATCACTTTACTTACCTTTCATCAATATCATGTGAAGTAGATCTCATAATGTAGATGTTTCATGCATAAATTTCTAAACTTGATATCTACATCTGAATGAAGTAGTGTATTGGATCACTGTTTTCAAAACAATGAAGATGTGATCATTTCAAAAGACAATTGTTGAGTTCTTAATTGTACAACTACTTGTCTCAATCGACTGAGTAACAACTATGCATACACATTAAATTGTGAATGAAAGTGGGAAAAAAACAACTAAAACAAGATTATAATCAGCATACAGTACTTAATAAGAACAGTCTCTATTCTATCCCTTATTACATTTCTTGTAAGTAGACATTTAGGATTCTTCAATGTTGGCATTTACACAAAGTTTGAATTTCAATCTTTTGTTGTTTATACTATGAATTGATTATAACTTAATAATCATCGAAAGCAGGAAAATATCAAATAGCTATTTCATCAGTGTAAAACTGTAGTCGCTTTAAGAGTTCACTACCAATATTAATTCATTTCAACTTTAGATGTTTAAGCTATTACAATGAGAAACCCTGCTTATTAGTAATAAATGACATTGTGATACACATTTGTTAATCTATTGTTACCATTATTAGACATGAATCAAATAGAATAAGTGTATACTTTTCATTCTATAGGACATGCATAGTATTATGGGCTGGTAATTATGACCATTTTAGATAAAGGTTGTAATAGCTTACATAGAAAGTCGCTGTATTGAACGTTTTTCTAACTGATCTCACCAAAAAGTTATTTAATACACCATCGACAATAACTTCCTTGAATTGGAGGTTTATATTACAATATCTTCTTAGAAACGATCTATTGAAATATGAGAATATTGTCACTACTTCACATTTCTCTTAATCAATCCCATTAAGTATCCATTTTCTATGAAGCTGAACCTCAAAATGTATAGTTCTTTCTCTAATCGATCATAGCTTAGGAAATGAATGGGATTACGTCCCTTTACTAGTTGAACACAACCATGGAAATTTATCAACTGTCCGTTTCACATGAGTTTCCTATACATACATTGTATTATATTGAACCATCATTTCTTTTAGTGAGAAATAGTAATTTTGATTCCCATCTATCCTCTATACTATACTTAAGTTATGAGTGAGAATTATCAAAAATCTTCACAACATCTTGTATATTTGTCTTTTCAACATGCATTATGTCGACGACGACTGATTAACTGTAGTTTTCAAGGTGATGTTGTCAACACTTACCATCAAAAGACATTTATTACATCAAATTACAAGCCGCTAACTCTTCCTGCTCGAAATGAACAAAAACGATTCAATCAAAGTAATCCACATACAAATGTTCTTTAACTCAGAAATAATAAAATATGCATCGTTTTCATTGGTACTGTATCAACATCAATGTGTGATGAATTAAATCAACTAAACTTAGTATCAAAATCAGCAAACCATCACAATTTAATTACAATAATTAACCCACTAGTGGCTAACTACAGGATGTTCCTGGAGCTCGGGTGAGAAGTTATGACTGGTGGAGTTCACACTTGCCAGGAGTAAGACACTTATCACTGATGATAATGGATGATCGTCGAGCTATAACACAATTCGATGAAAGAGCATCTTATGAGTGCAAAGCTTCAAGCCTATCTAACCTAACAATTTTAGCCCTCATGGTGAATGATTAACCCACAGCACCACTAGATCAGCCGACATTTAATTGTAGAATTTAATTTGTAATTTAGCACAACAAGCAACCTGTTATATCGCCAAACAGTTTTTACAAGTTGATAAGATCAGCTAATTGATATGACCTTATGCTGACGAAACTACAGTCGATACCTAACGTTTTGCGGATGCCTATTCTATTCCAGACCGGAATAACAAGAATATAAGCCAATAAATCAAACAGAAAAATTATACTACACTTCAAACACGCGTTTAAATGCATACAAAACCTGGTTACACCGTGGATCAATAAGAAAAATAGCACTTATACAAAAGGAGGTAAATAATGACTAGGAACTGAGAGAACAGATACATATTTGCATGATTATAGTTCCTGAATAACAAATGATATAATAACAGTTCATGGAACCAGTGGAAAGTTAAGGTAAAAGGAACATATGAATAGTAGAAACAAAATAATTGATTTACTCAAAACAAATGAAATATTTTTCTGTAAGGCAGTTCCAAAAATTATTTATTTCTTTTAAATCACTTGATATAACACAATCAATACCATTGATGGTAACTGTCTGTACTCCACTAGTTAATTCAGAAACATCTTGAAGTTTAGTCATTAGTAAACTGATTATTATCATTAATGTAAAGTAGCTTCATGAGGATCAGCAATTAGTTTATTGATTTTATTCCTCACACATTCCTTATCATCTCATCAGTCTATGCATGATGATTTGGATGATGACGATGATGATGATGTTGCTCTCTTATCGTAATGCATAATATTGAATGTTAATATTTTATTTTGTATAGATGATCATCAAATGTGTCAAATTACAAATACACAAGATTTAAAGTTGGCACTGAAAGAATTATATCGTGATTACATTAAAAATCATTGTATACGTTTTCATATTACACCAGTATTACATTTTCATGAATATGGACCACCTCCACCATATGAAGTTTATTCTTCATAACTTGTAGTTAATGATTGATGATATTTCAATAAAGTTATAATTTGTAAATAAACACTATTACGTAATAATAACTTACGATGAATTGTGTTCTGTTTTTGTATGCATCAATTATTTATGCTAAAGTTAGTGTTTTGTTAATTATGAATCTATTCTAAACAGTATCATTAATGCTTCCTATAAAATCAGATGAATAGTTTGATCCATTTATCATGATAAATGGATATTATGAAGATTATTGAATTTCAATTTGATATTATGAATTGGTGTAAGTTAGACAACCAAATAAAAAACCTGGAACTGGAACTGGACAGTTATTTTGTCGTGAATTAAATTCATGAACTTTTAATGTGAAAATAATGGCTTGTAAAGTTCTACCATGTCGGGTGTAAAGCAGTTCCCCACAGATGGTAATGGATGGCATTGAGAAAATCTATCACAAATTGATTGAGTTTGGAAGCTATAATTAGAATGTATTTGCGTCTTCCTGTTGAAGTGAATTAAATCAGCCTTTGTTGTCATATTTGCATCCTGAGCGGATTGCCTCGATGTAGCGACAAACCACAAGTATTGTTTACGTTGGATTATGACTGGTGAGTGGAATCTAAGACGTGAAGATCCAAATATATTCTAATTATATATACAAACCCGTTGCACAAGTATGGCTGTATATATTCAGTAGCCTGGTGGTGAAGGCGATGATGTTTGGCAAAAAACGAAATGGGTCCGAGTCTTCCTGTGAATATCAACATTGAGATACAAGTACACTAAACCGGCAAATATTCAATAAGACAAAATACTTCTTCTAGATCCCTTTTTTGCCAGCCAAAATTCAACTTTAACAATACTTTGGAAGCTAGCTGAATTATTCCATGGGACGGTCACTTACTAAGATGAAACAACTATTCAGTATTCCATGGTTTTGATTGATTGTCTAACTCAAACCAACTCCTGATGTTATATTCATATTATATAATCATTAAAACAGTTGATTCTGATGAAACTGACATCATGTGTTTTACTACTTTCAATATATTTTTTGTCGCTGTTCTTTTTTATTAGTTAACTTCTAGTCACCTTATCCAATGATTCGCAATATACATTTGTGTATTCATTCATATTGTATACAATTAGTAGTAAGGATAACATGTTTGACGTCATGTGTATCAAGGTACCTAGTTATATACATTAGTTAGTTACGTTCCATTAGTAGAAAAAAATATATCCCCATTCTAAACAACAACATTATTCATTCATACTTTATAATATTGAAGGAAATACTTTATTATCGTAATATCCAAGTACAGTTAATAATACAGTGATCTTCTTCGGATTATACGTTTAGTGCTTTTAATTTTAGCCTTCTTCAATCAACCAAACTGTCATTTTGCAAGCTTTAGAAATGACTATGCTTAACAATTTAGCTCTAATAAGTTACCACAATATAACAGTGTGACTATCATGTCATAGTAGTAGCTAAAGTGGAGATAGTTACGTCTATATTTTTCATCAGTAAACTGTGTCATGCAAAAAAGGTTGAATGTGTTAGGTTTAAGTGTTATTGTGTTCTCTTAGAGATTACTAAACAAAATAATCGTTGCTATAGATCAAATGATTATTTCAAGTTAAGTTAGTTTAGATTATGAGGTCAAAAATATAACCCATTTTAAGGTTATTTTTTACTAATAATTGTGTTATGTCACTAACCTATTATGACTGAAACGTACGACCAGTTGTCCGATATAATCTTATGCTCATCAAGTTTCAGCGACCAACCACAAACACGATAGTCTAGTCGTTGCCTGACATCTGCTCGATGCCTCTTTACCCACCTCCAAGGCTGGAATAGGAAGTAAACAAGCCGATAAATCAACCAGGTGAAATTAAATCATATCTCAAGCACTCCTTTACATATACATACAATCTAACCATACAGTTAACCAATTAAGAAGATAACATCAATACAAAATAAGGGAGATAGTGTAAATAAAATGGAGTAAGTATCCACAATTAAGTAATTGTAGTTTACAAATTGGAAATCACATACTACCAGTCTATAAGTTAAACGGGAGCATAGAGCGAAAGAGACATAATAACGATAGGACTAAAATGTTTACTTCACATACAACTAAAGTAATTGAAAATCTTCTAAAACAGTTTGGAAAGTTAGTTGTTTCTTTTGAATGGCTCAATATGACAACTTATTACATACATAGTCATTGGTTAAACTTACGAACAAGTGACATTACTATTCCACTTTGTTTAGACTTTCAAAGTATTGTTTATACAACATGGATATGAATTCACTGAAGTTCTCAGTCAAACATATGATGCAAACGTGAGATAGGTCACATATAACAATTGTTTCTAAGACTCAAATCTCCGAAATTACAGAACCCAAATGACAATATTTTTGAATTTATAGCTCAATGAACCAGAAGAAAGCTACGCAAAATACATTCACTGCACCTGTGCATTACTTCATATTCCACAACCACCCAATCATTAGGACAGAAAATAACGACAGGTATACTAAATTCACCTTATTCGTGGTATACATTGATTCAACTGGGCATATGGAACTATTTACGTACAGCACATACTTGTCAGACCATTATGAAGCACTGACAGCTATTTTCTCCTGGTATAGGTGCGCAGTGCGCATCCACGACCTCATCAGAGAATGAACCGTCCGGACCACTGAGTCAGCTACAGATGGTTAATATTTCCAGTTCAGTTGATTAGTGATACGTCTACTCCACCTTATCTATCGTCATCGGTGGATAACAGCCTCACACTTGACATGGTGTGAAGCTGATCTAAATATTCATAAAATATTCCTGTTTAATAAGAGTTCTAAATTTATTAATAATGAACAATGTTTATTACCTTTTGAAGTTATGCCTCTCACTAAATTGTCACTTAAATATCTTTTTAATGACAAGGTAGATGTTGATAGGAAATAAGATATCTACAACATTCTTAAACTTAAAACGTCAAACTCCTAACTTAACTGAAAATGAATTATCTGCCGTATAACAATTACATACAGATAAATCGTTAGATGCTGCTAAAATTATCAACTACTTAGAACAACGGTTAAGTTTGGGGGGAGGGCGGACCATCGCTATCAATGGGAAAATGGCATAGTGATGAATTCTAGGGTTTCACCTATAGTAGCTAATTGTTTTTCATTATTTAGAGATAAATGAGTTTTGGAAATGCTCCAATTCATGAAAAGTATGGATATGATTCATGGATGATATTGTGATTGTTATGAAGGTGAAGTGCACCCCGGTATATGACTAAGTTACGTTGTCGTACAACCAGAGTAACTTCTAGCAATTAAACCCACTCTTACGAATGATATGAAATCAGAAGGCAATAGAGGATGTAAAAGAAGTTATATTTGATCATGATTAGAGTGTCAATCGGATAGCAACGTCTAGGCTAGCAAACTAGAGAGAAATGCTTCTTATGCTGGGTCGTGTCGTAATCTGGTGGTGATGCGTGACCACATGCCTTCAACTAGTCATGTCCGCTAAAACAAACATGGTCAGCATCAACGTCGACAGCCTATGCAACTATTTATTTCGGGGACTGTTTACAGCTACAAAGGTAAATAGTTTAGATGAGCTACACGAAAAGACTAACCATATGTTGAATAGTATTTAGTTAACCAAGTAGATTGAATCTATTGATCACAAACTAAATTTTCTTCACTGTTTAGTTAAAGAAAGATATAACAACAGTGTAACCTTTAGCATTTTCCAAAAATCAATGCATTCTTGCAGATGCCTAGATTATAAATTGACACACTCTCTATCCGTAACAGTTAATGTTACTAAAAATATAATCAACGGAAACAATCGTCTTATCACAGAGACGGAAGACAAACAAAATGACCTAAGTATAATCCTAGCAACATTTAACAGTGAGAAGGAAAGGAAACCACTGTATCTTTTTTTCGACAGAGTGTAATAACACTGTTATGCTTCCATACAATAAAGAAACATCGAAGGAAATCAGGAGGTTACTTAACAAACACAATAATAAAAGTTAATTTTCTTGTAAGTGAAATCATAAGAGTGATTCATATAAAATTTGAAGATAGGATGTTTAGGTAAGAACAACTGAAATTGTATCTATGAATTCAAATGCAATTGGTATAATATAATTTATGTGGGAAAAAAACATCTAGACAACTAAGTATTAAGAAGAGGAAACGAAAACTGAGTTTGAGACATGTTCCTAAATCTTCATGAAATCTCGAAAAACTTGTAAATTGATTGGCGATTACACAAAGCTCATTATAAACTGGACATAAAATTGATTTCATTGAAACTAAAATACTGTAGAAATGGATATGCAGTAGGTGGGAGGGGGACTCAAATAACTAGAATAAAATAGATGAAATACAGTTGACTACAGCATGGCAACTATCGATTAATAAAAATCGTGGTATCAAGAACAAATATTTTTGCAGAATAAGATAAATTCATTTTATTTCATTGGTTCCTCATCAGCTGCATACAACCTAGAATAATATTTTACAAAATTGATATTTGAAACATGTTTACGAAATTTCTTAAAAAGCGCCTTTCTCTTAAATGCTTTAAGTCACTGGTGACCATACGATGCAGATTATCTAGAGAAGTTACCAGAATCAGGTTTCTCAATGAGTGTCTTAAATTATGCTGCTTTACTTATCGTTTTGCCAAATCATTACGTGCGTGTAATTTGCCGCCTTCCTTAAAAAACATTCAACGCATAACAAAGTCTCACATCGACTCAACGAAATAACTGATCACCAAATTAAGGTCTGTCGCCAGTGCTTTTAGTAAAGTTGTTGTTGACTTAAATATCGTATGTCGAATAAAATTCATGAATTTTGTCCATGATCTTCAAGTGAAAGTATTCACAAATTTCTATAAAACCCTTACGAAGACTCTGGTAAAAGAAAAACTATGTGAAGGTTTCCCGGAAAACCCGGAAAATTTCGTGCATAATTTGTCTAATGTTTAATTGAATCGTACAGAATACGCAGCTTTATCACTTGGATTTAAATTTCATCTTCCAAAGAGAAATATTGACAGAATAAATACTGAGGCACAATTTGAAAACATATTTGATCAACTGAAAGAATTATATCCAACGAATGAAGATAACAAATGTTGGTTCAAATCCAAATTAGTTGACATTACAAACCAATACCTCACATCACCGACCATAGAGTCGAGAACCATGCCCAAAGAACATCAGAAGGCTTTGCAGAATTTAAAGAAGAATGACCAATCAATGATATTACGTCCATTTAAAGGCGCTGGTGTTGTCCTGATGAACTCACCTGACTATATTGCCATGATGAAGACTATCTTAAGTGACTAAGCAAGATTCAAAGCTGATAAATTAAACAAAGTCTTGACGGATTCCACGGAGAAACGAATTACCAATTTACTGAGGGAACTTCTAAAGAAGAAACTAATTGATAACAAGACTTAGGATAATTTGAAACCTAGAGGATCTCGGGTGCTATACATGTATGGTCTACCGAAAGTGCATAAACAAAACACCCCACTTAGGCCTATAATATCAATGTTAAATTCACTTCATCATAAGGTGGCTCGATGGTTTGCAGAGAAGCTTGAACCTATCCGTCAACGTCTGTCTACGTTCTCCCTGAAAGACTCCTTCCATTTCGCTGAAACATTGGACAAAATTGACATTTCCGGCAAGTCTTTGGTTTCCTTCAGTGTAATAACCTTATTTACCAATATACCACTCCTTGAAACCATTGACATTGTATGCCAACATTCTGACCTACTTCCTCTACCAGTAATTGAATTGAAATGACTATTACTTTTGTGCACAAAGGACATCCAGTTCCGGTTTGATAACAAGATATATCCCCAAATTGATGGTGTTGCAATGGGTAGTCCATTAGGTCCTAACCCAGAAAATATTTTTATGACCAATCTTGAAAACACAAAACTGAAAAAGGTGACTGCGGAATGAACGCATTATTCAAGTTACGTGGATGATACCTTTATCATATGCAGTAATGAACAACATGCTAACTACTTATTGAAATTTTTCAATCAAGCACAATTTACTATCGAGTTATAAAAAGACAATAAATTTCATTTCCTGGATATTGCCATGCAACATCGAGAAGATGGTTCAGTGCGACGGTCGATTAACAGAAAAGCGACGTGGAATGAATTGTTCTTGAATTTCAACATCTTCTGCCCAACCCACCACAAAATAGCATTAATGAAAACATTGTTTCTCAGAGCTGGAAAGATTGTACTTCAGATATGATAGATTCACAACTCACTAACATTAAACAGTATCTAAAAAAGAATGGCTACCCAAAAAAATTCATTGACAAATACATTGAACAAAAACCTGATGAATCAAATGAAACCACAGTCCACAAGAAGTTTGCTTTCATTCAACTCGATTTTAAGGGTGACTCAGTTCAACGTTAACTAGAACTTATTATGCTGCAAACTGGTTATATCGTACATAAAAACATGTTCATTGAAACAATCAAAAATCGATAGGTATCCTTCTCATGCTACCGCTAACTCTCTGTATAAATTTACTTGTACCTGAAGTAGCAGTTACATTGGCCGAACAGAAAGAAGGGCTTACCTATACTTTAATGAACATGTTTCAAAAAATCTACGATTTACAGGAATAAATACATTCCACAGTGCAATCGCTAAGCATTTGATTAACACAGGACATCAGATTGATATAAATGAATCATTCAAAGTGTTCAATAGACAAAAAACTTTAAATCTTCTAATATATTCTG
The DNA here is from genome assembly GCA_025215515.1 of Schistosoma japonicum. NCBI lineage: Eukaryota > Metazoa > Platyhelminthes > Trematoda > Strigeidida > Schistosomatidae > Schistosoma > Schistosoma japonicum. The sequence continues at coordinate 15,109,831 of CM046066.1, forward strand.
AAGCGATTACCATTAAACGATTGAAACCAAATTTGTTTCAAAAAAGAAACTGTTATATGCCTATCATTACCCTGGTAACCTAACTTTCGTGTTATTATTTTCATCGCTAATATTCTCTCTCTAAGGTTCATTTATTAGGTCTTCTTTTTGGACCAGATCTAACATTCTTTGGTCGCATCACCGCTTTTTAGATGGTTAAGTTCAACTTTCGTGTTTAATTAGGTCTTTTTAAGTTTAACAACTAAGCTTAATTCATATTATTCTCAAATATTTCCAATCACCTCTTATTGTGTAATCATTCGACTTCTGATCTCTATTTTGCCTTCTGGTACCTTCTCTTGTATTGGACATATATACAGTTACAGCATTTTCTTCAACATTTTAGTCATATTCACATGTCTAACAGGTTTACATAATTTTGATTTCAACTATATCGATGCATTCTCATGAGTATGTTAGAACTTTGCTTCGAATAATAATTTTGTAAAAGAGTAACATTCTAGGTTGTATTCAGCAGCTGATGAGAAACCGACGAAATATAAAATGAATCGTCATCTTATTCTGAGCACAAATTTACGTTCTTGCTCTCTTGAAAATAATAAAGGGAACAAAGTGTATGAAAAATCTTGGTGGTTTACATCTACCTCAATGATGTTACCGATTACAGTGACAATAACGACAACAGCAAGTATTACTTAGCCAATTATTGTAATGACTTCATATCCATTTACTTTAGTTAACATTGTTTGATTACTATCGATCATCATAATCATCAGCATGTAAATACGTCTAATTATTCAACTATCCCTACCCCATCGCCTAAGGTTTAACTTGTCATTGTACCAATTAACAAGTAAAAGTAGGTAAACACAACAACATACACCTTCATGTCATTATTTCATCATTTTTACACACACTACACATTTTCATATAAGATTGGTCTCATCTTTTTTCAACATTAGACAACTGGACAATATAAACTGACTGATTGATTGGTTCATCTTACATATAACTGTGATTATATTGATTTAGACTAATTGGATATATTTTGATAATGCAATAAGAAGACGAAGTTCATCAGAACTATGTGATATATTTGCACAAAACATTTCGAACAATCTGATTACACATACACTTGTTAAGGCATTCCTATATGAAAAAAATATAAGATCACTAGACAAATTAGAGTATAAACTAACAAAGTAAGGCTAATAAAGAGAACAACGTGAATCACACTCTACCAAGGTAGGTTGAATGAAAGTACAAATTGTTTTTGGAATACACAAGGGACAAATAGTTTTAATTTGACATGAATAATTTGGGAGAAGATTGTTTGGTGAGACGTTGGAATCTTTACATTTCATTCTCTGAGATTATGTTAACTACTTTTTGGGTACTTTTGTCCAAAAAAGAACAAAGATCCTTACAAAACTTGAGCACCGAGTGTATGTAAGACAAAAGGAATAGAATATATTGGTAAATAATCTCAACGAATGAAATTAAAGAAAAATTCCAACGTTTTGTTTGTCAACCTGGTCCGAGCTTCAGGGAAATAACCAAGATCAAAAATTATCGAATATAAATGTAAATAAGAGGTCAAATCTGATTACGAATATCCAATCGTATACAAAGTATAAACTTTTGAATAAACAATGCACACGTGTTTTCTTCCGAGCAAACAATTCACTTGTAAATATCAAGGGTAGAATACCAAATGAAGAACAAACAAACTATGTGTATAACATCGAATGCAATCAATGCAATCCTATATACGTAGGAGAAACATCACGACAGTTGAATGTAAGGGTGAATGAACATATACTTTCTTTCAAGCATATTCCCAAATCCTCTGACAATATACAGAAACTTAAAAATAGGTCGGCAATAGCATTACATTCAATAGAATCAGGGCATAGCATCAATATTGCCGGAATTGAAATCTTTCGAAATGGTTTTAATTTCTACAAAGAAAGGTTAACATCTGAAGCCCTACACATATGGACAAAACCGATTAATATAAACCGACGAGATAAAGTTCTGTTAGATGCACCGTGGCAACTAATGATTAAAAAGTGAATTCAAGCATCTACTACTCCAACTTCCATTTATTTATTGATTGATTCTGTTTAGAATTAATCTAATTAGACAGTTCAACGTGTTACCATTCGTAAATATACACCCTTCCTTTGACCCATAATTATCATTACAATGATTTACTCCAACTATGATTCGACAGCAAGCCAATCTTCAGATTGCATATCCCTCTCCGTGAACATACCTTAGAACAGTATATGTGTTCAAATGATTGTAACATGAAACTACAAACGAAATGCACACCATCCTTCATCCACAAGAATTTCAACATTAATTCACGTACAATGACTCATATAACATTTTCATACTCTATATACGATTGAATATTTGTAATCGAATTCGACCTCTTACTTACATTTATATTCAATAATTTTCTTGATTTTGGTTATTTCCCTGAAGTAGCTCAGATCAGCTTGGCAAGTGAAACGTTGGAATTTTTCTTTAATTTCATCCGCTGAGATTATTTACAAATAGATTCTGTTCATATCATCTTAACTATATTTCATACTTCTTTCTAATGTCGTTTGTTTACGTGGCATTCAGTTTCTGTCAGTAAAGTCGATCAAATCTTGATGATCATACATTTAACTTATTACAATGTTTATCTAACAGTGATATACCCTCTGTTCAGCCATTAATATTCTATTTCTTGTTATAATTCCTTTAATTATTTTAATAGGTATTACATAATACATCGATTCGATAACTGTATGTTTGACAATTCGTTTTTTCAGTCAAAATCTTTGAATCTTACAACTAATACATTCAATTTTAACTTTCACTTGTCGAGTATTTCTATACGCACATAAAATCTAATCTTCTGTTATCCAGGATGTTACAGAGCCATTCAAATGAAATAAGTCATGTTTTTGCCGACCGCATTTATGAATTCGCATGTATCTACTAAAGCAGTTAGATTGGCAGAAAGATCGGACTTCAATTAACTACAAAAACACATTCTGAAGAATCTTCTACTGAGCAATTCAAAAACATTCAATAGTGTCATTTTCAAACATCTCATTGACACACGGAACAAGATTGATGATTAAAAATCCTTCAAAACAATTAAAACTCCATCAAGTTCAACTTTATTAAAAGTCGCCGAAGTCACATGACATCAAGACCTCTGGGAACAATGAAAATCAGTGGTTAGTTCCTCTTTTTCATGGTAATATTATCATCATTCGATCAAATCATTTAGCTATTTTTACGCTTAAAATTTTTCATTAGTACCAACTGCATCATCTTTAAGCTCTTGCAACATCGCAATCTTGACTGTGGAGGTGACTGACCTACACCAACCAATCATTTATCTCTACCCTTCTGTGGAACACTCAGTTAAGACTATAACTCTATAATGTTTCAACCTTTATCTGCTCCTTTTAATATTTTCGCTCAATAAGTATGTTTTCAGTTAGAACAGTTACTCATCAGTTCTAAGAAGGTTTCTTACATCTTCTAATCAACTTGATAATGTCATACATGTATTTACTTCGGTGTATATTAAATTTGTATTTTTATGTTAAATCATTCCACGTTTCTGACAGAATTTGCTACCTCTGTGTACATCTATCGATTTGATTGTTCCTGTGGAGCCAGTTATATAGGGTGCATAATCCGATAGCTCCATTCCATTCTTGATTGACACAGGACATCGAGTTGATCTTAATAAATCTTTCAAAAGTATTTATTGAATTCCATAAATGACTCCACATGGCTTACAAGTCCGTCTTCTACATACAGGTGAAGCCATTGCTAACTACAACTATACATCTGGTCTGTGCATTCAAAAATGTTTGTGCAATCACTCGTTCTACCTTGACCACTGAAATACGCTTTAGCGAAGTGGGGTTAAAATAGGAATCTGTTTGATGTCCTTTTCCTTCCGTTTTACCTAATTTTGTCAAATCTTCAATTGTTACCTACTTTGATCATCTCAATCATTATCCTTTTATTCTTACGTAACTCTTATCTAAAAAATGTATTTCTAACTCCATTATCAGTTTGCACTGAAATCTCCTTCTCTGGTAACAATATTGTTATTATTATTTTTCAAATAGTTTGATGTAGCTTAAGCCCGTCTGCCTCTTTTCTGCATGTAGTTGATCCTCTTTACTGTCACAAGTCTACAGAGTTAGTATTCTATCCTTGTCATAACGCTTTGTTTATTTGCTAGCTTCATACTATGTAATCGACCAATTTGATATCGACGTGTCCTTTATCATTCATTCATAATTCACGACCTTTGATTAGTAGTCACTTGATTGGTGTCGATTTTATCTTTATCGTAAGTTATCTTTGATTAAATACTAGAGGGTCCTGGTAGAGTTGTAAATGTGCACTGCTGAAGAGTGCCACACTAGGACGAAACGGCTGTCCATTGCTTTCAGGTGATCAATGGTTGTCCAGACCAGTTCGTGATATCAAAATCGACAGTCAACAATCTCCACAACACCCAATTAAATACTAAGTGGTTATATGTATCATATCTGTCTAGTGCTTCCATAGTTTTGATTACAATCTAGACACTATTATGAATGGATCCATATCATGTTTAGTGTTTTTTAATGAAGGGTTGTTTGGTGGATTTTTGATAAAAAATATTCTGATCTACTTAATTTTCATACTTGTCAGTAAAGTGTATCTGGAATATTGAAGGAACTAGTGTACCATATGCTATACAATAATTAAGTTAAGTTAATTTGTTTATTTCAACTACTTCCAATTACCCAATAACAGAACTCAATACATATATACTACTTAAAAAAAAAGAATTACTTTGTTATATCATCTATGCATCTCGTACTTTTCCTCATGAAGGATAATCAGTATGTGTATTGAGATCAAATACAAATGTACTTTATCTAGGCATTAAGTACTTTTCTTCTTCTTCTTCTTCTTTATTAAGAACATTTGTATATGATGTACATAAAAATAAGTCATGTGATTAATTCAGTATTTACAGTCTCTTAATTATTGACTTTTGAATAAAGGAAATCCGTGCTTGATGATGTAATCAATTTGCATAGAATTAATGAAATAGTCACTTTCTTTTAAGTTAGTAACTTTTGAGAATGTTTAATCATTAAAAGAACAAATTTTTTTTTCATGTGTAAGTTAAACTGAAAGATCATTTTGTGCTTTGTATCAGTGTTAAGCTAAACTACATTAGAGAGATTGTTTTTCAGTGTGTTCAACTGTATAATGTTTCAGTATGCATTGTCGTACTGGACAATAACAACAATGACAATGACAACTTTATCAACGACTGCTGTTTGCGGAAGTGAATTTTTCAGTTATTTCATAGTTGTTAAACAAGTTGAATCTGTTGTCAGTTTGTATATGATTAGTTAGTTATCACTGAAGGTTTTATTGTCTTCAGTTGTCTTTTTATCCATGTTGATAAACTTCGTAGATTTTTATATGTCTGTTATGTTTAGCTGACGTTGAACCTCTTCCATATGAAGTTGATAGATTAATTTTTCTGATAATATGACCATTGATTACTAATTGATTTGAATACTTTTAGGAAGTGTCTGGCATAAATAGAATTCCCAGGATCCAGAATTTTGAAGTTTTCTTAATCAAATTTATGCTCATAGTTATCCAGATACAATGAAATTTGCAATAACATGTGATGTTACAGTGAATATAACACAGCTGAAATTCTGCGGCCCCCCCCCCCTCTGTTATTCCAAACTAGAATATACTCATATTTTCCATATAAAAATACCGATTGAGTAACATGCATGTTACTAATACGTGACTGTGAATATCTACTGTGTTATGTAATTCACTTACTTGCTATCGAATATTCTAAACCGTTGAGACCATCTTCATTCAACTGTAGATCAGATAATCTACTTACAAAGAATTTGATATTAACGTATAAAGTCAAATCACAAAGAATGTACATTATAAATTTAACATAAAGTATATTGTAGGAATATTCTTTCTTGATTGATATCTGTCTTTGTTATCACTTGTAATTGGCATCAAGTTTATCATATTCAGTAGTATCAATCATATTTCTGTTGACTTAGTAGCTGAGTAGTGAATATTAGGATATCTGTTTTATTGAAGATTAATTGTACTATTATCATCTTTTTAATCTTCCGTATGGGCTGTGCTACTCTGAATACATTCAAAGCAGTTTGACATTGCAATCTTAGTGAATACTGAAAACATTTTAAATAGCATTAGTAGTTCAAATTTTTTAATTTATTGTTTTTGTACTCATCACAAATTGATCTCGATTAAGGATCGTTGGATATCCGAGAAAACTAAACTATATATTTTTTTTCCTTAGTATACTACTCCTCATAGTTGTGTATCTAACCTAGCTTCTTCAGGTCCCGTAGCAAATGATTAACCACATACGCTACTGAGCCGGCCATCATCCAATAGTAGGATTATCACTTAGATTAATTCGTGAATATAGCACTACGATTATGAAATGCTATTACTGATAATGTCTCATTACTACCTTTTCTGAACTCTACTAGATGATGAGTAACATTCGAATTTAATTATTTAGTGGATGCAATAGTAATAATTATTTGTCATCTGTGGATCTGTATCACCTTCTGATTGTCACAATATGTAGAGGATAAGTGAGGCTGCTCATACACACATATCAATTACAGGGCAAGACAATGATTATAAGATTGTAAGTGAATGATTACAGTTTTTTATCTCATTTATCAGGTACAAATCCTTCTATATGACTTCTAGCTCAACTCTTCCTGTGGATAATGGTGATACTACCCTGTTCTATAATCCATAATAAGCGACATTGGATTTAGTGGCTGAAAGTTTACCATCCTACTCACTTAACATTTAAGTTGAATTATGACTGCTAAGCGGAATCTAGGATGCGCGTTTCATCCTATTTGGGACTCGTTGGTTGAATGTACATTCATCCCGATGTTGATGTTCACACCAGGATTCAAACTCACTTCTTTTCGTGCCAAACGCCACCGTGTTCACTACTAGACCAGTGAATCCAGGCAGTCATGCCTGTGCAACGGGTGCATATGTGAACAGGATTTAGTTGTATACAAGTTGGTTGTACGCAGTAGTCATAACAGCTTTCTGGGTTTATAATGAAGTTCTATTTGAAATTCATCAAATGAATGTAGTAAAGATATTCACACTGCTGAGAGCTTGACTCAGTGCATTTTTGCTTCATACATCAAAGCGTTACATATAAATACGCTTAGTCTAGAAAACAATCCAATCCAATGTTTAACAGATGTGATAGTGACAGTAAATATATGAAGTTTCCTGTTATTCCTACTGAGAAATACAACATCAGTTGTAATATGTGCGGACTGAGCTAAATGTCTCAGTATCGCAATTTAGTCACAAGTCCTAATTTAATTGAATTTAGTAGTTGAGTGAGCAATACCATAGTGTTTAAAGGTAATAAGTTCCAGTATCATTGTGAGTCCCAACATTGCAATGAAGGTGAATTTAACTATCGACTTACAAATAGACCTAAAGTTGCAGCTTGGATTTTACTTCTGGACAAAATTGAACTTCATCAAAGCAAATTCGTACATTATTCTGTGAATAGAAGTTCAGCATTTATTCAGTTCTTATAGCATTGTGAAGATTGGGCATATTCGTTTACAAATAAAGCTAACTGAAATTAATAAGACTTTTAGTAAAGTTGCGTTCTCAAACCTAGATAGGTTTTATTTTCAATCTTTGATTGTCTTTCTAGACATCATCCGCATATACTTCATAACGAAGTAAGCTACTAAGATTACAATGTAATAGGGTGTTGTAAGGATTATTGAATGTTTATTTGATATCATGAATTAGTCTGAGTTAGTCAACCATTCAAACCAGGAAAGACTGAACAGCTGTCTCATCACAGTATAGGACTCTTCAACAGTGCTCATCTTCTACTCCATCAGGGAGTTGATAGTCAGAAAATCAACCTCCGGCAACTGGATCAGACGTCCAGTGGTTAAGCGTTCGCCGCCAGGCCTAAAAATCCTGGGCTGGATTCCCGGTTGAGTCGTAGACGCTCATCACTGTCCAGAGTATCCTGGTATCCGATGATTGTCTAACTTAGACTGACTCGTGATATCTAATTAATAATAAAATTACCTCGAAATAGGATGACAGACTTTTCCGTAGACTTAGGACATAAGCAGCTACTCTACGTATTTGTGCTTACGTTTTTAACATGTTTATTTCTATTAACCTTACCTAGGACCTAATCACTGACTTCACAATTATTTGCCCCTTTTAAAATGGCTGAAAAGCCAGATTGATATTTGAATGTTTAGTTGATAGCTAAAGTTTAAAAATTCCTTTAATCATATATGCGTTGCATCCGTTCAAAACGTTGACGATAATTTTGTTAATAAACTGAAATACCGATAGTTCAAATAGACCATTGGAATTTCCAATTAAAGTTTGATAATAGCTGGCTATTTGAATCTGGAAGCAGCATTTCATTCTATTCGGGGCTCGTCGTTCGAATAAAACTGTATTTTAGTGTTAATTCTTACACAGGGACTCGAATCGATTCAAACTGTATCAAATGCTATCACATCCGTTACTTAACTAATCAGTCTGGACAGCTACGCTTGTGCTATGGATATGCATATATAATTTGTAAAGATTTGTATCTTCCTAATGACGTTACTATCTAGTGGAATTGATCAGTCGTTAACAAATGCGCATTCCAAGCGGACTGTTTCAATATACAGGCAATCAACAAGTGTGTGTGGGTTGAGGCTGGCAGCTACAATCCATTCATTATTATTAAAAAAATATACTTTACTTCAGAAAATTCACCTTAGTAAAAATCTAAATGATCTAATCGTCACAACTCATTTGTAATTCATCGACACAGGATGAATATTTCCTGTTAGATTACATGATGATAACTATGATTATGTTATCCTTGAATTTCAATTGATTTCATTTATATACATACGTATAAAGATGATTGAACTTTAGAATTCTACTACTTAAATAATCATAAGTAGAATGATTCTAAATATTGATATAATTTTCTTCTATGTTGAATCCAACAACTCAGTATATTTCATATTCAAAATGACTGAACATTCAAATCAAAATTCATTTTCTATGACGTTGATTACATGTAACAAGCAAAGAACTTACAACATCATAAGTTGGCCTTAGTTAGATAAATATTGAAAATTGGGAACTGGTACGGGACTACATTGAGACTCATCAACTGGATACCGAAATCAGGAGTTCATACTAGAATAATAAAACTATTCAGTACCAGTTCCTAGTTTTCAACGATTGTTTAATTCAGACTAGTTCACGACATCAAATTCAACAATTAAACATTCTCTACAAATACTCAATTACAAATTAACATAATCCATTGATTACAATATGAATTCAAAGCAAATTAAGAATACTTAACACTTATTGTAAATCACCTATATACAATACTTTACTTTGTTTCATTTAAATGTATACACTGTATTCTTTCTTGTACGCGATTACTTACAGTTTCATTTGTTATGCTGGCGGAATGATTGTTCACCCTGGAATGCATTCCAATTGTCAAAGACTGGAATTGATCAATCTCTATTACCATCCTGATGGAATTGCTTCGATATAATAATAGTTTACAAACATTATGTGAATTGGGTTGTGACAGGTACATTCAACTGACGAGTCCCAAATACGACGAAACGCAAGTCTTGTATTGCGCTTGCCAGTCACAATCCAGCTCAAAAAAATTACACTGAATTAATTGTATGATAGACAATCGATTGTATTAATGTAATTGTAACTAACTAATAGCCAATCATAAATCTGGGTAACTGAAACATTTCTACAATAAAAGGATATCATACAACTGTTCAACTGCTCAGCAAATATGATCTAGTTTATTTAACAAAGCTACACAATATAGTTAAGGAAAATGATGATAATCTAGGGAAGAGAATTTTCTTTCCGATGGAGGGATCATTTATTAATGCTGTACAATCGTATATTTTATCATTTCTACAAGTCATTTGTTTATTGAAAATAGGGAGTGATTATATAACAGGTTGTTTAGAAATTTCATGTATTAAAAGAATTACAGTTGTGTTACGTAATTGACTAAATGATTAAGAATAACTATTCTAAATTGGAATTAACGTATAAATTGAAAGGAAAAACAAGTAATAATTATCCACTTGACTGGTAAAAAGAAGACAACAGGGGGTATTTACGAAAAGACAGAATAGATTTATCAAATAAAGAAGAATTAGAGCCAGGGTAAATTTAAGGATCGGACATGCTGTTTCAGAACGCAGAAATCAGGCTGAAACGTTTAAATTACCAAGGCTTTAGTTATGCATAGAATGTTCCCATGTGTCCTCTCATTTATGATATACAATGATTATTAGGTTCAAAGATCAAAATCCACTTATCAACAAATAAAATTATATGCTACAAGACTTTTCTATCGATCGATATATGATCCTTACATAAATAGGGGGGAGGGTATGTTTGTACTTTATCGATTACCGATATTCTGCAAGTCGATCTAGTCTGTAATAAGACTGTTGAAATAAACATTCATAGTTCATACTGCCGAAATTTTATCAGCTTTCAGATATTGGGATCGAAATTTCTACCAAAACTTCATATAGTAAAACAGTTTGTAAATTCATCAATACTGCATTGCTAATCAAAGATTATTGCTCCTTTGATGACAATCATCAAAATGGTTTACCTTTAATTATGAAAGAATTGAAACCTCCTGTAGGATTGAAATGGGCATCAATCATCTCGATAGATCACTAATTAGTGACTAACCAATATGTATTCCGTACCTTTCTCCCATCGGAAATCATTCTCTGCCTGAATGGCTTAGTGGAAACTACGGAAGAATGTGAAAATTATTGATACTAGTTTAAATCTCACAGAGCCCTTAATATACTTAAAGTTTTTTTAAATACCCCTTAATGATGGTTTTCAAGTAGTTCGGAACTTTGGTGAATTATAGTTTCATACTGACATTACATTAAGCATCAACGTGTAGAAAAGTCATGTTTACCAAGCTTCCGAAATGAGGCGGTTTTTTGGAGATACGTATTAAGTTTAGCCCATTACATTCATCAAAAATTGATGTTTGCTGAATATCACTAAAATCCATGGAGGATTGGACAAGTGTTTTGTCTTAACATTGAACTATTCAGCAGTACATACCCTCGAGTTCACAAAAGAATTAAACTGAGGAATTTCAGGTTTCATGGTGAACGCCCAATAATCTGCATCAGTGAACTGACTGGGGTCGATTGGTAGAATTTCCACTTTCATCAATTTGTGATATAGCTCGAGAATCATCAATTGTCAATGGTGATAACTATCTCACACCCGACAATTATGAACACCACCGATCATGGCTTCTTACCAGAACTTCAGGAACATCCTGAAGTTAGTCATTAGTAAGCTAACTATTATAACTGAACTTGGAGAGGGAAGGGTAGCTTCTTTAAGATAATTGTTAGGGTTAATTGAATGCATCCATCACAGAATAATGTTGGTTGGTACTGTTCTATTAGGTGATTTGAGAAGAATAACTGACTATCAGAACTCTTTCTAAGAAGGTGGGGGGGGTCATGTCATTTATTTTAAGTGCATGTAAATCAAACATTTTATCTTTACTATTGTTAAACTCTCCTTATGTTAACTTCCAATCATTTTTTATTCAGTAACTGTCATCAATTAACTATGTATCTATTTTTGCTCAATTTTCAATCATTATTGTTCCTGTTTTATATGAATGTTACTTCTCTTAATGGTTCTCTGTCTAGTCAGGTTTTATATGTATATATAGACGAATAAATGAAAAAATCCTCTGACTGACTAGTTGTTAACTTAATCATCTTATATTCTTCAATCCAACTTGAAAACTACAAATCATACAACAAACTTTACCAGTATAGAATAACAGTTTAGCTGTCTACGTTTTACGATATTGGTTCTTAACAAGGTTATTGTCTCCATACTTATTATAATCGATCATAGTTCACATCATATCAATTACCATATAAAATAATCATCATGATTCACATAATCACATGTAACTATGGTAACAGAACAATTTACAAAATATTTAGAAGAAGAAAAAAAAAAGAAAAACATTTTGTAAATACGCATAGTGATATGCTAACAGTAAAGTGTTATTCCTTTACTTTACTATTCATCATATCTACAATTTATTAAACATTATTATCATTAATCCTAAACTGTTCATTAATGAACTAATTGTCATCTATTAATTGATCTCTTCAATGAAAGAATATTATGTAATCATATTACGTAACAACGTGATTACTTTGAAAATGTTAAAAATAACCGGTGAATAAATAACAATGAAAAAATACACATAAAGTTCAGTGAGTAGTGATATATGCAAATGAAATATAGAGAAAAAGAAAAGTGCAATCATGCAAATAGTATCCATATAAATTGGTCTCAACTGAAATAACATAATGAATAGAGGTTTAATGTGAAGCTAATGAAGTATACGAAGTGTATTAATGAATAGGTAGGAATTCATTTATTACCAATGATATTCATCTTTTGTAAATAAATTATGTTTATCTGATTGTTTTATATCATTATCTAGATTTAAATGTGTTGAATGTTGTAGACCAATTGCTTCTAAATAACTTGGAAGATATTGATTAGAGAATTGTGTATCAGTGGTTATTTGTGAACGACATTCAGGTCGTAATAGTTTTGGTATTGCTCTAACATGAATTCTTACACAATTATCTTCACTTCGATGTGTTTGCATATGTTCAATTGCTTTACGTAAATCTTTTGTATTAGTCATGATACAATGATGAAATCCATCTAAAAATGAAGAAATCAAAGTTAGTTAGTAGTTATATAGATATATACAGAAGATACGATACATTTATTCGTTACAAATTGATATTGGCAGGGTAGCATTTTGTTAGGTCGGACCACAAAGAATCATAACAAACTTTCAGAACTGTGTTTGTGAACACTATTTCATTTATTCGAACTGTCTGTAATGTAAACATTTTGTTTCTATTATTGTTGCGCTCCGCTTGCCATATCCACCCATTTAGCATAATTGCTGTTATTAAACTGTCTCTTATTATGGACTATAGTTAATTAGTTGTGTACAAGTTGTTCCTATTCACTACCACTATTTCCGTCGTTTTGTATTCATGTTAATTTTCTAATTGGTTTGTTGGGTGGTCTGACTTTATGTATATATAAAAGAATGCTTGAAATATAGATTCGATTCTGTCTGGCTGACCTATTCGCTCGCATTCTTCTTATTTCGGCTTGGGACTAAGTGGGCAGAGGGCAGACGCGCACCAACCAACTAGGCACCAGTCAATTTGCACTCGGCCATCCAACCCCACTCACCCCCCATCTTTCTCTCGTCATAACACATTTAAAACCAAGAAGCACTTGAAAGCTGTTTCGTCTTAGTATAGAACCCCTGAGTAGTGCGTACATCTAGATTCAATCAACTAAACTTAATACCAGTCTCCACAAACGATCATAATTCATTTTTAATAATCAGCTCACGAGTGAATAATTTCAGGAAATTACTATAACTCTAGTGAGAAGTTGTGATTGGTGGGGTTCAGACTTGTCGGGAGTGAGAAAGTTATCACCATTGACAACTGATGATCGTCGAGCTACATCACAAATTGATGAAAGTGGAAATTCTACCAATCGATCCCAAGTCGACCCAGTGATGTAGATTATTGGGCGTTCACCATGAAACCTGAAATTCCTCAGTTTAATTCCTTTGTGAACTCGAGAGTATGTACTGTTGAATAGTTCAATGCAAAGACGAAACATCTGTCCAATCCTTCCTGGCTTTCAGTGGTACCCAAATAACATCAGTTTGTGACAAATTCAATCAACTATACTTAATTACGATCTCAACAAACAATCAGTCTATTACTGTCAAGCATTTAGGTTAGAGAGTACACTGCCAAAAAGTAGAAATTTATATTAGCCTTTGATGGAATTGGATAGTACAGTCACGACTAAACAGTTCGTAAGACATTCATTAGCGTCATCCATTACGGTAAAAGAACTAATTGTAGAAATATGAATAATTTTAAACCAACATAATGTAAAAGTTTATTTTCAAACCAGTAAACTGGTTAATATCAAAGACGTGATTCCCAAAGGGGATCAATAAAACGGTGTATTTAACACTGATTGCAATGAATGTAATGCTGCCTATGTGGTTGAAACAAACCCTCCCAAAGCCATGGAGGACCTAAAGTGGTTCGAAAAAAGGTCAAGTATAGATTTACATTCATATGAAATATGACATCAAATTAACTTAGACGGTACCAAAATCCTTCAAAAAGGTTTTAGTGCTTATAAAAAGAAGGTTAACAGTTAAAGTACTTCATATATGGGCAAGTATAGATATTGTTAATAGAAAGGAGGGATTACAGTTAGCCAAACCTTAGAAACTGTTGATTAACTAGTTAAAGTGTTAGTGTATGCAACCAATCAATCGAATGTTTTTATGAACATCAATATCAACATGAACAACAACAGTTGTTCAATAAACTTCTGTCAGTTTTCTGGAGTATATTTATTTTCAATTACTCTTAGTTTATTTAGCATTGTTGTACTCAGTATGACAAATGATAATTACATTTATCATCTTATTTTAATTATGTACGTCAAATTATTTCAATCACCTATACATAGACTGGGGTTAATGTTGTCGTTGCAAATAAAGATACACGCAGGTATGTATAAGTAGGTTAGTAATTGTTTGAGCTGGATTGTGATTGGCAAATTAAATCCAGAACGCGCATTTCGTCACATTTGCGATCCGTCGGTTGGATATACTTGCATCCCAGTGTTGATGTTCACACCAGGATTCAAACTCAGTTCGTTTCATGCGAGTGCCAATTCGTTCACCGCTAGGCTACTGAGTCCAAATAGATACGCTTGTGTAATGGGTATCTATATATAGTTATAATGTATCTGAATCTTCTCGTTGAATTGTTATGGACTGAAATCGATCAGTCTCTGTTGCCATATATGCATTCTGAGCTCATTGTCTCGATATAGCGATAAATTCCATGTGTTGCTCAAGTTGGATTGTGACTAGCAGGTAGAATCCAGGACGATAGTTTTTTCTTATTTGGGACTAGTTTGTTGGGTGTACCCGCATTCCCTGTGAACCATTGCTATATCGTGACGACACGCTCAGAATGCATATATGACAACAGAGACTGATCGATTTCAGTTTATAACAAATCAACGGGAAGATATAAATACATTCTAATTACATGTAATTAATTATTCACATACAGACCATCTTACTATAAAAACCTCACCTTTACAATATGATAGGTCTGAGTTTGGACTAATTTCCCGAATGAAACACTGAAATTTATTTATTCACTTTTCAATAACTAAAAATTTCCATATATAACCTACTTCTAATGTATTCGTTAGTTTCTTCCCAAAACATCTCATCAGCACACAGAGTATTTAATGGATACTATAAAGTCTTTCAAAGTAATTAACTAATAACCCAATAGAACTTAACTACAATATGTCAAGGATATAAAAAATAAAGGGTATCCACATAAGTTCATTATTAAATGTGATATAGTTGACTGTGAAGCTGAATCAAAGAAGCCTATAGTTGACAAGAAACCTATTCTCGTTCAACTCCAATTTAAAGGTGATGACAATTCTGTGTTAAACATTCAAAGGATAAAAACATCAGTAAATAGTACTTTTCATACAGCCAAGCTGGTTGTCAAATGGAAAACTGTTTGTTTCTAAATATTATTAAAAGTAACAACAATCATGTTAACGCCAATTACATCTATAAATTTACATGTATCTGCCAAAGCAGTTACATTAGTAGAAAGACGGTACTTCATTTGATTACAAAAAGGCACATTCTGAAGAATCTTCGGATAAGTAGTTAAGAAACATAAAATAGTATCATCTCGAAACATCTGATCAACATACAGTACACGATTTATGCTTTAAAATCTTTCAACAACTAAGTTCAGCTCGGTTAAAATTGATGTTGCCCAGACAGCAACAGTCAAAAACGTTTACACGCAAACTGTTCAGTTTATAAAAACAAATTTTACTAACAAACATCGATTTCAACTACATTTCCTCTTAAATATTTCATAGTATCTTAATGATATCTGCATATCTAACAGCTCAGTGATTAGAAGACAGTTTCATTAACGCATACATACACTACGGTTACGTAGATGAAGAAACTTTGTCAACGAAGGTTCAATTGTACATTTCTGACAGAAACTCCTACATATTGATTTCTCTCATTTCTCTATCAACTTCGATTCATTTAGAATGTATTCCTCATTCAACGTAGCAAACAAGTCATTATTTAAGTTGAATTTTGACTGGCGAGTGGATTCTAGAAGGCGCATTTTATTTTATCCGGATGTGACTATCAATATTGTAATGAAGGTGCATCCAGTCGACGAGTCCCAAATAAAACGAAGTGAGTGTCTTGGTATCCGCTTGCCAGTCATAACCCAACTTCAACAATGCTTGTAACTTATCACTATATCAAGGTAATACTCTCAGGATGCAGATATAGCAACAGAGGCTGACCAGTCCCAGTTAGAGACAAATCAATTAGAAGATACAAATACATCCTAATTATGAAATCATTATGTTTAGAATATTCAAACAAATTACATTTTTAACTGGATAGAATATGCATATAAGTTACACTTACCATACCATGTCATCTCAAATCCTGAATACTTTTTATATGTTACACAATGTAATTTTTCAATCACTTTATCCCAATCTAAATGTCTTACTGATATCGGTGACATCCATCGATAAACTATATGATCAAGATTGACAGGATCTTGTATAAAAAACTTCACAGATAACATTGGTTTCCTTGTATTCGACATAGAGACAAAATGTAGATTAGTGTAGATTTGTTTGATTCAATTCACTTGATTGTAATGATGATATGAATAAAGAAACAAGTAAAGAAAGAGTACTTTTATGGGATGAGGAATACCTAAATGGTGTTCTATTGATTGATTTTATGCAAATTATTACTATGAAAACTGAGAAATCATTCATTCATATATATATATGCAAGTAGATGAAATGTAAACGAAGGTAAATCCTAATCACTGATTGGTCTAATTGAGTGAAAAAGTAACGGTATTGGTTACATTGATGATATCGTTGGTTAACATGTGATTACATCATTGATTACTTTCAATTAATGAGTAATATACTGATTATTGAACAAACAATGTATGTAAAAAATTATTAGTAACAGGGTATTTGATCATATTTAGGACTTATTAACAAAGCATACGTAAACCTCATTGTTGTAGTCCACGGTGCCTGGTACTCTAAACATCAAGGCACTGTTCAATAAGCTTAAGATTTTAAGTAGCTGTTAACAAGTTTAACGTATGTGAAATCATTATTCACGGAGCTTAAATTATGTTGTTCACATTCATGACTCCAGTCAATAATTCTATTGTTTGTATATCTATATTCTAAGTGGAGTGTTTTGTCAGAAGTTTTACTTTATTTAGACTGTAGCTGATAGTGTAATAAAGGACGTAGATTTAGTGCTGATCGGAATGAGTCGTTAATTCAATCCGAAAATCTGTATGCCCAAACGAGAAGTTTATTACCACTTACAAACGGGAACATAGAAAGACTTAAGTCTACTTCAGTTAATTGTTGCTACAAATACATATGTAGTATTTAGTTTGATCGCAATCTCGGAGCTGGATGGTTTAATTTTGGAGCTTTCATCAACACTCTGGACGACTTCATAGGCGTAAACGTCCGATAAAAAGCACTGATGAAGAATTGTTTACCATTCCAATCAGTTCTAGATTCAGTAAAGTCGCAGTATCACGAAACAATAAAGTAAGTCGTAGAACCAACAAATTCACTTCATAAAGTAGCCATTAAGCAAATGTATAATTCTGATTTTGTTGACAAAAATTAGTAACATGAAAGTGTCATCATTTGATGTGTCTGATAGTTACAGTTGATGAACTATGAAACTGAAGTGTACAGATTGATATTTCAATGTCTTCTTTAAAATAACCAATTCTTTAGAGTACAATGAATGTTCACTTTATGTTCATTGGAATATTTTATAGACAGTATGATAATTTCACTGTAAAATCATCATTAGATTCATTCATAACAGATTTCTTCCTGAGTGAAACGAGAACTCAATTCTTTGATAAATATGGTAAATGATTCAATATATCTTATTGTTGTTACATAAATAAAAACTTTATACTGTTTAAGTTAGCAAGCGGAATCCAGATCATGCGTTTTGTCCTATTTTAGATTCGTCGTTTGGATATACCTTCATTCCAATATTGATGTTCATACCGGGGGATTCGAACTCAGTCTGTTTCGCACCAAACGCCTGACTGATCAGCTTCAGTCCATAACAAATAAACGGTAAGATACAAATTCATATTAGATACCAGTATACTCTTCAATAAAAGGAATGAGAATTAACACCTATTAGTAATATTTAATAAAACTCACCTACCAGCTACCTTCACAGCGAAAGAAGAAATTTGTGACAACAATCGGTTTCTTAATATCTCATTAACAAGAAACGATGAGACAATATGAATAAATGTCTACCATAAACTATCTGCACTAAACCAGTGTTACATCCGGCAATTCAAGAAGAACAACTAACTTTTCGAACTGTTTTTCAGATGACTGTTCCACTTATTTTCAATATATGTATATCGATTACTTTATTACTATTATTGTCATGTTCCCATCACCCTAACATCCCACTAGATCAATAAACTGTTATCATACCATTTGTCATTCAAGAACTATACTCAGTTAATCATGTACTTGTACTATCAGGCCTTAGTCACTATTGTTTCCGTTTTATGTAAATATTATTCTCCCTATTGATGTGATGTGTGGTAAGGTTTTGTGTGTGTATATATGGATGAGTGAAATATAGTATGTCTGTTTAGTGGTTGGTTTAGTTATCTGCATTCTGGCTTGGTGACTAGTAATCACGCGACGGACGTTGTTAGTGTATTGATTGGTATTATCGACTCCAACATTTACACAACTACTATTTCATTCTTATCTAACAGATGACGTAATTTCCTTCTAATTACAATGAAGCTACTAATTGATCATTAGATAATTTGAGTGTGTCAGGTAAGTTTATCGTTGGTATGGTATGAACTGTAATTGATCAATCTCTATTGCCATATTTGAATCCGAAGCGTATTGCCTCAATACAGCTGAAGTTCATAAATGTTATTTAAACAGAACGAAACGCGTGTCCTGGACTCCACTTGTTAGCCACAATCTAAATTAAATTGCGTATTATGTAATTATGAGGAAATTAATCCAAACATCTTGTCAACTGACTTACCACTATTTACTTGGTATTGAATTTGAAGTTCATTGAAAGATGATGTAATAGTGTAATGTATCCTGATTGCATGAAATAAAAACACATAAACCCCGGATTCAGGCAAAAGTTATACTTAATCATATGATCTATTGTTCAATTAGGTTACGGTATACAATGCAATACTGTTAAGAGAAATAAGAAGATGGGAGATGAATTACAAAGGCTTGATAACAAAAATGAACTATAATTTGTACACAATGATCTGGAAAATGATATACAGATTAAGACTATCTAGAAATATAATCCGCTTTCTTCAATTGCATCCCCTGTTTGTGATTGCTCATCTACAGCTTCGCCTTTCCAAACGTTATCAAAAGTTTGGATACTGACTTTTAGTTCAAGTAATTTATTAATGAAGTAAGGATGAAAAGTGAAGTGACATTTCGCCCAATCTCTAGTCAGTCAAATAAAAAGCATCATAGGACCTGACACAAATGTGTATCTGTCCAAGTTCTAAAACTAAATCAGCAGAGCTAGATGTACATTGCTATCTAAAGCAGTTGTAATAGTATTGAACGTAGTAGATTGGGTAGCGGTAATAGTAATAGTAGTAGTAATTGTTGCTGTATTTGTGATAGCAACAGAAGCATCAAGTATCCAGAACATAATCCCGAAGTAATGTACAAATTCGTGGAATGATAAGTATCAATATGTTTTGAAATTCAAATTCTAAATTTAGACATAAAGCGGATTCATCTGATTGATTAAGACAGATTTCGAACAATGACAATCAAAGTCTCTAACTAATAATCATAACAGTCATGCAGAATTCATATAGTATAAAATAATTTCCTGCCTATTTCTAATTTAAAAGAATGGATATTCATCGAAACTATTCCAAGAAGAAGTCAATTCATGAAACAATCATGATTGGAAGGTGAGTTAACATATATTCACTATTCAATCAAATTTATTGATATCTCTGCTCTGCAGAGAGTATATCCTAGTAGTTAGGTATTGAGTAGTATAATAAATAGTAATCGACCAATGCCTGTTACCCCATGTGGAACATAAGCAACCGACCACCATTCTCCGACTAACACTGTCTTGGGCTTTACTTTCCAGCTCTTCCCATATGTTATTCATTCTCTTTATGCCTGTCTCTAATTCCTGATGCATTGTGTTCTTGGGTCTTCCTTTTTTCCTTTGGTTTTTCAGAATTCCAAGTTAGTGGTTGTCTTGTGATGTAGTTTGATGATTACATTAGTCTGTATCCTATCCACCTCCAGAGTCTATACTTAATTTTTTCCTCGGTTGGAAATTCATTAGTTCTCTGTCATGGAAGGTTATTGTTAATGGTATCTGGCCAACTGATCCGAAGTATCTTACGCAGACAGTTGTTTAGAAGTGCTTACATCTTTTGAATGATGGATGATTCTCATAGTTCTCCAAGTTCTAACTTTAATGTTGACTGACAGTTGGTTTGAGTTCCAGTTGGCCTTCTTTTGTAAAAAAGATACTCTTGCCTTTCCAATCCGCGCCTTTACATCTGCATCAGACCCTCCTTGTTTATTGATGATGCTGCCCAATTATGTAAAGGTTTTTACATCTTCTAGAATTTTTATTTTAAGTGAAATTAGATTAGTGTTCATTGTTTTATATCCGAGGGTTCTTGTTTTTCCTGTTGTGTATGTTGATGCCTACTGCTGCCGAAGCTGCCGCTACTCCGTCTGGAACCCTCCTAGGGTTGCTACTGGTCCCAAGCTCGGATAAAGGAGTAGGGCTGGGTATGGAGTTAGCAACCCCATCCCGTAAAAAAAGCAACTTTACTAAAAGCACACTAGCCAGTAATAAAATGGTGAGTTGTGAAAATAATTACAGAATGTACAGTAATTTCAACTTAACATTTAGCACATAGAAATGTTAGTTATGGACACTGTAAAGCGTAAAAGTATACGGTTGTTATAAAGGCAAAAATTGCTATGACTGATGTGTACGACCAATTAATGGATGTGACTTTGTGCGTACGAACTTGCCATAACAAACGCCAATGATTGCCTAGTTAATCCCTGTATGTCTGCCTGATACTCAATCAGTCCTAGGCCAAAATCGGAAAAACATAAGTCGATAAATCAAATAAACAAGTCTATGTTATATTCCTGGCATTCCTTTATTCAAACATAAAAAAACCAAGCCACACAGTCAACTAATTAGGAATTTAACATAAATACAAAACATGAGAGATAGTAGTAGTGAATAGAGGTAACGTGTACACAACTAATTACCTGCATTTCATAAATTAGGGATAATATACTAACAGTAAATATGCTAAACGGATGGATAAGACACGAGGAACATAATGAAAATAGAAATATAACGTTTACACTACACACAACTATAACAATTGAAATAATCTTCTAAGACATAGTTCTGAAAGTTAGTCATTCTTCTTCAACATAACAAAGTATGTTCGATGGTTACATCATTTTGTAGCAATAACAGTACTTATAAGAAATCATTCATTGTAATATTCATCAGTCTTTCATGTATACGGTTATATTTACTAAATAAAGTATGAAAGTATAATGATGATAAGAACATTCTATTACTAAAATATCATTAGCATTCTAAAATAATTGATATGAAGTTATGTACACTAAATAACTTACTTGTTAGTAATACACGTTAGTAGTACATAACATGTAACATATTGACAATAAACCTCATGCCATAAAGTAACCTGGGTTAAACGAGTAAAAATCGAGAACTACAACTGAACAGCTGTTTCGTCTTAGAATGGGATCCGTCTAAAGTGCACACATGTAAATGCATCCGGGGATCGAACTTACACCTGATCATTGGATTAATGTACTGGCCCACATCCGACAGTTGATATTTTCAACTTTAGTTAACTGATGATATATATATTTACAATCTCATTCATTCCTGTCGTTTGGTAACTATCTCATTTGCAGCACAGTTGGACTTCACAAGTCAATTCTTCCATTTCTGCTGCTAGGTATTTACCCATCGATAGTAATTTGTAAGGTTGAGTAGATATATCATCACCTAACTATAGTTAAACATATTGACCGTTCCTGGGATAGATTCCCAAGTAAGGTTAGGGATGGACATTACTGAGGAGTCATATTCAAAGATACAACAAATGTGCAGTACATGCTCCTGATCTTTAATGGTTGTCTAACCAAAATCAAATATTAGTATCAAATTTAACAACCTTCACAATACCCTAATGGAATGCAGCGAACTAAAGTTTGCTGAATAAAGAAAGTACTATTCAAATAGCCTTTACAGACGAATATAAAAACAAAGGCATAATTTCGAAGTAATAGATACATTGGTTATAATGACCGATTTGATGTTCATCAGATCTTCTATAGTAGTGACCATACTGCGTAGATCTAGTTTTTATGTGATCAATAGTCTAAGTGACTCAAAATCACTGGCTCTTTTGAGGAGGAGTAGTCAACAGATAACCAAGGATCTAAGTTTCTCTCTATGTTAACACTAATCAATAACGCATATCTAAAATCACTGAATCAACTTCTATTCCCCGATGAATTCAATTAACAGAACACCACCAACAACAAGATCTTATATCGCATTGAAATTAACAATGAACATTAGTTCATTCAACTGATTATCAGCAATATCAATTGTTTCTAGAAGATTATCAAACATTAGAAAAGAAATTCACTAAAAGAAATTTTCAAAGATAAACATGTCGGTTTAGTTCATATGACAATATCTGTCATTGAAGATTGTTTGTTACAGTTTTTATCTCTTTCATTAATGTAATCAGAATATTATTGCATAATATGAACTATTCATTATATCAAATAGATCTTTTACTATTCAATTAGAGTATTTCATAGAAGTTTATATTACTACAATAAACTACTTTATATCAATGAGTATTCAGATGATCTAATGTTCATTAGAATTTGATGTTTTACTTACAACATGTGATAGATATTACTGATTAGATCATATGATCTGATCTTTCAGTGTATCATCAATAAATTTCATTCAAATTAAAATTCATGTAACCTATTTGAGTTAAACTACTTAAATGTTTTTAAGTAGAATATATGTACATAAATAAATTAATTCTTATGTAATTAACATGTTATTACGAAACAAATTTATTCATCGAAGGATTCATTTTCATCAATTAAATTACATAACTGCTCAAAGTTGTCTGCGTGTGTGTTGTGTGTGTGTGTGATAAATGTTATTCTTATTGAGTTATTATTCAGTCATGTACAACGTAGAACCTGAAATATATTGACATCGGTTCAAGTTACTATCTTACGATACCATAATATGATTTAATACATTAAACTAATACTACAATATGGTTAGATAGGAAAGAAGGACGCAAAGTTGGGCACAGAAAAATAATGGAACTTAGGATCCAAAACAGGATAAAAATTGTATATACTTACTCTGCTCTAACCTATTCTGAGGTATATCACCCAATGTCTTTAACCACTGATCGCGATTATCATCCGGACACCATTCAGATTAGTCTGAATATACTAGCACAGTTCAAACCAACAATCCGAGACTTCTTGAACTAATGGAGTGTTTTGACATAGTCTTCCCTAGTTCTCATTCATCCTACACTAACCAAGCTGTTGTTGGGAATACGGTACATATTTTTCAACAACCCCATCAATGATAATTCACCACTTCATCAATTTTTCACTAACAGATGCGAATTACTAAGATGAAGTTTTATCATTCGTGATCAGATTTAGACAGAAATCACAGGGGTCACAACAATTGAAGTCATATAACCAATATCGACTTTAAAATCTGATGTTTAATGATCCCAAGAATGTAACCTATTAACACTTAGTATGCTGAAGAATGATAAACCTATCTTTTATCTGCATCGCACATTAATCTGTCTTTAACATTGAATTGGTTATATTCTCTTTCAGCTACAGGTTAAGTGAAAAGATAGATAAATAACAGCACAGTGGATGACAAAGTATAAGAACATGATGAAGAAAGGAATCTGACAAGTTGTATTTTAGACATAACTCAGGTTTTAAATTGTGGTTTTCTAAGGCTTATGCATTGTAAAGTAGATATTACAGCATACTACTTGGCTTGTTTGGTTGAATTTATAATTAATGTTAAAGAACGAATTCGAACTTGAATGCTTTAAGTCTACTACATAATGAAGGGTAGAATATATGAATTGGTACTTCTTGTCTCTCGCTAAATGGGAGAGAATAAACCAACTTTCAGTCAAAGAGGAAATCAAGAAACGACGTTGGAAATCGATATGACATACTTTGCGAAAATCATCAGACTGCATCATGAGACAAGCATTAACGTGCGATTCTATTGGAAAACGAAAAAGAGTAAAGCCAAAGAACATATTGCGTCGACATTTGGAAGCAAGCATTTAAAGGATGAACAGCAACTGGAAGCAGCTGGACTGCTCAGGACAGAATTCAACAGAGGATACTAGTGGGCAGCCTATGCGCCTCTGTGAGGGCTAACGGGCTCAAGTAAGTAAGTAACTTGTTGTCACTCGTTAAGCCATTCTGGTTAAAGGTATTTATTACTATGAACGACCTTTACGCCTACTCCATATAAGTTTAAGTGAAATGATTGATACATAATGAGCTATTTAGTTATGGGAGATCATCTTTCATGATGATGCATTCAAGAGGATGACTACAGTAGGTAACGATGAGACATACTGAGTTAAAGTGCCTGTTGAAATGATCTCTCTGTAAATGGTTTCACACTATGTCATTATGAATATCTCCTCTGAAACCGAAGTTTATAAGCAGTATCCCTGTTGGAACTATGCATTTGGTTTTAAAATACTATTTTCTATATTCATTTTCAATAAACGTTAACTTCAAAATGAATAGCTTATCTTCTAAACTGTTCGATATTGTTAGCATAAGAAATGAATATATATATATATATATATATATATATATATATATGAATGGGAATCATTAAAAGCCTTCAAAATATCGTGTATATCTCGCCTCTTGTCAAATAATTGGAATTCATTAGTAGGATACGTGTGTAAATGACAAATGATGGACTGGTTATAACTAACAGTAAACTACATAAACTACATTGTGGTGGCCATAGAATACTCTATACTAATATACTAGTGTAATCAGTCACATATTGACATTTAAGTTGGATTGTGACTGGCAAGCGGAATCCAGGACTCGCGTTTCGTCCTATTTGGGACTCATCAGTTGACCAGTTTCAGTCTATTACAAATTGATGGGAAGATACAGGCTCATTCTATTCACAAATAAAATATAAAACAATCATAAAAACAGTTAGTATGAGTATAATAAACACATTTAAAGTTTGTTTGATTGCAGTTTACTTAGTGGGACAGTAAACTTAAGTCAAAAGGCAATATTTCAAGGCGTACACGAAATAATGACATCTGTTAGTTTAGCAACCAAAAGTACAGTTAATAAAGCAAGGAATACTACAACAGTAATTAATAGGTCCATCAGACAACAACAAATGATGCGTCGGGTTTAGCCACCGATAGAGACTATAACAGAAATCAACTGCCAAACCTCAATATCATTTCATAGAACATTACTTAGAACAAATAGTATTGTAGAAGATTTTATTTGATGAACTGGTAAGAAAAGCGAGTAGGAGACTAACCGGTAAAAAAGAAAATACCAAAGGACACAAAAAATAATGATTGATGCATTAGAACAATACTGATAATATATAAACATCAGAATTGTATTACGGAAAGCATAACACAAGAATAATGTAAATAGGAATTCTTATTCGTCTATCTATCTATCTGTCTATCTATCTATCTATCTATCTATCTATCTATCTATCTATCTACCTATCTATCTATCTATCTATCTATCTATCTATCTATCTATCTATCTATCTATCTATCTATCTATCTATCTATCTATCTATCTATCTATCTATCTATCTATCTATCTATCTATCTATCTATCTATCTATCTATCTATCTATCTATCTATCTATCTATCTATCTATCTATCTATCTATCTATCTATCTATCTATCTATCTATCTATCTATCCCTGATCTATCTATCTATCTATCTATCTATCTATCTATCTATCCCTGACCTATCTATCTATCTATCTATCCTTGATGTATGTATTTACCTCTCTTTCTTTTCTTCTTTCCACACATATATGTCCATATTTGAGTCTTTTGCAACGCTTTATCTCATTAAGACTTTGTTTATTGAAATCATTAAACCATCTGAATAAATACAGAAAATTTTTTTAAACTTCGGTTTATTCACAAATTAACTAACTAAGTGATTATGACCTAATTAAGTTTCTTATTATTATTCAATGAATTATTGAATTGCTCCGCATTCGTATCAATCATGGCATAAATAAGTAGTCTGTTAGTATTGATGAACATTTTATTTTGAATTCATATACACACTGATATTAAGGTTAATCTGAAAAAAAATTTCTATTATTCAATTCTGTCTACTTAATTAATCTATTAGTAACTAAATAATCCAACTATCTACTTTAAATTTAACTTAATGTCAGTCTACTTAATTGTAAATAAACAGTGATTTATCGAATAGACAGTAATCGGCTTTATTCTAGGCTGAAATATTCATTAAAATGTTTTGCCGACAGTTTTTTGGCAGCAAGTAATACGTTACGACATTCTGTTGACTCTAGTAACTGTGGTATTCATATTATCACTATGTAAAGTTAACAATAGAATGAAGGAATATTCATCAAATAGACAAAGTTATAAATATCAGAAGAATAACAAAAGTAATTCAATTGATCAAAGGTTAATTGTAAAGGAAGATTTAAACGCTATGTGATGCATATAAACTACTGACAGAATAATCAATTCAATTGAACTCACCACTTTACATCAACTTCATTCACTATGAGAAAACATTTGACAGTGTGTACGGAAGAACATTATGGAGCACTCTTCAACACCATGGTGTATCTGAGAAGATAGTCAATATCATATGGACTTCTTGTATTGGATTACACCTCAAAATCGTGCACGAAGAGCAGCTCATAGATTTATTCCACGTGAAGACAGGTGTCAGATAAGACTACTTACTTTCTCCATTTCTCTTTCTTTTGCTGATTGATTGCATTATGAAGACCTCAACGTCTAAGGAGTTGCATAAAATATAGTACAAAACTTAGATGCTACTAGATGACTTTACAGATGACTTACCTCTCCTAGCCCACACATAGTAACAAATGCAGGTGAAAACGGATAGTATTGCAGCAACTTCTGCAACGACCAGCAGGCCTCAACATACACAAGGGAAGAGCAAAATTCTTAAATATAAAACAGCAAATATAAACCCAGTTACACTTAAAAGTGAATTTCTTGGATATGTGGCAACTTTCATAAACCTGGGTAGCGTTGTTGATAAATAAGGGGAATCTGATGCTAATGTGAAGACACAGATTGTTAAAGCATTTCTACAATTGAAAAACATCTAGAATTCAAAACGACTATCAGCTAACACTGCAATTAAAATTTTTGATACAAACGTCAAGACATTTCTATTGTATGAAGCTGAAACTTAAGAAACTACAAAAAATATTTAAAAACGTACAAGTATTTATAAGTAGTTTTCTCCACAAAATACTCTGGGTCCGTTGGCCAGACATCATTAGCAACAAACTTACTATTACAGAGGACAAACCAACAAACTGGAGAAGTTTGGAAAAGATGCTGGAGGTGGATAGGACACATATTGCGGAAACCACCAAAGAGGCATCAACTTAGAGTCCTCAGCACTACAGGAAAAAATGAAGACCAAAGAAGAGATCGCTTCGGGAATCGGATGTAGACATGAAATGAATGAGTATCACTTCGGAAGAACTGAAAAAGTGAGCCAAGGTCAAAACTGGTATGAGAATCCTAGTCATCAGCCAATGCTCCACGATGGGCAACAGGCATTGATTAGTCGATTGACTAATTGATTGATTGACTGATTGAGTAGATACTACTATTGAACAACAAACTACCGTCTATAACTATACTCAACCCATGATGTAATCAGAAAAGTCCAAAAAACTCCACAAAGCCGATCCCATTTCTACCAACATGTATCTCTGTACCCAATTTTCATTACAAGACAAGGCATCCATTTGAAATTAAATATTGGATGGATGGATTTTCAGGTGTGCAACACACTCATTATGATTTCATACAGAACTGTTTTCAATCCAAATGATGAAGTTTGTTGTCTGTTCGCTTACATTCTGATGATAGTAAATGAGATAAAAATTTCAATCATTGAATTTTAAATCAATAACTAATTGGTATCATGATTTTTAAGAGGATTAAATGTTTTGGGTTCGACTCCGTTTCAGTTGTCAATACACAAATAAACATACATACTACTAAGAAATTTTATTGTGTTTGTTCTTTTCTAAATGGAACGGAAAGCCATTAAAGTGATTCTCCTAGGCGTGTTGCTTTTAGTGGTGTTCAGTAAGGGGGGTGATGGTTGGTCGGTCGGTAGAGGATTAGCATGCTCATATTCATTATTGTTTATTTATTAACTAATTTATAACATTTCAGTGTTGTCCAACCTCTAAACTTCCGTTTGATTTATTAATAGTTACCGTAACTTTGTTTCTCTACTCCTAAATTACTGTTAACCAAACTAAACAAACTTGTTATTTGTATTTAGGGTGTAAATGATTTGCCTAGTTTTGTAAATATTGAGATTTATTAGATATGACACGTTATAGTTCTAATACTTCATGTATACAATTAACTAAATGAGGTTTATACCATTAAATGATACAAAAGAATACATGGTAACAATTAACTAGTGTTTTATAGTGATTTGTTTTTGTAATTGACAGGCTGGGAACGGATGTGAAATGCTGTGTGTGTGTGTATGCGTGTGAACAGTCAGTTGCTTATCGTAAACACTAAGTGAAGTTACCGGACTCATTCATATTTAAGGGAGCATTAGGGAAATGAGAGAAATCTATCGTTCTTTTCTTTTTTTATTGTTCTCTAATTAATCCCAGTTTGAATAACACATAAACTATAAGGTTAGACTAATTAAATGAATTCATACATCCGCCTAGGAATAACCTACAGTTACAATTAGTAATATAATTATAAATAAAGTTATATACATAAGTTGGATGAGTTTGAATCTTCCCGTTGATTTGGTATGAATTGAAGTTAATCGGTTATTGTTGTCAAATGTTTTATTCTAAGCGGAGTGCCTTGATACAGCGATAGTTCTTATGTTTGATTTGAATTGGATTGTGGCTGGCAAGTGGAATCGAAGACATGCGTTTTGTCCTATTTAAGATTCTCTAAACAGATGTATAATTGGTGTTGTAGCTATTGTGGCTAACTGGAGTCAGCAGCGTAACAGTAAACGCGGTGGCTGTTGACACTAAACGGACTTAGTTTGAGTCTCGGTGTGGACAGCAACAATGGGATCCAGGTATATTCAGCTGATGAATCCCTGATAGAACGAAACGCACGTCCTAAATCCCACTTGTCGGCCACAATCTAAATCAAACTAAAATTATATACATCCTAGTTAACGATATTAAGTTCGAAACAGTAAAGCGAATTATAGAAATCGGAAAATTTCAAGAACTATATCACATAGTAATTGCGATTAAAGTGTAATTAATTATTTAAACTAAAATATAATCATCAGCACTAATTTACCTGTATATATTTGCCATACGTTGGTCTCGAGTGGATATTGCAGAAAACCAAATAACGCTGTGCAGTTGTTTTATCCTAATGTGAGACTCTTTAGTCTTAACATTCTCGATTTCCTTCCTCTAAATAAATGAACCTTCCAGTTTTGTAACATGCTCACGGTCAACATCTCCACAGGGTTAGTTTATATTCAGTGGTAGAATTACCACTCGTATCAATTCATCAAAAACTGCAACGATCATTCAGGGCCATTAGTGATAATTATCTCAGTTCCAGTATGTCTATACTTCACCAGTCGTCACGTTTTTCCAAAGCTTTAGGTAAATCTTGAGGTTACGTAGTAGTAAAGCGATTTTTGCGAATTCGATGACTTGTGAATATTCGTGGTTAATTTTATTGTTTGCATCTGTCACAGCTTGATCGTGGCTGGGGACCACTTAGAAATCAAGACACACTGTACAGATAAGGATTATTCAATTAGTTCAAATGGTTGATATGGAAACAAAATTAATGTTGTCAGTAAATGTTAGTTGAATAGAATCAAAATAGACTGTGTATTAGACAACATTGATGTCGGTGTAGTTGTTTTACCGTGCCATTGAAAGGTATAACACTTTTTCATTCTGTATGAAAAGTGAAGTCGAAATTGATTTTGTTACTAAATAATCAATAAAAAAGAAGTGGATTCAAACCCATGATTGTTACCTATTTTAAATGACTTCACAGTTTCTAATGAATGTTATTACAGTTCAACTAAGATGGTTTTGTGAAGACTGGTATTAGGTTTACTTGATTGTATTTGTCAAAGACTAATGACGATTGAATAATACTGGAAACCAGGAAGCACTAGACAATTATTTTGTCCTACTGTGGAACTTTTCAATAATAATCACCTTCGAATCGTCTAAGGACTCGAACTAAAAACGTTCAAGTCTCATGGAGAATGTTGGGTTTACTCAGAGCAACTAGAGGATCTAGAATGCTTATTTTTGAACGGTTTCATTTTACGACGAAGCAATTGTCAAATGATCTGTGCTTTTTTGGTGATATCTAACTGACATCAATCCGTGATGAATCCAATCACATAAAATTAACTATTAAATATGTCCCATGATTTAACAATGTTTTGGTTTACTTTCAAAAACTAAGCTTTGAATAAACAAAATTGTTAACAGTAGATAATAAACAAAGTAATACTATAGTGAATAGAGGAACATTTAGCATATTATAAATGAGTAGTAACCAACATCATATTTATACTTAATTTTCTCTATCAAGCTGCAACATAGCAGTCGCTAAATGACTCTGCATTACGTGAAGTATGTTGAGATTCTAGATGACTAGAAATTGTCAACAGTAAATCCTGAATTTCGATTTTTTTTTTAGTTGAAAGTCATCAAAAGGAAGTACTCAAGGTTTGTATAGTCCATTAGATAAAACGGTTAAGGGTAGGTCACTATGCTCGATCCTCGTAATTAGATCTAAAATGAACCTATAACAGACTAATGAAATCAGTAAACAGTGATATGGCATTGCCCATAAGATAAATTGATTATACTTCTTATCTGTAATGACTATTAACACGTTTCTCACATATTGAAAATTTACCATAAAGCACACCCACGCATCTGATTCACCAAGGATCATGAACATAACAACATGTTTCACTTCTGGATCCTGGTATTAAGCATAATACCAATGATCTGTTTGTCGAAAAGATATATAGAGTGGAGTGCATTAACAGTTCCATAGGTTCAACTCAATAAGCTATTAATGGGAGGGGACTGACTAAAAAGTCATTTGACCGGATACTTGGCAGATCAGGTAAAATGTACAGGACGGAACAACGTAAGTGGAGGTGGACTAGATGCACGGAAATTGCTCCCGAAATAGTAACGACTGTAATAAATCATCACAAGCTGAGGACAAGTGTCAATAATCTAGAAAGGTAGCAAAGGACAGTATACTAGCTACCTCTAATAATGGATTCATGGCATGAAGTATCATATTCAGTAGAGCAACAATAACTTTAGTTTTGAAAAGACCAGTACGTGAAGAGGCTCGAAATTTCATTTGGTGGATAGACAAATATGATGGAAAATACCTGAAAGATAAGAAGTGAAACAACGAAAGCAGTATGGAATCAACCTAGAGTAAAAAGAATAACAATATATAAACAGGCGAGTGAAGGTAATGCGTAAAATAGTTATACTCTTCTGTCTAATCGATCGTTCTTCTGAAAGTAGTAGTAGTAGTAGTAATAGTAGTAGTAGTAGTAGTAGTAGTAGTAGTAGTAGTAGTAGTAGTAGTAGTATTAGTAGTAGTAGTAGTAGAAGTATTAGTAGTATGAAGACGATCCTCTTAAAATATAGCTAACCTATCAGATGCTGATTAATTCTCACTCCTAAATAATGGCAATAGGATATTAGAATTTCGAACTAGTTTCAGTGTCTAGTTTATGTAGACTTTATTCAAAAGACTATTACTTATGTGGCTTTAGTGAAATATTATAGTTGATAATGTTAACGAAGTCCTGTAAGCTACTAATAGTAACAATTCAATATCTTAATACTTCTAATATTAACATCATCAAGTATGTTATAATGTTGGATTTATTATTTTGAGATGATATAGATTTAGAACTTATGTTGACGGTTATAAATTTATTAACACTATGATAGTATTGTGGTAGATACTACTCATAAAGTCAATCATAAGTAATAGGTAGTGGAACGTCGAGTGAAGTTGGAAAGAATCAGTAAACAGCGTATGAGACGAGTTGCAGGGTGACATGGAGCAAAGCATGATTAGACTACATAGGTACTATTATTCTAGAACTAAAGACTTTCGAAATTCCGTAGATAGAACCCATGGTTTACATTCATTCAGTTTAAACATCGGAAATCTACTTTCATTTCCTTGTCGATATGTACGACATATTTTCAATATGATGACATCTCTTCTGAATAACAATGTCCTACTCTTTATTTACAGTAGTATGGAATAATTTGAAAATATCTACAATCAGGTGGAACAAAGGTACATACTACATCACAGTAATACACAGTGTTTCAATGTTAAGAACTTCCATAAAATCCCTGAAATAACTGAGGATTTTTTCATTGATTAACAGTGTATTTCATAAGAACTGTTAGAAAGATTCTTTGTAGAACAGTTTTTTTTCAAGTGATTAATACATTGTTTTGAATATGGTCATAAGTGTTTATGTTCAACTGTTGAAGTTCACAGTAAAGCATATTATTGTATTGGGGCAAAAGAACAATGAATCCCAATATATCGAGTTTATTCTTTGTGGTTTTGTAATTTTTATGGTTAAGTTATATCTGATTTAATATTCAGTAGATATGATATCTGCTATACATTTTACTGACTCATTAACAATGGTCATACGTTATTTTTTAAGTTGGATTGTGTCTGGCAAGTAGAATCCACGACGCGTGTTTCGTACTATCTGGGACTCTTTGGTTGGATGTACCTACATCCCAATGTTAATGTTCACAATGGGAGTTGAACTCAGTCCATTTTGTGAATGACCAGCTTCAGTCAATAACAAATCAATGGGAATATATAAATTCATTCTAATGGTCATACGTGTTTTCATTTAGTCATTATTGTGACCTCATTATAATCGGATTATTTCGAACCTTATATACAACTCCTTAATTCAATCATTTCTGTATTTCCTGTTAAAAACTGATGTAGTATGTATTATTTTAAGTTAAAATAATCGCTATATCAAGGCAATCTGCTCAGGATGCACATCTGGCAACAGAGACTGACCAGCTTTAGTCAATAACAAATCAATGGGAACATATAAATTCATCCTAATGACCTAGTATGTGTTATATAGGCTAATCTTTTCACAGATTAAATAACTTGAACTTAAATTTCATTGACTGGTAATTGTTCTGCTCATCGATATATCTGGGGAAGTCTTTAATCATTCAGATATAATCGTTCTCATGTCTATTAAGTCGTAGTTATAGCATAAGTTTCATTTGAATGTTTCCATGTTCCATCCCCACAGCATATCAACTAAATGGTCATTTTATATCATGAACCGATACAAGTAGATTCAGTTGATACGTTGAATCTGATGTTGATTAATGAACATGGACAGTGAATTAAATCAATGCTTAAGTAACAAAATGAATAATTTCATATTTAATTAACTCATTTAACTTACAGTTCATTCTGTTCTCTTCATCAGGAAAACTTTTATCAATCTATTTTTATCTATTTAATGTTTACATTTAACTAATTACATAAATTAAACTGTTTATCAAGTTAATTCAATCTGAAAACAGGAAGTAAATTATAAATAAAACAATTAACTAAATTAGAATTATTTTAAGCTGGAAATAATGAATTCACTGATGGGTTTAAGTGATTGTGATAGGGAGATAAGTGCGAATCACTGAAGAATCTCATTCTAGAATGAAACCGCTGTCTAATGAATACACGTGAAACAAAAGAATCAATACGTCGTGTAGAATGAAAATTTGCTTACAGACTAGTTTTGCCATCGATCGATGGTTACGATATAGATTCTTATCATAAATTGATGGAAGTGGGAATCCTAATATTCCTTGCCTAGCCAGTGGTACAGTGAGCTAGAAGTTTGCCAGCCTAAAGCCCCTAGGGTGAAATCTAGGGTGCACACTGCTAAGGAGTCCCACGCTATAATGATACAGCTATCCAGTACTACTTGGTTTTCACTGGTACCTACCAACATCAATCTGTGACAAATTTGATCAACTAAACTTAATACCAATCTCCACAAACCATCCTAATTAAATATAATATGAATCAGTAAAATATTTTGCTATACCTAGATTTTATACTCACTTTGAATCTTAATCGGACTGATGAACCGTGTAAGACCGAAACATGCATCACTAACTTTCACACAATAGAAACCACACCTCCGACTGTCTCCAACAACTGAACATCAAAATAGTAAACACCTTGTTAAGCATATTGAACTGGTACGTAAATTAGAATTTAATCAGTAGAATCCGTGCACAATTTAGGACTAGACAGACATCACAGTAATCATTACTCGAAGTCATATTCATATCTTTATGTATTAATTAGGCAACCTAGAAAAGACAAATTTGGTTTGAAAAACAAAAATATCAAAGTTCAAGAAAACTAGAAGCAAAATATTTACATCAGTCTACAATCAACTGTCATAACTACAGAGAAGACATTTGCCAATCATGATGTAAATGTTCAAATAATCACCTAACCTGAAGTCAACTAAACGAAATAGTCAACAAAAACGCTAGAACTAATCAAACTGATAAAATTACCAAACAAAACAATTTACGAATGGTCTTTAGAATATGCTAATCAAAGGCTTGTGAAATAATTAAAATGTTCAATTCTGCATAAAAGAAGCGTTGACTACCTTGTCCAGAGTGACAACACTGCTTTCACAATTAACCGTAATTATGTAGGGAACTTAAGACAACTAGAATACTACCTAAACTTATTTTGTTTTATCATCACTTGGACTGATTTGATTTTTATCTTGAAGTCATAAATATGCACAGCTACTGAAGAATTCCATACTAATACGTAGCAGCTGTATAGTGCACCATGTATATATGTGCAACAGAGGACTGGATACATGTATGCATCAGTCCAAAATGTCACATTTCATTAACACATCAAGATGAACACCAAATTAATAGAAGCAGTAGTTACGTCATTGGTAATATGAGGAAAGTGTGGACAGATGTAGTAAGAATTATGCATAAAGAATTAGTTTGTGTAAAAAAAGGTATATATTAGTTCACAGCTCACAATTTAAGAGTGTCTACACATGCACTACTATTACCGATTCTAAGCCATGTCACCTTTAATCTTCAAC
Organism: Schistosoma japonicum; assembly: GCA_025215515.1. Classification (NCBI taxonomy): domain Eukaryota; kingdom Metazoa; phylum Platyhelminthes; class Trematoda; order Strigeidida; family Schistosomatidae; genus Schistosoma; species Schistosoma japonicum. The sequence continues at coordinate 15,146,012 of CM046066.1, forward strand.
TGTCAGTTATGGCATTCCCGCTAAACCCAGCAAAGTAGTCTGCTTCTACTAGCATGGTTCAACTAGTAGTCACTGACATCGTAAATTGATGCTATGTTTTGTCTTGGTTACCCGTAGCTTACTTCTATCCTACTCCAATATTAGTCACTACTAAGTGTCGAAGTTGTCAACGATAGGACATAACTAATACATATCCCAACTACCTCAGTCAATCGATATTTACAATCTTTTCAATTGATTTACCATGTTTCCCGAATACTTGGCTTTTAATCTAATTATAAACTTACTCGTTAGTCCTAACAAAGTCAAATGCTATTTCGACAACATCGATGATCAGTTACCAGTTACCTCCTTAATGCCAAATTACACCTAATATTGATTAGTCTATGATGAATACAAATAACATACTTTTTAAAATATTCTTCCCTTAATAAATGATTCTTTAACACACAAATTATTGATCTACATAGAATTATTATGTAATCTGCACAAAAATATTGAATTATACCATTTTAGTTGCTAAGCAAGTTAAGAAAAAATAGTACTGAATTCATTCTTGTCAAGTATGTAAAAGTGAAATCAATCAGTTAGTGTATTTGAATTAAGTTAGTTTGTTGAGAATGATATTAACATTTAATTAAATTAATCATAGGTTAGTGTTAATAAAATATAAGTTAAAACCAGGGAGTGATGGACAGATGTTGTGTTCTGGTGTGAGTCTCTTCAGTAGTGCACACTCACCTTATGGGCTTCAGGCTGGTGAATGCCTAACCATCGATATCACTAAACTGCCCGACGTCCAATATTAGAATCCCCAGTTCATCAATTTTTTAATATGGAGTGAAAATTGAAGCAACGCATGTTCATTGATGTTTTTAAGTAATTGCTTAACGAATCTTTATCTGTTGTAGTTGGGTGTTGTGAAGATTGTTAGGCTTGAATTCGTTTTTGAAAATTGATCTGCGTTAGACAACTATTAAAAGCCAGCAACGCTGTACGTCTGCTTTTTTTCTTAGAATACAACTCATCATCAGTGTACATCCATGACCCAACAATGAGTCAAGCTTGCGACTCTCAGGCTTCATGACAATAGCCTAAGCATTAATCCACAGTTAACATTTCTAACTCAGTCAATTCGCGATATTTGTGCAACCTTATATATTGTTATTAGTGGATAACTGGTTTACACTTGACATGCATGAACCGATTCTGGTCCTTTACTAGAATTTCAGGAATTACCCCCAGAAGTCAATCTAATAGCCAAGCTTTCCTCGTACTACTTAAAAGTCCTGGTCTCAATGAGCCCTGATTAAGAGTCCCATATTAGTATGAAACAGTAGTTCAGTGTTTCCTTTATTATTAGTGATATTCATCTACTATCAACCTTTGATGAATACAAACAATTAAATATTCAATATTAGTTAAAATAAAAAAAAACAATAATGACAATAAGAGTATAATAACAAAATGTTATCAAATCAAATTTAAGTTGATCTGTTAAGTGTCAATATAATTCAAATATAACATTGAATATTGAACAAGAAATAAAAACAAATGCTGTCATTCTATTCAACTCATTGAAGCATTACAGACACTTTGATTTCACACTGTGTTATATGAATGCATAAAATACATAGATATATGCATTCATATACACAGTTGAATACTAGACAATTTTACATAATAATAATAATAATCATTTATGCATGCAGAAGACATAGAAATAAATAGGAAGTGATTTGTGAGTAGGTTGTAGTGAATTCTGGATTTTAGGTTTAATGCAATCCAGTATTCATCAGCTGAGTTGTACTTTCATTAATGAGGTAAATATTGCCTCTTGATGAATTCAATTCTTGATCACCCAATTTTGCATGTTACTATGGATACTATTTGGTTAATTTTGACAGAATTAGTTTCATGGAGGTCCTAGATATATTGAGTGAATGATAAGTGATAATTGATTAGTGCCATGTTAATCTAGCTCTTCATAGAGCTGATACAGTTCTATTAATAAACAAATTGCAATATGGTCACTAGTCTAGGTAGCCTATCTTCGACTATATGTTCTAAAGGAGCGTGTAGGCAACCAATAGATGCAAATTTTTTTAGAAATCTACGTCTAAACTTTGTACTAGCTATCCTCCTCCTTAAACCACATTTCATTAAAACATAGTACCAGAGATATCGGATCACATATTCTAGTGTCCACATTGCAACTTGATTATTAGTGGAATTTGATCAGTATAGTAAAGGACTAGATTTACATCATGATTGATTTATTGATGTAACAAAACAAAGTGTTTGTCGTTTATTATGATTACACTGCTTTGAAATGATCATTTTTCTAACCAGAATGGCACAACATTACCATATTTCATGATAATAAAAGTCGAGATGGGATGCGAAAATTGAAACTTCTACAATCTTCACAACCACCAATGTGACTAATTTACAGAGGTAATTTCAGAAGTTCATGAAGTATGAAGTTTTGAAAAACAGATCATAACAAATACGTGTCTAGCTTTATCAAGTTTAATGGCATAATTTGGGCTCTATGTCATGTATTCTGTTTTACAGTTCTATTTGAAACGTTCGTCCTAAGTAACCTCACTAAATTGAGTATACTATTCAATACACTGAATTTTAAATATCAACTGTTGGGATCCAACTCAGTGGTTCAATGGTAAAGCATTCACTGCGGAGCTGGAGGATCCTGGGTTCGACCACCAATGGGGTAGTGGATGCGCACTGCTGTAGAGACTCATACTAGAATGAAACAGCTATCCAGTGTTTCCACGTGATCAATGGTTGTTTGATTCAAATCAATTCGTGATATCAAGACTGACACTTAAGATTAGTTAACTGTTTGTTGTAACTAATTTACATTAATACAAATATAAACCTTCATTTTATCTTTACATAACCTCCTACACTAGTCACATTCACATTCTCTTTGATTCATGGAGTTATTGTTACCAAGTGAAGTTAAACTGTGTTTAAGTATGAAATAGTTCCTAACCCATTGTCAATTGATGAAGATCTCGTTATATCATAAAATAACTAAAGATAGAAATGTAAGACATCATATGCCAACTTAATACTCTAATGTTTGAGCATTCTTCACAAGAACTAAAGACACTTGATTCCATGTTTAGTGAATTTGTAAATGTCAACTACTGAAAACACCTCTTCACTAGTCCCTAATGTTCAATTCTTGTCTACTTACTGTCAGTTCTTGATTTAATCATTCAAAAAGATAAATAATTGATCACTTATATTTCATTGGATCTAATCTGTCACCTGTCTACTTGACAGTAAGATGAATTCACTTAAAGTTAACTTGATAGATTATTTTGTCAAAATGTCAAATTATAACAAAATAATTCAATGATTAATTGTATGTACAAGATATCAGATTTGTAAGAAGGTGAGTAACAAACAAATTTTATAAGTTTTAGAACATAATAATGTCAATATCTACGGTAGCTGATAAAAGATGAAAACTGAGAAAACAAGAAGCCTGCATAGTAAAACATGTTCCTTTAAGATTCTAGATAGCCTTTTGCTGAAGAGTGTTAATTAGTGCGAAAATAAGGTTTATGGTTTCATATAGACTATCATTAAACCCCCTAACAAAACATGGTACAGGAGATAGGATGAATTTGCATATTCCCATTGATTTGTTATAGACTGAAACTGGTCAGTCACTGTTGCTAGATGCGCATCCTGAAAGGATTGCCTCGATATAGCGATTATTCACAAGTATCATTTAATTTGTATTGTGACTGGCAAGTGGAATCCAGGATGCGCGTTTCGTTCTATTTGGGACTCATCGGCTGGATGTACCTGCATCCCAATGTTGATGTTCACAGTGGGATTTGAGCTCAGTCCGTTTCGTGTCATACGCCACCGCGTACACCACTGGACTACTGAGTCCAGACAATCACGTTTGTGCAATGGGCGAATTAGTAATAGTCTAGTGGTGTACGCGGTGGCGTATGACACGAAACGGACTGAGCTCAAATCCCACTGTGAACATCAGCATTGGGATGCAGGTACATCCAGCCGATGAGTCCCAAATAGAACGAAACGCGCATCCTGGATTCCACTTGCCAGTCACAATACAAATTAAATGGTACCGGAGATGTTGAATCAATTAGCCTAGTGTACAACCTGATCATTTATATAACTCAATCAACACTAAAGGAAACTAGACGAGAAACACATTAATCACTACTAAGTTATCCATCAACGTAAATTATCGACAAAATCTGCAAAAACAATGTTTCATTATACATATTCACCGGCATATTATTCAAAAAATACAGTGCACAATTTCAACTCAAACTATAATGCTCTTAGACACTATGGTCCATACTGAACAAACGATTCACAACATTTGTTCCCGTTTAAAAACATCATCATACTTTAAATCCATTTAAAAACATCATAATACTTTAAATTCTTGCTTAGATTTACATGCAATCACTTGTACTGGAATTCACGTTACTGCTTACGTCAGTTTAATCTACCCACATCATATTGAGATAATGTTCATAGCGGTATCTCAAACCTAGTACCTTTTACTTTAAACATTCAACACAATTTTCTATTAAATTATTCAATCTAATTCGCTACTCACTTGTTCAGCTGTAAGAGTTTAGTTTAACATATTGTTGCCATTAGTTCACCTTGCGTAGATTGATTTGACACTGACTTTCATTACGTGTTTTAAGTAAAGATGGATAGAGACTGGTCAAATACAGTATTGAATATTACCATAAGGTAAATTGGCCTTTGATTCATTACACTGATTTGAGACCGAACTGCAAACCTAATAGACTCATTCATTAATTCCCTTTTTTACTCTACATTAAATCATATTTTTTGATTTAGTTATGTACACACGTGATAATTTGTAAAGGAACTTGTATCACCATAGAACAATGTTGGAGGTCAATTGTAAACAGAGGCTTAATTAAAGAGGAAACAATAAATATGACCTAAATCTACTTAACTGTCTATAAAGCATTTACATATGCCTACTAAGAGTATAACCAAACGTTCTTTTTCTACCTCTTGTTTTAGCCTTATAACAACAAGAAATCATTTCATTCTTTGGTTACTACATATACCATATTGATTTCATTATGAATATGTGCAATTGGTATGTTCTCGTTATTCTATTGATTTATGGAATAGTTTGTGTTGTTTGTATATGTCAGTTCAGCTGTTTTCGGGATTCATATGTTCACAAAGAACTTAATCACTTACTCAGTCATAAACAATGTTGAACACGATGCATATTGCATAGGTTCAAGTTATTGAGAAGAAATCGAATTTACATAACTAACACCACAATACTATACAATAGGAAGGAGTGCATCAAATGTTTGTATGATAGAGTAATGGAACCTAACAACTAGAGGACCATATAAAGTGAGTACATTTGCACCAATCTGACCAATTCTCACTCGTGCCACTCACTGCCTCTATTCTCTGATCACTATCACCATCCCAGATAGGTAAGCTGAATCTATCGACATGGCATAACCTAACAGTCAAAACGTCATGGACTAATGTCATGTTTTAGTTTAGCCGCCTCTACCTTCCTTCTATTCTAATCCTACCCCAGATGTGGTCGAGCGTTTGCAACGCACGTCCAGAAGGTCTTAATCCATGAAGTGTAGTTTTGCTGTGTTCAAGTAGCACTATAAATTTAGCGCTAGATTATCCGAATCAGATTAGAATCAGATCTTGCGTCTAGTTAGCAGATATATCAATATCGAATTCAACATTTTCCACAATACCTAATTAAAATTATTATTAATTTTCTTACTGTTAATATACCATGGTGTCTAAGTAAAATTACTCCATAATGTAAACTTCAGAATTCCACAATCTTCATAAATCTTCACGGTATCTACTAAAAGCATCGTAATGTTAAAATTCTAAACAAAGTGATGCAAGTATTGTTAATTACAACAGACCCTTATAGGGTTATTCTGTTGGAGACGCCTGCACAGTAAAACAGTTTCTTTATACTACTAGTTGAGATCTACTAGGAAACATGATCAGTTGGCATCCATGAATACACATTTATCCATGAAGCTTATATACTAACGAATTCACCTATACCGTGGCATGCCGAAAGATGCTGTGTATGGTTTCACTAAAGTCTTGGATTATCAAAAACTTCCACTATTTCTTTCTATGTTTTAAATGTATATTAGATTTTAATGAAGAATCTATTCATATTTCTCAATAACATGTCAAGTTATTGTTATATCCTAACGCTCGACCAGTCATGACATACGGAAGGAAAATAATAATCTTGCTAAGGCCAATATGCACGAACGCTAGTAAGCAACCTTTACCTTATTCTAAACAGTCGGCCTAATATCACCTAGCCCGAATGGAATCGAATAAGAACATAAGACCTTAATTCACTAGCCGTAAAACTTTTTTCAAACAGATTATTTATATCCGTAACCAGATCACATAACAGGCCAATTAGAGTAATAATACACAACCATGGTCCACAAATAACCGGTTTTCATTCATGCATGGAAAATGCTATAACAACAGTCACTGGGTAAATAGACTTTATTATATACAGCTGATCACAAAACCCTTATGAAAAAAGTATACACATGACCTACTAACAACTAACTTTGGAAGAAGTTTTTCATTTTCCAAGTAAGAACCTATGAGTTCAACCATATTGGTTACAAAACAGATATCCCAAATGATATTGAATAATTGTCGAAGAAAATCCTGAAATCACTTAAAGTTATGAACAGAAATTACATTCGTATAGAGTGTCACTGATTTGAAGTTTCTAGGTTGAATGTTAATAATGAATATTTAATTAAAATCAAATAATTGTGTACGATTTTCTAATTTTTAATGATCTCCTCCCGCCTCCATAACTGACATTAAATCATGACGTAACCAACTATTAGGACAATTCACAATTCCCTACAACCTATCCGCTTGCATATCAACCTCACCTATGAACTATCAGTAATTACAATGATGTATACAACTCATTCAGGAAATCCAATAATCACAGTGTGTATTCATAGATGATTAAACGTATCCATTATGAAATGGTATCTTACTTAGATCTTTGGATAGGTGGCAGTTCTCAACAAGGTACAATTAAAACATTAGTGAAAGTAATGCTCCTTACATTGTCTACCTTCACAGTCTGAAACGTTACCACTAAATTATTGCACAAACAGATTACTATCACCATTTACAACGATGAGAACACCTACGATCTGTTGAACGATATGCAATTTTTATTGATGTCATTACATACTCAGCATCAATAGGCCTGAACATACATAAGGGTTGATTGGATCATGAAAACCTCTACATCTGAGGGGAAGCACGGAATTCAATGGACACGTAGGATTCAACTCGACGATCTGGACTTCGCGGATGATCTAGCTCTTTTAACCTATACACACCAGCAAATGCAAGTGAAGACAACCAACGTAGCAGCAATCCCAGCATCAATAGTCCTGAACATACATAAGGGAAAGAGTGTGATGCTCAAATTCAACACAGAGAGCACCGACCCAATTAAACTTGGTGGTGAAACTCTGGAAGAATTGGATACCTGTACATACCGGGGAAGCATCGTCGATGAACAAGGAGGATCCGATGCAGATGTAACGGCAAGAATCGGCAAAGCAAGGGCAGCATTCTTACAGCTGAAAAATATACGGGACTCCAAACAACTGTCTACCAGCCTCAAAGTAAGACTCTTCAATTCGAACGTAGAAACAGTTCTGTTGTATGGAGCTAAAACGTGGAGAACTACTATAAACAGCCTCAGGAGGGTACAGATATTTATAAACAACTGTCTAAGAAAAATATTGAATGTCTGTTGGCCGGAAACCATCAGCAACAGCCTACTATGGAAGAGAACAAACCAACTTCCAGCTGAAGGGGAAATTAAGAAACGACGTTGGAAATGGATAGGACATACATTGCGGTAATCATCAGACTGCACCACGAGACAAGCACTAACTTGGAACCCTGTTAGAAAACGGAAAAGAGGAAGGCCAAAGAACACACTGCGTCGAGAGTTGAAAGCAGACATTAAAAGGATGAACATTAACTGGAGACAGCTGGAAAGGACTGCTTAGAACAGAGTAGAATGGAGATTACTGGTGAACGGCCTATGCTCCTCCGAGAGGGGTAACAGTCGTAAGTAAGTAAGCATTATATACTGAAAATTAAATACATAAATTCGACTTGGAAAATGTCGATATGTAACAGACAAAGGAGACAATAAATGTCGGCAAATTTCTATGAAGCCTAGAACTCATATCATACATGGATCAATAAAGCTATTAAAGCTAAACCTTAACTTCTAACCAACAATCACAGCGATGATAACAACCAAAAACCATTTTATAAAGGATGACAAGATAATTCTACATAACAACCAATTAAACTTCAAGTCAACAGAACAAGGCTTTTTGGAAAAATGTCAAAAATTTATTTCTATGTGAAGTATAAGGCTAATGATGTTGCCTAATTGGTTGGTTAGAGAAATTACTGAATTATTGAATGAAGTTGTATAATACAGATTCAGTAAACTGGTTAGATTATGTTTGCGGAACGGTAGGTTAAATAAGGCCTCAAGCATGAATTTAATGTTTATTTTGTTAGGGCAGACCACAAAGAAGCGTAACAAACTTTCAGAACTGTGTTTACGAACATTATTTCATTCATTCGAACTGTCTGTAATGTTAACATTTTGTTTCTATTATAGGTTACGCTCCGCTTGCCCTATCCTCCCGTTTAGCATAATTACTGTTATTATATTGTCTCTTGTTATGGACTACAGTCAATTAGTTGTGTACAAGTTGCTCCTATTCACTACCACTATTCCCCTCATTCTGTATTCATGTTGATTTTCTAGTTGGTTTGTTGTGTGGTCTGACTTTATGTATATATAAAAGAATGCTTGAAATATAGATTCGATTCTGTCTGGCTGACCTATTGGCTCGCATTCTTCTTATTTCGGCTTGGGACTAAGTGGGCACAGGGCAGGCGCACAATAACCAACTAGGCACTAGCGATTGGCACTCGGCCATCCCACCCCCCAATTTCTTACGTCATAACATATTTGTTATGAGATAAACAGTGGTCATTTGAAACTCTACAATGATATCTAAGCATAACTTTGTGTTACTTGTTAGTTCTTCCAAAAGGGGTTTATTAATTTTAATTTGCATGGTAAGTTTAGAATAGATAATTGATAAATTACACGTCATTTGAGAAGTAGGTTCATTAGTAACAAGATGAAGACGTCAGTTATTCAATCCTTTTAACTTACCAATTGTATTATCCTGTATATATTAATTGATAAGTATAGTTGACAACAAAAGACCAGAGTTATTTGTCACTTTTGTTTAGCTGACTGAAATGATCCACTTCAATTCATAACAAATCCACAAGAAGATACAAATGAGTTCAAATTAAGCTTATATCTTTCCATATAACATTGCATCAACATGCCTACTAAATAATACGTTTATTTGATAGTAGAAAAACTCCTGTATTCCCTAAATCTAATATGAATATGTGGATCATATCAACAGAAATTATTTGTTTCACTCTTCATCATATAAAACTTGAGTTAAGGTACATTAATAGAGATTAGTACTTGATTTCATTATTTGTATTGTACCAATGAATCCTCGATATAGTAGTGTAGATGGTAAAATGTTCTCTTTCTGATAAAAAGCTTTTGTTCACTTGTAAAATGAAAGGTGAACAATGCTGAAAAGTCACATATCAGAATAAAGCTAACATACAGTATCCACTCCAGACTACCTCTAACTCTCAGGTTTACAGTTATACCTAATTACTAAGATTCTCTGTAATGAATACAAACAATATAGTTATATTGAATTGTGATGGTTTATAGAGATTAGTAGTAAGTCTTAGTTGATTAAATTTGTCACAGATTGATATTGGTTGGGTAGCGACAAAAAAAACATGGAGTACTGGATGGATGTTTGGACTTAACATGAAACTCCTCAGCATTGGACACCTTAGATTCCATTCCAGCTACTTCAACTTAACAACAACCTAACACTCTATACCTCTAAGTTGGTTAGTGTTCATTGGCAGAATTCTGACTTTTATCAATTTATAACGTAATGTGACAATTATCAGCTGTTCACAATGATAAGTATTTCACTTTGGATAAGTTTGATCTTCATCAATTCATATAATTGAACCCTTTTCTTCTCTTTTCTTTTATCTTTTCCTACATTTTGTTTTCTTATCAACAAAACATGTTTATCTGATCAATAGTTGTTTTCATTTTTTTTGTTTTCTATTCATTTTTTTTCATTGATTTAATTAATTTAAAAAAATTTTTTTGATTTAGATGGTTATTCCTATGGAGATTGATTATTTAGTTGATTGATTGTGTCACAGATTGATGTTGGTAGGATACCAATGAAAACGAAGAAGCACTAGATAACTGTTTTGTTCTAGTATGAAACTTCTCAGCAGCGTGTAACCCTAGATTCTGTACGAGGGGCTTCAAGTTGACGGCGAAAGCCTAACCATCTACACTACTGAATTGACATCCAATGATAGAATTCTCACTTTTTTTCTTGTTTACGGTAAATTTTATGTTTTTTTGTTTTAATTTAGTGAACAAAATAATCTATGAAAGTTATACTCATCAAATTATGTAAATGAGCAACGAGTTGAAAGAGGACAATTTCATTAAGAATGTCAACACTGTATTGTTATCTAAGTGTAATGAATCAATGCATAGAAACCAAAAACAAAACTAAACTTTAGATTTACATTAAAAATTATATACAACTACTAGTTTTCTATGATTTTTACTAAATTCAATATTCCATTGAAATCAATAGTTGATTTTTGTCGATAATTCAACTTATGCAATTTCTGTATATTTGAGTAGTATATTAAAACTTAGACAATATTATGTACACGGTATCGTTAAAGGCATTGAAATACCACCCAGACCTCTCCCCCCTAAGAACAATGTCAATTATGATAGTCGGTGATATATTGAAACAATGATGTTGTATCTTTATATACGAGTATTCAAAATGACACCTTTGTAGACTTGATTAATGGTTTACTGGAAATTGATTATACACTATCCAACCGTTGTTCATTAAGTAACAGTTTATTCATGAGATTCTTAAAAGTATACTTGGATACAACACAATTCATTTTTAAAGGAATACATTACAAAGAAATTAACAAAGTGACAATGGATTATCCACTCTACCATTTCGTTTTCCCATCTGTAGTAAATCTATTCATAGTTCACATTTAATCTCATATTTGTACTAATGACATTAGAGCACATGTTTGACTCAGGTATGTAGATAACACTTCTATCATTATTGAAAAGACTTTCTTGAGGACATTTTTCTTTTCAAAAAAGGAACCGACACCATTTCTCAACACAACAAATTCATTTTAGAAAGTGAAAATGAATTCAATGAGTTACTATGTTTAGACTAACTAGTCGAAACAAGCCTGAATGAAATACTTGATTCAATCAATGTATTGGTTACAATTCAACACATCTATTCAGAGTTAAAATATCCCTAGTTCCAAAGTTATTCAGAATAGTCAATGAGCTCGTCACATCAGAAGATGATATACAGAATGATCACAAAAATGTAGTCAGTATCTTACAATTTAATAATTTCTAAATGAATATTATGAAAAAAAGATATACAAATATGAAATGACCTATTGTTAACTAATAAGCGATCTAATGAAATGTTGAGGATTGATATCACTACGATACAACAGATAAATTGCCGAGGATTCTAAAGCAACGTAGGTTTCAAAAACACTCTACATAACTACTGATATTCTTTGAAGTATATTAGTTAAAACAAAAGATAAAATCTCTTTCACCTCTACAAAGAATTATGTCTACTGGTTAGATTGTGCTGATTGTGATGCTATTTAGTTTAGAGAGTCTTCTCGATAAATCATAACATGAAACCTGCACTAAACAACTTCATGATAATCTTGCTAAAATAGAAAATTTACAAATCAAGTCAACGATAGCAACACATCCTATTTATCACAGCTATAGACTATGCAAATTATTCGAAAATATTTTTTTAATTATAAAGGTAGATAAGTAGCTGAAACACATCACATACTATAAAACCTAACAGTGCCTAACAAGAAGGGAGATCTAACTATTTAATCCAACATGGACTTTTTATCAAATTGGCTGTAATCGAAGAGCATTAACTTTTATTCATGTTAACACATACAAGTTTATCTTCATTTCACACATTTTCACACCCATTTACATAACACTAACATATACAAATACTAAGTTAGACAGTTTTGTGGAGATAAGTATTAAGTTTTAGCTGATTGGATTTGTCACACACTGATGTTTATAGAGTACCACAGAATACCATAGAACACTGGAAAGCTGTTTTTTCCTAGTATGAAACTCCATGGCAATGAACAACTTAGATTCCGCTCCATAGGCTTCACGTTGGTAGATATCTAACCCTCTGTACCACTGGGTTGGCATCCAAAAGAGTTCCGATTTACTTTACACTAACCTGTATAAATATGTCTTACTGTAAATTACCCTCACATGAATGATTTAACATAACATAATCCCACTTGAATGTTGATTGCACTAAACTGTGTTGATTTTAAATTGTTTCATCGTATTATTTAATCTTGTGTTGATTCACTTCTCTGAAGAAGTGAATTGCACTTAGGTGCAAAATGTCAGAACATTTTAATCTCTACTGATTCAAATATATCAAATACATACAACCTAATTCTATAAACTACTTATCTAACACTCAATTTATTTGAATTTATCTAATCTAACCTTAGTAATTCTATATATCAACTGTAATTATAATATATTTAGATGTTCCCATTGATTTGAAGATGGTTCGAAATCTATCAGTTTCTGTTGCCATAAATTCATCCTGAACAAATTTTCTTGATGTAACGATATTACACAAGTATGATTTGAGGTGAATTGTGAATGGCAAACGGAATCCAGAACGCACATTTCGTCTCATTTATGACTCGTCGGTTAAACGTACCTGCATATCAATGCTTATGTTCAGATCGTGACTCGGATTCAGTTCGTTTAGCACCAAACGCCTAATAGTGAAATCGTTAACGTTTGGCAAGAAACGAACTGAGTCCGAGTCCCACTATGAACATCAACATTGGGATGCAGGTACGTTCAACTGACGAGTCACAAATGGGACGAAATGTACGTCCTGGATTCTTCTCGCCATTTACAATCAAACTAAAACAATCACTGAATGGATGTTGAAACATTTACAATCAATTCATTCAAAGTATCCATACTTATTCATTGTTTTATATTGATTACTATCAATTATTTCTAGGCTCTAAAGTAGTTGACAGAAGAATTCATGCAATAAGTAATGAATTCATTTTAATCTAGTACTTTTTTATTATATTTTCTTTATTCACTTTATATAAATAAAAGAAGTTGTATAGAAATGCCTTAACTTAACTTTTCTAAATGTTCTCATTCTATTACCGGAAGTGATAAATTAACCTCATTTTATAAATTAAACAGATCATTTATACTACTTAAATGCATACTCATTAGAATAGACTTAATTAAATGTAAATTTCAATATAAATTAGATTCATTGTAAACATGAAAAAAAACAGAACTGAAACATGTAATGAAGTTAATAGTTGAAATTATTCAATTATATAAGAATTACGTCATAAGTGAAATTAGTAGAGGGAATTAGAATAAGCTTGAATGTTCCCGTTGATTTGTAATGGACCGAAATTAGTCAGCTTCTGTTGCCATATGTGAATTCTGAGTAGATTGCCTCTGTATAACGATAGTACACAACAAAAGCTGACCAGTTTCAGTTCATTACAAATCAACGGAAAGATACAAGCTTATTCTTATTAAATACATACCAGTTGCGCAAATGTGACTGTATGGACACAGTAGTCTAGTGGTGAATGCGTTGGCATTTGACACGAAACTAACTGAGTTCAAATCCCAGTGTAAACATCAACATTGGGAAGCAGGTACATCCAGTCGAGGAGTCCCAAATAGGACGAAACGCACCTCATGCATTCCACTTGCCGGTCATAATCCAACTTAAATATAGTAGAAGGAATGTTATGCATTAGAAAACAGTACATGTAAAATAGGTAACTATAACATTAGAAGTAGTATAGTCTACTGATGACTAACAAATAGTATGTGAAATACTGAATTGTACTGACTACTTTATCAGTTTTAGTAGTTCAATATTTGATAGGAATTTAGCATTGATTCAGAAAATTTGTTAAGCTTTTGTCAACATTTATATATTTATTGAGTTCTTCGTTCTCTAAAGAAAAGTATTGTATACTGCTCAGCATTCTTTTCTTTATTACCATATGTAAATTGAATATAGTCTATTAAAGTATAGGATATACCAAAACTGCTGGGTTTTGTTAACAAGTGCCTTCGAAGAATTCCTTGTATCTAGTGAAATGACTGAGTTTACAATGAACAAGTCAGACTTAGGTTTACCACTCAAAGATGTCAAGTGTTATTGAGAATGGGATTTTTCATAGACTGCATTAGTCAGGACATGTATAATGTATGAATAAGCGCTGCCTAAATAAATGTGCAATTTTGTTTGTCGCAGGATTAGATTATAAATAACCATGGAACGACTAAGAAATCATTCACTGATGGGATAAATTATGTTGATTGATGCAAGCTGCTTGATTAAAAAAGCAGGCGATAACTGTAATCAATAATGAAAAATGCTAGGCGATGGTTCTTTCATACTCAATATTCTTATTCTGTCGTCCAAAATAACATTCCTAAACTTGTTTAAGTCGGATTGTAACTGGCAAGTGGAATCCAGGACGCGCGTTTTGTCTTATTTAGGACGTGTTGGCTGAATGTACCTGTATCCCGATTTTGATGTTTACAGTAGGATTCAAAGTTAGTTTCTTTCGTGTCAAACGTCACCGCGTTTACCACCAGATCACATATAAAAACAGAGACTGATCAGCTACAGTCCATAACAAATCAACAATATGATACAAGTTCATCCTAATTCTTAAAGTTAATGGTACTTTTGTAGAGCTTTTCTAAAAATAGGGATTTTCAACAGATAGGAAATCCTTCGTTGTTAAATTATTTTTCGGTCTTAAATAGTTCGATAGAGAAGTCTTCATGATCTTCATGAATAATACGATCATCGTCAACTTTATGTAAATGAATGGGTTCAATACCTTTTTCAATGCTCACAATGCATCTATTGTGCTTAAATAACAACATATGTTCACAACCAGTTTTCGCGAAATAAAACTTCACTTTTGTACAGAACTTTAGTTGTTTTTGAATGAAAGCATACTTGTAATCTTGAAAGAATCGATGTTCTCTTGAGAATTCAAAGCTGCATCTTTCAGTTTCATAGTCTAGGAAGTTAGGAATCAGATAATCATGTCTCAGCCGACAATGTGTAAGATCGAGATATTTACACTGATTATTCACTGACTACTGAAATGCTTTTCCGAGCACTGTCTTGTGTGACTGTCGAAAATATTATACGAACCCATCGATAGTTTAGTCATCATTATCATGTTAGTCTAGTCCTCTTCTATGGTCACAAAATTCTATAGATCAAGTTTTAATATGACTGCTGATCCAAGAGATGCAACATCACTAATTCTACGTTGTGATGCAAATTACTTAAAATCGGTCAAATTTTATAGCGGATTCATTTACTTACTTTATATGGCAATTATTTACTCTGGCAATTATTACAGCACCAAGTAGAAAACGATGATGAATTACAATCAAATCAAATTACCTATAAAGATAATAACAAATAATAATCGCACACTTTCGAATGACAATCTATGAATGACTGTTTTCTGAGTTCTCCATAGTAAGACCTGATCAGTAGACTTCAACCGTAGTAGATATCAAGTGTTTACCGGTTGATAGAACTAGATGATAATTACACAAATTTGTAAATTGACTAAAGTTAAAAATGTGAACTATTCAATTTGAACTCAATAATTTGGAAATAAGAATTCCTCTATAAAACTTTATGATCCTGTAAGCAATTCTTGTTGGAGCTGTGGATATGGACTGCTGAAAAGTTTCATGTTAGGTTCAAACTGAAATAGAATGTATCATGTATTTTAATTGTTTTTTAATGAATGTCAGCCCATGATCTAAAACATTAGATTACATACATTGAACCAATATTTAGGAATGTTCTAAACCAGTATGCATTCACATTCACCTATATAATAAATATTCCTAATGATTCCGCTATCATTATTGTTGTTATCATCATCATCATCATCATCATCATCATCATCATCATCATCATCATCATCATCATCATCATCATCATCATCATCATCATCATCATCATCATCATCATCATCATCATCATCATCATCATCATCATCATCATCATCATCATCATCATCATCATCATCATCATCATCATCATCATCAATAAAGTAACTTCAAGTTTTTCTGTTCTGAAAACACTAATTATTAAATGAGAATCATAAACAACTGCAACTGAATGAGTTAGTGCATAAGCGAGTAAGTAGGTATGTAAGTAAGTAAGTGAGTGACTGACTGGCTGAGTGTGTGAGTGAGTGATTATATCTCATCGAATATAAAAGTGTTCAACAGAAAGGTAGACATTGTTAACATAGTTACAAGATTTCAGTAATGATGAAATTAATGAAGTCAGTTAATTTTGGGGCAACAACAGAGACAACAAGATAGAAATTTATGATTTAGTCTGAAACAAAGTTAACACCGACAAAGTCACGGCAAGAACACAATGAAGTGTTAATACTTGAGAAATAAAATATAAAGTAGACGACGATTAATTCATACCACTGAATTACCGCCCTTTCAGAAACATACCTGAGTAAAGCGGCCGTCGTTACCTTAATCTCAATCACCCAGGTGACAATTAAAACGAGGATTCGTTTCAATTCTGACCTGGAACGAACAAATAATAATCCGTTCGGATGGACTATTTATACCAGCACCCAGTACAACGAAAGCAATAGCCATCTCGTGTTCCTTGAGTTTCAAAAACTGTCATTTCCTTGTTACATTGACAATTTATTGCTTTTCTTAACAATCCCACAGTTTGTGAACGAATAACGAGATTTTTATCACTAATAAGTCCTAGAATACGCTCTATCGTTAACTCACTTCTGTCTGGTGTCTGCCGTGACCTTGGAACGCTTTCTTCGTTCGGCCATTAAAGTCATGTCCACCTAATCTTATTAATCAACTTGTTTCTTTTTATTTATTTCTCATAAGTTAGAATCGTGAATCTTTGATACATCATTACCGTTGGACGATTTCTGATTGGTGAATCTCAGTTAATTAATAGAAAAATGAGCTTAGCCGGTTGCTGAGCAACATACAACGTTTTTTTAACAACAATCAGATATTACTGTCATTCTGACCTGAGCCTGAGAACGATGAACACTTAGATGAACCTGATGGCTTAATAATAAGGTATATTCTTCATTATATACATTTATTTATAAATAAATAAATATTTGAAAGCCCAGATCTCACAGGAGACCAATTAGAGTCATTACATCAATACAAAACAAATACATGGACGTCAAGAAACTAGAATAGCACCTACATAATTAATTGGTGTAGTTCATGTTTGCGAAGTGATATAATAACAGTTAACGGATCAAACTGGAGGTTAAGATGCGAGGGGGAGGGTGAGAAATGTAAAATTGGTAGAAACAAAATGTCTAACTAATATATAATCAAAAAATAATAACATAAAATAGTAACAGTTTTGAAGTCTTGATAATTCCTCCTGACTAACTCTTCATATCAGTTTCTCACTTCAGTTTGTGTTTCTCAACTACTTGAGTTCTGTATTCATGTTATATTTCTAATTGTGCTTGTATGTTGTCGGGAAAATCATGCGTATATTCATGAAATAGTTTGTAATATGTAATATACGAATATTAAAGTGGTTACCTCAACCCTAAGTGTTCTTTCTTCTCTGGTTTGGGATTGGCTACTACCAACGAAACATTAAGATGTTCAATCATAGTTTGGTATTACTCATAATGGTGAAGATCGGATATTAAGTGATTGTCTAAACTAAAGACAAGCACATATCAAGTAGATAGTAAACTTCATTATTCAAAACCCAAGATAAACACTATGAACAACTATCTAGTAGAATAATAATAATAATTTCAAGATCAACTATAATGAATATCATATAATTTGTATATTCCTTCAATTAATTTAAACAAAGTAAGAAGGATAACACTCGTAGAATACTATGAATCCATTGAGTTTCATTCCAATCTCATCATCAACATGCTGGTTATTAATTTTGAATGCTTCAAATTGTCAACACAGTTGTAACTTAAGAAATGAGTAGTTCAAAGCTGTTATCGTAATCCGGCAAAATATTAACTTTTGTGTAGTTAACAGTCAGCTACTTTGGTAATAGAGCTAAAGCGAGATTTAATCTACCGACATAGTCACTTCTTATTATTATCATAACTGAATAAATTCAAATTTGATCTATGCTACTTGTGTTTGTTATCTTCATATTAGCTTTAATAACTTTGTAATTGTATTATGTAATCAAAATGTCACCAACATTTTCTAAAAGTGTCATTCAATTTATTGATAAATGCCGAGTTGAAAATAGCCCAACATTGAAATTCTTCACTATTTGTCATGTATATAGTTTCAATAGATCCGGTGACTCAAGAAGAACAATTAACTTACAGAAGTGTTTTCTTTTTCAGAGGACTATTTCATTTATTTTGAGTGTACGCAAATCGAACATTTTGTTACTATTATTATTTTGCTGTCTATGCCTTTAGCTTTCCTCTGCCCTATTTCACCCATTAGACCTATTAACTGTTGTTATATCATTGTCCATTCATGAACTACGATTAAATGACTGTATATCTATTCCATTGTATGTTTTCTAGCGTCGCCATCCTTAATTTTGCACTGATATCGGCTGTGTGGTAAGGTTTTATATGTATATAAGTGATTGCTTGAAACTTAAGTTGACTCATGGCATTGGCTTGGTTATCTTGTGTTCTTTTATCTGGCTTAGCATTACCAGGAATAGAGCAGACTTAAGGGCATAGGTCAGTGAGTTTTACTTCACGTAGTCATTGTGCTGGTTCCGACTATGTTGCATCAATAATTTGAATGACAGTTATCTATATCGATTGGAGTTCACTAAATATCAATTCTATGGTTAGATTATGAAATGTTTATTCTTCATGTTGAAGTATATTAATATCCTAAAAGTGGCTGATGAGAATCCAACAAAATATCAGAAAAATTTACCAAATTCTGTAAATGTTGTTGTCCTTGCTTTGTTTAAAATGATGAACGTGACGTAGGCCAAAAAGCTGGTTGGTAAATAAGGTTGTGCAAAAGAGGGATAAAAAAACTTCAATCATGTTAGACATCACGTATAATCCAACACTAATAGTGAATTATGGTTCCACAGTGTCTTGAATGGATTCACGTTAGAAACATAAACAGCACTATCCATTATGCTTCTACTTGCTATGCTCTACCCTAATAAAGTCACAGGTAGAAAATAACACTGAGCAATACTACTTATCAGGGAGAATAGTTGAAGTAAGATACTAATCAATCGACTAATCAGTCAACGAATCAATCAAAGTAAGTATTTAACGTTTCATTAAACATCGTTGCATGATGAAGAGTAAGGGAAACGAAAAAAATGAAATAGACCAGAAGAATAATGATTTACTTATGCAATTTAAATTGTTTTATTCAAGATAATCTGCACGTACTTGTATAATTTTGTTAATGCTAACCTATATTGCCCTGACTATTACGTAATACATCTGTCCTAAAAGCATTACTTTGATACATCGGTAGTTCATAGGTATGAATACTATCAGATTATTACTAGTATAGACGCAAGTTTTGTGTTGTTTAGGATTCATCAACAGAATTCACCTGAATTTCAACGTGTTACTGAATATTCACATATCAAACTTTGTTCCTTAGCCAATTGATCCATTCAACTGAATTACATTAGTAAATGTTTATCGCTTCATATATTCGACCAATTGACATGATGAAGAAAACATTAAGTAGATAATTTTGACATAATGAATTTGTTTACACAGTACTATTTCACAGGTTGAGTTAAGCTAAAAAACATTTATTGAAAGCCAGAAAACGTAGTACTGCTACTTCACCTTACTATGGAATTCTACATCACTACGTTTCCACGTCTTTTCTGGTGATTAAATTCAGAACCTACAAGTTTCGATAATTGATCAAAGGTTCTCAACAATTATTGAAAGTCCTATATTCGATACCAAGATGAGGACCATAGATGCATATTGTTGAGACGTCCAAAACTGTAACAGAACAGTTATTTCATGCCTTCCAATTTTACGTGGTTTTACAATTAAGAAGTTCCAAATTCATCAATCACGTAAAGATAACGTATCTAATTTGATTAGTCTCTAGACTTTACAGATGTCTTTAACTAACTGATAGCTTGTCATCAGTCATTAACTTTTGGATATTGTATATACGTAGATATTGGAGACAATGTTCTACATATCACGTAGTCAAATATTACAATGAAATATACATAGACACGAACTTGTCGGAAGTGGGACAATTATCACCGACGATCACCGCGCTATATCACAAATTGATTAAAGTAAGAATTTTACAGTTGGACGCTGACCAGCTCAGTAGTGCAGAGGGTTAGGCGCTTGCTAACCTGATATCGATAATCCCTAACCAACATCAATCCTTAACGCATATAAACAACTAAACATAATTCCTATCTCCGAAAAAACCATCATAATTCAATTATCTAATAATTCATTATTTCCTATCTTAACTAATGCTTAACTTATTTCATACCTTGTAGTCAACCTTTAATAATGATACCTATAAAGCAGAAGATATTATAACAACAAGTCTACATTGAAAATAATAACAACTTAAAAATTTCATCAGGTTAGACGATAGAATTGGAATCCTGTTGGGAAATAGAAAAGAGGAAGTCTAAAGAACACACTGTGTCGAGAATCGGAAGCAGACATTAAAAGGATCGACAGTAACTGGATGCAGCTGGGAAAGATTGCTCAGGACAGAGTTCAATGGAGAATACTGGTGAATGGCCCATGCTCCTCTGTGAGGGGTAACAGGCGTAAGTAAGTAAGTAAGATGATAGAATAAACTTGACTTTAGAATCTAATATTTTCTTCATAAAACAATTCGTGTCAATCTTATATGATCTATTGTTATTAGATGTAAGTTCACTTCTAAAACCTACTCCACATCAGTGTACATTTTTAATTAGTTCAATCTATTTCTTCTATTTATTTTATTTTCCCTTTTGAAATAGAGTTAGTTATTATAAATCTTCATTGATAATTGATAATTGTATCATTTGGTTAAACAATTATGCGATATTGAAATGTTATGAAATCGATTGACTTACGTAATCAAGTGAGGTACGATCTTTCATTATAGTCATGTATTCATAACACATGGATGTTTGCCTCAACACTATCTACTTGCAAACTATAATGGATGGAACACTTGATAATGAGTCAAACAATACAGAAAAGTGAATTTCAATTCAACTGAGATGGCTATTTTTGTAGATTGGTATTTTGGTTTATTAAATATGTAACAAATTGATGTTGATAGGGTATCAAGAAGCACTAGACAGCTGTTCCGTTCTAGAGTGGAGCTTCAAAGGATGATTGTCCCACCATATATTCCAAAATGATCAAAACGAGAATTCTACCATTGGATGCTGATTGACTGATGTAGAGAGTTAGGTGTTCACAAACCTGATTCCACCGGTACGGAATCTATGGTGCACACTGCTGAGGAGGTCAACACCAGAACAAAATAGCCATCCAGTGCTCCCTGGTTTTTAGTGGTACCCTGCCAACATCAATCTGTAATACATTTAATTAATCAAGTTTTTATTCTTATTCTTAATCATATTCACTTCATATTTTTATATATGAAGCTCAGATTATATAGCAACTAAATCGAATAATGACATCAATGCGAAATACTGACATAAGAGAAAGGACAAACGAGATAGAGAAGGTACATAACTAATAGACTCCAGTTTATGAATGAGTTGGTAGCATGAGACTAAACAAGCAAAATCTTTAATTTATTATTCAGTAGTGTCTGATTGTGAATCATACATAACAACTTGTCTTTTATAGTAGAATTAAGTAGTACATTTGCGACACATCAATAAGAAGAAATTGAAATTTCTGATGTTACGCGATTTAGTGTCTTCAATACTATTAGACTTGCAAGTCGATTACAATAAAAATCTTCATTTGAGTTGGATTGTGGCTGACAAGTGAAATCCAAGAAGGAGGTTTCATTCTATTTGGGATTTGTCAGCTGGTTGTATCTGCATCCCAGTATTGACATTCACACCCGATCTGGAACCCAGTTCATTCAATGTCACACTCCACCGCGTTTGCCACTAGTCTTCTGAGTCGAGATAGCTATACTTGTGAAACGGGTATGTATCTGTAATTTAAATATGTTCGAAACCTAACGAATTGAGTTTGAGTCCTTGCGTGAACATCAATACTGGGATACAAACACATCCTGAAGACGAGTTCCAAAACAAGACGAAACGCATATCCTGGATTCTACTTGACGGCAACAACCCAACTCAAACGATACTGGCAAATGACTTTCCAGTCACAATCCAACTTAAATAAAACTTGTGAATAATCGCTATATTGAGACAATCCGTTCTGGATGCACATACAGTAACATAGACTGACCAGCTTCAGTCTATAATAAATCAATCGGAATATAAAAATTCATCCAAATAGCAATGCGCTAATTGCACAAGTGTGATTGTTTGGACTTAATAGTCTAGTGGCGAACGGGGTAGCGTTTGACATGAAACGGACTGAGTCCGAATCCCACTGTGAACATCAACATTGGGATGTAAGTACCTCCAGCAGACGAGTCCCAAAAAAAACGAAACGTGCGTCTTGGATTCCGCTTACTAGTCACAATCCAACTTAAACAATGCTTGTGAACTATTTGTGGACTGAAGCAATTCGTTCAGTAAGCACAAATGGCAACAAAGACTGATCAACTTCAGTCTATATCAAATTAACTGGAAGATTCAAACTCATTTAAATTGGATCTTGCTTTTGATTTGCTCGACTACATTATTTAAACTTAACTTAATGTATTTCGGTTATTTATTTTCTATTATGAAGACGTGGTTTACATTAAACAGCAAACCGTCAGAAGTTTCAATTTCTACTGATTGGATTATTACAAATATACTACTTAATTCTGCAAACTACTTATCTAATATTCAATTTATTTGAAACTAGCAAGTTAAACCTTGACAATGATGTCTACATACTGTTCTTTTGTAATAGTTTCTCTTTTCAAACTCAGAAAAATTCAATAGTGAACTTTAGTTCATTCAATAGAGCATTTACAAGAATACAGAATAACTAGTAAATCAATATGAAGTAACTAACTGATTGACTGAATTTGTTCACAAGAAACGTTAACCAGAAATCAATTCTTGATTACGTTAAGTATATCATGATCGATAATATAACTAGAATAATTCAGCAAAATTTTCAAGAACTTCTTAGAAATCTATTTACTCATTACTATTTTGTCATAAAAATAGACTATATTAAGTAGAATGGATTTTTTTTCAATACTATTGGATTCTTTGTTCTGATTGGTTTGATTGCAGATCTTTTGATGAAAGGTGGTTTGGGTTAGTTGGCGAATAGAGTAAAAAACCCAGGTCAAGAGTTTTCTACTGACTACCACAAACCACCTTCCATCTCTACGTAATGACAGCAGTGTTTAGTCATATAGGCTGGTGACTATATTATAACTTAATCAAATAGAATTTAATCAGGACTTGACGAACATTCAGTCGGTCACAACATAATGATAAATCAATGTATAGATCTATCGTTGTTGTTCTGGATAACAAATTCAGAGCCTATTTCAAATAAAAGTGAAAACTGTTATTGTTCTACAATTACGCAATCAATATATTCTGACCATACTACGCCTGTTTATTTCCTTTAATTTTATTCACCACAGGATTGATTATGTGGTTAGTTGACTCCTTCTGCATAGATTGCTAAGTTTCATTAATATCTGTATGTTTGTCGACTTCCAAATGATCTGCACGATATACTTCTAGAAACTCTCTGAGATTCATAGATTTCGCGAATCCAAAATTTAGCGTATTTTTCACAATTAAATTGGTGTTCATAGTTGCCTTCATGCATTAGTATAAGTGATGATCTATCGTGTCTTGTAACCTTGAACTTGTGTTTATGTATGCGCCGATGAAGCGGACGATCAAATTGTCCAGTATAGTGTTTTACTGTAATCAATACAACGTGTCTTGAAGATGACTTTATATTTGTTAGGTCTTTCCGTTTGCATTGTAATGATTGTTTTAGCATGTAAGCAATGTTGGGCTGGAAAGCTTTTACAATCCTTATAGCAGTTTTAAAAATATTTCTTACCTACAATATGATGCCCCTATTCTTGATTTCAGGGTAAATAGTTCGACTGTGTTCCAATCTGCTAGAAACCCTTTAGAGAAAGTACGTAGATAGCAATTTTACTAGGAGATAGATTATTTGAGTGCTGAGGATAGTGTGGTAGGTTTTGACTCATCAGAATAATGTCTGCATACAATGTTTCTAGCAATCTGTTGGGTTATTGTTATAACCTAGGATTTGTTGTGAGAGACTTGATTTCCTATATACAGTCCAAACAGTCCAGAAAGTTAATTACTCTTCTTGAACAGCCAGATACAATAAACATTAACTGCATATAACCCCACCCTCCACCCCATCAGAGATTTAATCCAGAAACATCAAACTATACACAGTACGTTACTTAAGAATACGAATTCTATCCAGTCATCAACTGTTACAACAGATAATGGATATTTGTGATATAGATTTTTCTTTTAGTAAAATTCACAACTATGAAACAACATAATGTGGCTTGTAGTGTAATCTAGTTGGTGATTTCCATCTTATTTAATGTTCATCAGCTGTATATACCGATAGTCCAGTTTATTAATATTTCCGTTGGGACTTGAATCAGGTACATTTCACACCAATGAGGTCTGTACAAATATTTTCGCTAATTTTGACAATGGGAGAATTTCAATCCATTCAAATCTATATTGTTTAGCTACTCCAAAACTATTTACTGAATCCACATTTCAAATAGTAACTTAAGTCATTCACGTAATGGCTGATAAAACTGATAAAACTTAGGAAAGCATAGCATATATGGACATTAATACTTATGAACTAGGAATGTGCCAAAGAATACACTTACACTTTGAATCACTTTAGCCTGTATATTCTAACTCACTTACTAATGTCAAGCATGTTACATCAGCTGAGTAAAGTATACTTTCTAAACAAATATCAAATAACTGAATAATAAAACTGTCTAATCTTAAATACTGTTCTGTTATTGAATAAACTGTCAATTTTGGGTCATGTAATGATCACGTTAGTGATTACCTGGAAGAAGCCAGTCACTGGAACTTGAGTTAGAATTATGACCTAGTAGACTTGGGAAACCGTGAGTATTTGGCACTATACCTGAACTTTTCTCTAAGGTATAAACAGAGAAAACAAGCACCAACAAATGAGAGCTACAACTAAGTTGTTTATTGAAAGAAAACAATATTTTTCGCATATCAGTTACTGAACCAAGCTGTGACAGAAAATGCAAAATACATTACAGACTGGACTAGGTAAGTTATATACAGAGATTTGGATAACAGAGGGTCATAATAAGGTTACAATAACTAGGGAAGGAAAATAAGTATAACAACAGGCGAAGAAAAGCTTACAATTTAAGCAATACAAATAGCATAATTACTAAGTGTTCACTAAATAGAATGTAACAGTAGGGGTCTTGATATCACGAAGAATAGACTCTACAGATTGTGGTTTCAATTCCTCGCTCTGTTATAATGGACCATGAATCACCTACAAAACTCCTACTCCATATCATTTACAAACTTCAACGAATTGCTGTTAGTAGATTTTAAATAAGTCATTTATGTATAACGGAGGCATTAGCCCTTCATCAATTGAGTGAAGGGTCTCTTATTTCAGCAATAATATGTCTGATCCCTTACACTGTCACGCACCTAGACAATCTCTTCATTAAATTTGTAAGTTGTCATCGACAATTGTTTGTCTTTTCAGTATCTTTCTCATATTTTTCAATAAGTACACAATCAATATTCATATCTACGTTCTACATGTTTTAATCATTTTTACTATCTTTCTATTATTACGTAACTTTTTAAAACAACCTATGGTAACTTTTTAATGACGTAACAACTTTATATCTTGTCATAAACTAAGATATATGAAGTTAGTTATGTTTCGATTACAGCGCATTCTTTGAGATGGATAGATTAATTGAGAAACTTTTAACATCCTACTGGATTACTTTTTTTTAGCAGGGTTGTTGTTTTTACGAGACAGGGTTGCTAACTCTATGCCTAACCCTTCTCCTTTATCCAGGCTTGGGATCTGCAGTAACCCTTGGAGGTTTCCAGGCGGAGTTGATTGACACAAACTTTTGACAGAAGTTATATGGACAAATCTATGCAACTGTACAGTTTAAGTAAACGACATCATCAATAAGAAGAATTTCTGCCTCGAAAATGATGTAATTAAGTATAAGGTATCTTATAGTGTAAAGTTGAAAACTTTCTTAAAACGAATACATCTATACGTTTTCCATATATAACCCATTTCTTAATGCTTAAATAAACCAGTGATTGTAGCTGTTAAGCGGAATCAACTTCAGTTCATATCAAATCAACGTGAAGATTCAAGTACTTTGAAACAAAGCAACAACAACTGAATCCTCTTGAAATCTTTCTACAAATCAAACTTTCTATGCATTTAATATAAACAAAACAAATAAATAGCCATTCATTAGTAAATAGATAAATAATTAGTAGATACTTGAGAAATATATCGAACTGATTATCAAGTAGATTCCATTTCTTTTTAATCAATCATTTCCCTACTACAAATAGTATCTATTCACAAGAATTTAATTAAACTACATTCAAGAAAGTTGAGGTGGTTCTGTAGAGAATGGTACTTAATTTCGCTGGTATTACTAGTCCCATTCTACCATGGAATAAGTGTCTGGTATACGTTAGTTTAGAGTGGTACCTGGCCAAGATCAATCTATGACGAGTACTTATATTCAGTCAAATACCAATCACCGAAAAACCACTTCAACACAAAAATCATAATCAGTTCAATAGTTACTGACTTCAAGATGTACCTAAAGTTCTAGTAAGAAGTCGTAACTGATGGAGTGCATACATGTTGAATGCAAGACAGTTATCACCACTGGTATTGGATGATCACTACATTTTAACACAAATTGATTAAAGTTAAAATTTCACTATTAAATACAAAGCGGCTCAGTAGAACCGTTGATTAAGTGTATATTGTAATACCTGAAAAAACTTGTTTCGATTCTCTGGTAGGACCTAGGATTGGCATTCCCACTACATGGATTTGATCCCAAGTCACCCAGTTTCACAATCTGTGACCGTTAATATTGAGTATCATTTTTTTATTTCAGATACTTCTCACTGATACATGCTAAATAGGTCCACGGTGTTTTACCAACTACCCCTTGCATACCCCCTTCTAGAAATAACAAAAATCTCCTTAGTATCTACATAGTACCAATAAGATAGAATTGTTAAAACTAACAGCTGCATTACAGTTACATTGATATGGTTTAGTCATTACTGTAAAAGACTAAGCATATATCACGTCGTTCACAACTCTGTGTCAGTCAGCCTTTATAATTACGATACACTTAGGTGAAGTAAACTGAATCATTCTGTGAAAGAAGAATACAGATATGAAGAAATACAGAAGTACAAATAAATAAATCAGGTTAAATAAATTACAAACTACGAGTATGACAAATAAGCAGATCTAACAAACTACATTGTTAGCACATTTAAGGCTTTAAATTACAACTTAAGATAGATTAGGACATGGGCTTTTTGGTGTAGTTGATTTCATTTTGTAAATCATGTCAGCCGATAAATCTGATGCTAAATATCCTGAAGCTGACGCATGTTGTAATGCAAATGTGACTCGTCTCCGTTGTGCTGTGTTCACCTATGACAGAAGTTGGTCTCGAGTGCAAAGAACCAAACAGCCTATGTACTTAACTGAATATTTACAAGGAAACTGGGAAATGCAAATAATATTGGTCAGATATCTCAGATTTTCCAATAACTGAAAGTATCTATATGGACGACTGCTGAACTTTTTGTGACTAGTTTTAATGTGAAACATTTTTCTAATTAACATGTACATGTTATTTCGAAGTAAATCGTCAGTAATATTCCAGGACTAATACCGAAAGCCTCAAATAATAAGTAACACTGTAGTGTACATATAAATCCCACTACCTTTCAAATAATAGACTCTGTTGCCTCAATGGCTATTGTTATTTGAATAATTAGCATAGATATTATCGTGTTGGTCAAGATTGCAAGAAAAGTAATGATTTACATAGATTCTATTAATCTTTCAGTAGGTTGAATAGTGATGTTATCTTATTACCTAGTTCAGTTGAATTGAACTTTTTTGTGAAGAGAGGCATTAAGTTTAGTTGTTCGTACTCGTCACTAACTGATGTTGGTTTAATACTACTGGACTGGAATAGCTTGCGTTGTTTCCAAATGTGAGTTGAATCGTACACGGGATTTATATGTCAACAAACAAATTAGTCACCCACTCAGCCATAAACAATGTTGATCACAATGCATATTGCATAGGTTCAAGTTACTGCAAAGATATCAAATTCACATGACTAACACCACAATACTATACAACAGGAAGGAGTGCACCAAACGTCTGTTTGAAAGAGTAATGGAACTTTGGTAAATTAAGAAGACACCTCAATACCCTCTAGCGAACGAATGAATAGCGACACAACAACAGCTATTCCACAGCGCCTCAGCTCCTCTAACTAGAGGAAGAAGTCCAACGTCAGCAAGAAGCGTTAATTTTACAGGCAGCTTGGCAGATGGACTACAAACATTCAACTCATGCGTATATGTTACTAAATATTTGTGTAGCCATAGTGATTATTCATCAAATTGAAAATATTAACATTAATAATGATACAATTAAATATTGTCGAATATGCTCTGGAGTATGATTCACGTTAACTCACATGAATGTGATGACAGTTTATAATCAAACTTACAAAAAATCGATACAACTTGATTAATGAACAATAGTATTATTTTTTGGGGGATTTTGATTATGTAACAGGAACCTAACAACTAAAGGAACATAAAAAGTGAGTACATTTGCTCCATTCTGACCATTTCTCACCAGTGTCACCCACTGTCTCCATCCTCTGGTCACTATTATCACCCCAGACAGGTAATCTAAATGTATTAACTTGGCATAAACTAACAGTCAAAAACGTCATGAACTGATGTCATGTTTTGGTTTAGCCGCCTCTACCTTCCTTCCATTCTAATCCTACCCTAGAGGTGGTCGAGCATTTGCGACATATAACCAGAATGTCTTAATCGATGAAGTGTAGCGACCACTTTGGCTAATTTTCGCCTCGTAAGCTGTACGTAGCAATAATATTGTATACTCAGTAATTCCATGATATATGAGTGATTTTACGAAGACTTCTATGACCAAAGACCTGAAACCTACATATATCTATTTTTATATTCCATATTTCCCGTTTCTAGGTTACAACAGTTCGGACTACTGGTCAGTATACTTGACCTTACGTTGAGAGACGAATATACTGCCGTCGTCATAAGTAATGTAATTTTGTCAAAGTCAAGCGAGCTTTTTAAATCCAGGATGACATCATTTTTGAAATCTACCCAACAAAGTTGATGTGACTTTCAAGATAATTTAAATGTTTCGTGAACTTGACTACTTCACTTTCTATACACTATGTAGGCCAATTTGTCTTGTACCTTTATTCTCACTGGTTATCTACAAGGATTCATCTAATGATGTATTCTGATTCAAACTTATAAAATTATCTTCCAATTCAAATTCATCATCATTAATCATCATATTGAATACTACTAATAAGAATCATGTTAGTAGTACTATGCAAATGTTTTGTTAATTATATTTTTATGATACTAGGAAATAATTAATCATTATCATTCATCAATCATTGATCAGAATTTGTCATTTGATAAACATATTTTGTTTATCTATCACTAGGCTTCATTATTATTTTTATGATACGATTTGTTTTACTCAAAATAAAAAAAAATAAATTTTTTATTGTTATTTTATGATACTACTTTCATTTGTGAACTTTATAAATTTCATTTAATAATATGAACATTTTAAGAACAATTATTGTTTAAGTTTGGATTGTGGTTGACAAGCAGAATCCAAGATGTGCATTTCATCCTATTTAGGACTCGTCAGCTGAATGTACCGGAGAAAAGTGTCGGATTAATTTCAGTCCAATCAGAAATCAATAGAAAGATCTAAATACATTCTAAGTAAGAATAGTTAGTTGTGCAGATATAATTAATAATTCAATCATTTGGTTTTGTTTAGTCTTCATCAGCTTAACTGCATGCAACCAAGAGATGTTAACATATTAGGATTTAATCAAAATGCAACTTACTGAGAATGGTACGTTTGGTGTGTGTCAATATTTCTACTTAAAGTAATAAAGTTTAAATGAATGATTGGAACGTTATAGATTTAGTTAAGAGGTAGAAGAAAACGATTTAGGAAAATTAGTCTTCAGTGATGCTTCTGTTAATGTTTCTAAATTAATCCAAGTGATAGAACCTCGTATTCTGTGCTATTCAGTTTAATACTGGTTAAGTTACAAAATGGATTTTTCAGAGTTTTCTGCAAAATGTTTTCATGATTGTCCTGTCAAAAAGCGTTTTCTCTACCCTAGTAACTTACTCCTCGTTTCGTCACCATTGTTTGTGTTACATAGAAGTTTAATCCACTGTATTACATTACCACATTCATTTAAACTTAGTTCAACTCTACTCATTACAACACCACACCTACGATTTTGATCAATGTACTTACTTTACTTACGCCCGTTACCCCTCACGGCGAAGCATAGGCCACTCACCAGTATTCTCCATTCAACTCTGTCCTGAGCAATCCTTTCTAGTTGTCTCCAGTTAATGTTCATCCTTTTAATGTCTGCTTCCAATTCTGGACGCAGTTTGTTCTCCGGTCTTCCTCTTTCATGTTTCCTAACAGGATTCCATGTTAGTACTTGTCACGTGATGCAGTCTGATGATGACTGCAATTTATGTCCTATCCATTTCCAACGTCGTTTCTTAATTTCCCCTTCAGCTGGAAGTTGGTTTGTTCTCTTCCATAGTAGGCTGTTGCTGATGGTTTCCGACCAACAAACATTCAATATCTTGCGTAGACAGTTGCCTATAAATACCTGTACCCTTCTGAGGATGTTTGAAGTAGTTCTTCACGTTTCATCTCCATATAGAAGAACTGTCTTGTCGTTCGAATTAAAGAGTCTGACTTTGAGGTTGGTTGACAGTAGTTTTCAGTGCTATATGTTCTTCAACTGTAGTAATGCTGCTCTGGCTTTGCGAATCCTTGCCCTAACGTCTGCATTGGATCCTCCTTGTTCATCAATGATGCTTCCCAGGTACATGAATGTGTTTGATCAATCTAGTAACCAAAAAATTAATGAAATTCAAAATTATTCTAAATTAGTAAAGGAGAAACTGGAGGCTAGTTGTTGTGACGAATAAAGATAAAAAAAGCTTAAAAGGGATTTGATAATGTAATACAGTGGATTAATCTTCCACGTAACAAAAACAACGGTGACGAAACGAGGGATAAGTTACTAGGGTAGAGAAAACGCTTTATGACAGGACAATCATGAAAACATTTTGCAGCAAACTCTGCAAAATCCATTTTGTAACTTAAACAGTATTAAACTGAATAGCACAGAATACGAGGTTCTATCACTTGGATTAAATTAGAAACATTAACAAAATTATTACGAAAGATTGATTTGAAAATTTATTTAATCAGTTCAAATGATTTATATCCAATGAATAAATGTAAAAATAGTCGGTACATATCAAAGAGAACGAGTTTTATAGACATCACCTTATCCATCATGAAATTAAGTATTTAGTCTGATTTAAAGATTCATTCATCTGTTATTCTTCGTCCATTATAGGCAGCCGACCAGGATTCTTCAACCAACTCTCTACGGAGCTCTTATTGACAATTGTTATCAAGTCCTAATCATTATTTTCATGCCTGCTCCAGGCAGAATGTGTTCTTTGGTCTCCCGCACTTTTCCTTGCTATTGAAGATTCCATGTTAGTACTTGACTTGTGACAAATTGGTAATTTATTCAGTGCGTGTCCTATTCACTCCCAACAATTTTTCCTAATTTCTTCCTTAGCTGAAACTTAGTTGGTTTGTTCTGTGCAACAGTAGGTTGTTGATGATGGTATCTAATCAACGGAACGAGAGTATATATTAAAAACAGCTGCTTATAAATACCGAAATCTTTGAGTGATGACTACTGTAGTTCTCCAATTTTTTGTTTCATACAATAGAATCACCTTCATGTTGGCCTTCATGAAAATTGTGACTTTGGTGTTAGTTGACAGTATTTTTGAGTTCTAGATGTTTTTCGATTGCAGAAATGCTTTACTAATCTGTGTCTTCACATTAGCATCAGATTCCCCTTATTTATCAACAACGCTACCCAGGTTTATAAAAGTTGCCACATATCCCAGATATTTACTTTTATGTGTAACTGGGTTTATACTTGTTGTTTTATATCTAAGAATCTTGCTTTTCCCTTGTGTATGTTGAGGCCTACTGATGGTTGCAGAAGTTGCTGCAATACTATCTGTTTTCACCTGCATTTGTTACTATGTGTGGGATAGGAGAGCTAAGTCGTCTGTAAAGTCATCTGGTAGCATCTAAGTTTTTGACTATATTTTATGCAACGCCTTAGACGTTGAGGTCTTCATAATGCAATCAATCAGCAAAAGAAAGAGAAATGGAGAAAGTAAGTAGTCTTATCTGACACCTGTCTTTACGTGGAATAAATCTGTGAGCTGCTCTCCGTGCACGATCTTGAGGTGAAGTCCACCGCAAGAACTCTATATGATATTGACTGTCTTCTCAGGTACACCATGATGTTGAAAAGTGCTCCATAATGTTCTCCTGTACACACTGTCAAGTGTTTTTTCATGAAGTTGATGCAAAGTGGTGATTTCCTTTTGACTGACTGTTCAACAATGATCTGTATTGTCGCAATCTAGTCGATACATGATCAATGCCTATGGAATCCAGCCTGTTGATCTCAAAATTGGGCGTCAACTGGATCTTTCTTACGGTTCAATAACACTCTTTCGAAGACTTTCACTAGTACTGAAAGTAGATTGATACTTCTATAGTTCTTACACTTTCCAAGATTTCTTTTCCTTGGTATCGTATTGAGGTATTCTTCTTTCCAGTCTGTTGGCATATGTTTAACTCTCCAAATATTCATGATGAGTGTGTGGAGCACCGTTGCAGTTACTTTTTTATCTGATCTCAGTACCTCACTCACCTGGTAGGCTATCTGGCCCTGCTACTTTTCCACTTCTGATTTGTCGAAAATGTTAATTTTTTTAATTATTGGTGAATAAACATTTACAGAAAGGCCTGTATGTCCTGATTCGATAATCAGTGGTTTTAGTGGAACTAGTCTATTTAAGTCGTCAAAGTGCTTTATCTACCTGTTTTGCTGTTCTTGGATCTCAGCGTTTGGTTTGTCATCATGTTCTTGTAAGGTAGTTCTGGTTAACTGCATTCCCTTGGTAGCTTCTTTGCTATATCATTCAGGTGTCTCATGTTTTCTTCGCTTGCAACCTTCTTTGCTCACATTGATAGGTTTTCCGTTTGTCAGCTCCAATGTTCGTTTACACTTGTTTGTGAGCTTCTACATATATGACCGGTGTCTTGCCTTTCTCTGTTCTTGTTTGGCTGATATTGATTGTTGTCTTCTTGTTCTTCTTTTTGTGAATCTTATTCAGAGTATCAGCAAAAACCTATTCCACATTGTGGTCCTTATTTACCCCAAAATCTACTGATCTGTTAAAATTATTGCTTCCTTATTCCATTTTCAGTTGTTCTCTATGATCAGAACCTATAGAAAAGTGATAAGCTGATAATAATAGGTTCAGACAGAGGTTCTAGTGTCATTTTGATGAGTTTTCGATTGAAACAAAACAAAATCAAATAAATCATTATCTTATTCTCCACAGCCAGTTATTTTTACTTCTTACAAAATATCTCAAATAGTTTAGATAATTTACGAATATGATTGATGTAATCAAAGAAATGGATTAAACGCTTGACTGATTTGATATAAAAGTTATTAAGCAATAGGAATATAGAATGAATAAATATGGATTAATAGATCTATTCTCATTTAAGTGGCATGGTGATATTATCTTCAACTACAAATGCACTCACTATACACTTAGACTTTGATAAAAGTAAATTGTCAAACCTTTTTCATATTTCATAGTTTAACATTACACTGTAACATCAGTTAGAAACTGGAAAGCACTAAACAGTTATTTTATCATAGTATGGAGTAGATAGTCAGTGTTTATGCATGATATCACCGGGAATCGAATTTATAATTTACAGAACTCTTAAAGAGAACTAAATTAGAGACTGTATCCAATAATTTACTTTACTAATATCACCATCATTCAGAAACACTTTGTTGCATGTCAATCAATATTATGCTCCTTAAATGATAACCGCTAAATGTTGATCACAAGTGACTTGATATTAAATGCGATTGGGCGTTGTGGAGATTGTTGAATAACAATTTGATACCATAAATTGGTCTCAATTAGTCAACCATTGACAAAGAGGAAGCATTTGGGTCGTAGATGTGCACTGCTGAAGAGTTCCATACTACGGCGAAATAGCTGTCTAGCACTTCCTGGGGGTCGATGATTGTCTAATCCATAATCACAATTTAAATTTATGTACATAACTTGATGTCAATATAAAACTATGAAAAGTGGACATGATTAATACAGTGAATCAAGAAGTGATGGGCAGACTGATTCAAGATCACGGCGAACACCTGAAAATATCATTATAACGATAGAGCGTGTTCTAGATCTGATTGTTGATAACGAAACCTCGTAATCATTTTGCAAACTTTGAGTTTGTTAAGAAAAATATTATAATGTGAACGTAGAAAGGAAATAACAGTTTACAAAACCCAAACAACGCAAGATGAATATTGCTTTCGGTGCACCGAATGCTGGTGTAAGAAGTCCATCAGAACAGATTTCTTTTCTACTTGTTCCAGATAAGAAATAAAACAAATTCTTGTATTAACCATTAAATGGGTCATTAGAACTTAAGTAACAACTTCTGCTTCACTAGCAGATTTTCTATAAAGGCCGCAATTCAGTAGTATGAATATTTCGTACACATTGCTTCCTTTACTACTTTCAAAGTATGAATATTGTTGTGAAATATCTTTCATAACATTTCCACTTACTATTTCTTCTTTCATATACAATATTCTATAAGAGTATGTCTTTCTTCTCATTACTATTGAAGTAAATAGAATTTCTATTAATTTGTAGTTCATCATGTTATGGTAGTGATATGTGACAACTTGGAATGATGCACATATGTGAAAGGTTCTACGTTGTACATATGTACTGGGATTGTTACATTAATAAGTAGCCTTTTGATGCATAATTATTAAACAAGTCTCCTTTATTAATGCTCGCATTCATTTATATGTTGTCTTTTGATGCTCTTATTGATAAGTAATAGATTGAATTGAGCATTTTTAGCAATTATTTATCTTAGATACTAATTCATTGGTGCTCGCTTGTACTGAATGATACCAATAAAATTACGAGTTATTCCATAGATCTATCTTCAGATGTACAAGAATAAAATAAATTCAAAGCTTTGAAACGCACACTCATTCAAAAATAGTAAATGAGTTGTTCATCAAATAACGACATAATGCAAAAGGTATTGTCAACATGATAAGTAAAATCACAAACTGATGAAAGTGGGAATTCCACCACTGTATACCAGCAGTAGTACTGTTGTAAATGGTTATCCGTCAGATCTGAAGATCCTGTTTTCAATCGACTGGAAGAATCGAGAGTACGCACTGTTGAGAAGTCATATACTAAGACTAAACAGATATGTTGTGCTATATGGTTTCCAACGGTACTCAAGCAGAATTTATCTGTAATAAAGTGTTAAAAAGGTTACAATTCCGATGTAGAATAAGTTTTCCCTGTTTACTAACTATAATATTAATGTTTTGTTGTATCACTTCTCTTTTACATGTGATTGCATTTTAATCGTTGGATAACATTACCATCAAAGAGGTTATTTCTTGAAGAATGTCGATTAGAAGATGGCATTTTTTGTAAAATGGTTCTAATTTTTTAAAAAAGGTGATATTATATAAATTAGAACAACACTTACAAGTGAATGATTTGGTTTTAAATTACATCATTTTTAGACTTTATTTTTAGTGGGTAATCATATTTATCGACAAATATAGGAACCCATCAATACAATCAATGAAATGGATAAGTTTATTGTTTCATGTATATATGTACCTATTCAGAAGTCTTTCCGGATAACCTACTTCATTTAGCATAAATGTTACGTTATGATATCATCGGATCAGTTGTTTTCTTTTGGCATTGTTAATCAAACATTTAATATGATTCTTTCTGTATAGAATGGATGAGTCTGTTGACATACAATGGAACACTTTCTATATACTCTATTGCTTATGTGCATATCTTTCTGTGTGTTTAATTAGATACTCAGAATATGCAGTGTATTACTTAGAGATTTATTCTCACTTGTAAAAGTGATTGTATTCAGTACATTGTAAAACTGCTTAGTTGTTCTTCTCTTATTGAAGGTAATGAAGATGGTAATTGATATAGCGACAGATAAAGGAAAGTTAATTAATACTCTACTTGAAAGGTCTACTTGATAATTTTGCTATGAAAAATATAAATTCGTGTTGTTGGATGACGAACCTATCTCTATTTTAAGAAGTTTTTTTCATAATATGCTATTAAAGACAAAATAAACTTTTCATTGTGTATTACAAGAGATACCATACATTTGTTGTTCCGCTTCATGTTCACCAGTCTAGAAATGAAATTAAAAACAAATTGACAATTCCATGGAATGGAGGAATATACAAAACTACAACTGAATGGAAGAAAAGTTTTCATCTTTGAACATTAAGTAACCTATGAAGTTGTAATGCCTGATTGAAATTTTTGTCCAAAGAAGAACGAGTAGATTTACAAAACTTGGCCGCCGAGTATCTGTAAAACATATGAATAGAATATACATTTGTATGCAATCTCAGCAAATAAAATTAAAGAAGTTCCAATGTTTTGCTGGACAAGCTAGTTCGAGCTCCTTGAAGGAAATATAGCTGTAATGTGTTAAATCCAGTAGGTTAAATGAAATTATAAATGTTCAGTGCAAATATTTGTTTATATCAGGTAATCCGCAACATTTTTTATTATTTTCAAAAAATACCGTATTCAGCAATCTTGAATGAGTAACTATTGAGAAATTGCACTGCAATCTTCAGTAAAGAATGAACGTAACTGTCAATAATGAACATAGTATGTGTAAAACAACTCAGAATAGCAGATGATAACTGAGATATAATGTAGGATAGAACTTAAAATGAAATCTTTAATGAAGATTATACTCAAATGGTTAATGAAATCTTTGTTATTCACACTGAGATTCAAGTTCATTACTGTTATTATATAGATTGAATGAAGCCAAAATAACTCACTTATTGTTATGTTGGTCGATTCTAGAAAAATAACCGACTTTCAGAACTAAGTTTTAGAAGAATAATTTAGCTGTTTTAGTTATGTGTAGATACTTTATTTCTATCATTATTATGTCATTGTGTCCTATCCTTACGTTTAGCATATTAACTGTTAGTATAATATTTCCCACTTGTAAACTATAGCTAATTGATTGTGTAGACGTTACCTCAATTTACTGCCGCTGTCTCCTTTTTGTATTAGTGTTTCTAATTGGCTGACTGCGTGGTCTGGTCTGGAACGCTTGAAATATAATGTGATTTGTTTGATTGATTCATTGGCATATGTTCACTGAATTTCAACTTGGGACAAAGTAGCCATCAGGCAGATATACAAGTGTTGTCACTGTAATTTCGCGTACACTAAATCATATCGTGACTTCTCATTATAATAGCTTTCTGATGCTATAACATAATCACTTAATGACCACGTTAACACTGATTGATAAAACAGTAACAATAATTGTTTGTCGACTACTCTAAACTCTTTCTATCTCCATCTCCTAAACCTACATCAAAAGAAGAACACCCACTCCCATCATTTTGTGAAATATCGAGACGATCATCTATTATCTTTGGTGATAACTGTGTCATTCTCGAAAAGTTTGAACTCCATCGTTGACGAATACAAGCAACTGAATAACTTATAATTTCAAACGATTTATACCACCACAAAAATATGATCTTTTATCGTCAATATAAGTAGATGAATATATGGCTAACAGCAAGGCTTATTAGACGGTGTAACAATCACATCTACTATGTTGCTAAAACTACCACTACTACTACTACTTCTACTAACTCTATTAATGCTACCACTAAATACAAGCAAATGGGACCTGAGATGAAATCTTCTTTCCAGAAAAAAAAATCAAAAAGTAACTATTTTCGCGAAGTACATACATATAGGTATTTCATGAATTAATGTGCTAAATCAATACACAGACTGGTTATCTTTGATTTTGTCAGATAACTACATAAATATGATACATGTGGGTATGGCGAAAGTTATCAGTAGCGTACAGTATTCCCTGATAATGTTTGTATGTATCTGCGTAAAAACTGACTGCACCTGCTAGATACAACGCATTCATCAAGTCCAATGATTAAAGTTAATGCCTTAGAATGAAGAGAAGTTTATTTCATTATTAACTAAACTTAAAATAGGTTATTTGATGGTAGAGTAGTCCATTGGTAAACATTTAATTCAGTGAAACTGGATGACTGGTTTAGTTTTCTTAAGACAGAATAACAACTACCTTAAAATAGTAACCCCTTGGTGATGAATCTCAAGCTTAAAAAACTGCATGTAACTACTCAGTATACTTTATCCATTCATTTAATTCTGTTTTGTTTTACACTAAGTAATATTTTTCATGCATAATAAAGTTAGAATTCGCAAGTTCTAAGAGACCAAGAAAACAATAGTATTAAAAATGTCTATAGCAGTGAATACAAAAAATACTTTATGTTATAGACAAATGCATCTATAAATCTGCTGTATCTGTTAAAGCAGTTACGTTGGCAGAACTGAAAGACGGGCCTACATTTGATTCCAATAACAGACTTCGTACAATCCTCGGTTGGAAAGTACGAAAATATTTAATAGTGTCATCTCATGACGGCTTAGTGATAGGTGGCACGCGATAGATACTTTAAAATCTTTCAAAGTGATTAATAAACAACCAGCGTTAACTTTTTAAAATTAGCCGAAGTTAGATACCACCAAGCTTCTGAAACAAGACCTTTGTATTAGGATGGATTTGTGTATTTCCATTGATTTGTTATAGACTGAAGCTGGTCTGTTTCTGTTGTTATATGTGCATCCTGAATGGATTATTTCGATATAACGATTATTCACAAGTATTATTTAAGTTGGATTCCACTTGCCAGTTACAATCCAACTTAAATAAGACTTCTGTATACAAAAGAACTAGTAGTCAATCCCTATCTTCCATATTAATTATCCGATTACATCACTCGGTTTCTGTTCCCTTCAAAGCGTTCCACTTATTTCGATTACATCATCTTTAAATCCTTTCAGCTTCACAATCTCAACTTTGAAACTAATTCAATATTCACTAGCATCTAGCTCTCTATTAAGCAATCAGTCAAAACTTTAACTTTTTATTTATTTTAACTTCTTTCTGATCATTCTAGTGTT
The DNA here is from genome assembly GCA_025215515.1 of Schistosoma japonicum. Taxonomy (NCBI): domain Eukaryota; kingdom Metazoa; phylum Platyhelminthes; class Trematoda; order Strigeidida; family Schistosomatidae; genus Schistosoma; species Schistosoma japonicum. The sequence continues at coordinate 15,186,340 of CM046066.1, forward strand.
TTCGCTTACTAAGTAGGTTTTTAAGTGCAACATTTACACTTCAGTTCTATGAACGTTTCTTGCATCTTCTATTCATCATGACCGTTTCGTAGATGTATTTACTTGTAAGTATGTTAAATTTCTATTTTACTTCTAAAATATTCCATGTTGTAAGTGATAGCTGATGTGAACTGAATGAAATAAACTGAATTATGTTCTTTTGCTCAAATGTTTGTTCTTTCTGTCAACAATAGATAGTGTTTACTTAAGTATGAAACGGTATAGTTGTTCTACGTTTACGTTTTTAAATGAATCACAAAATTAAAATTCTATACTTAGTCAACGGTACAGACATCTAAATCACACTGCCTTCTGGGTTATATACTATGTTACTTTCACATTAATAAGTCTTGTATTCTACTTTGTAAAACATGTGTCCGATCACTGAAGAAGTACTCCACTCCCACTCTCAGTACTGTTTGTATAAAGGATAAACTCGGACTCGAATCTGTCCAACGTCACTTTACATTTCGTATATCGAGTGATTATGCCTTAGACTATAATACTAGATGCGCCAAATTAAGTCTAGACTTATCATAGAAGCGGTGGCTTAAATGAAATCTAATTTTCTTATTAAAAACATCAAATAAATTGGCTTTTACATCTTTTGATGTAATTCCTTCACAAAATTCAGCCTCAAAAAAACAAAACTACCACAATCTAAATCCACCTTTTACATAACATAACAAATAAATTCGCAAGAATCTTGAACAAGTTTTGATAAATTATTCACGAAACAGATTAGCTGACTTCATTTATACAACACATTGGTAGTCTCTTCTCTCCCAGTGCCTGAATGGAAATATCGCCTACTCTGCTGGAGAAATAATTGGAACTTTAAGTGTGTAAACACTCATAGTTCAATACACTTACCTAACCTAACTTCATATTAATCCTGTATACTCCTGATAATTTTTATTAGTTTATTTGGCAAATCTTCATGAGAAATGCCAGAGTAAGCACTTTGTCTGTTCAGTTCATTAACTCTTGCATATATTTTTTTTCTCTTATTCTGTGCTATTCAGTTTTTATTTACCATCTAGTCTCAGATGATCGGGTATAAAACCTTAACAGAATTCATCTATGCTGCATTGTTTATTTCTTTTCTTTGCATCATGGATCTTAGTCCCCTTGCAAAAGAAACATATTGCGTCTTATATGACATGGTTTAGTTTTGTGATGATTCGTTGCTGTCACTAAATGTTTTCGTATGCATATCAACCTGAAGACACTATTTATTTTTTGTTGACAGTCATGTAGTTATACGATATTATTGTTAGCAATAATTATGCAATCATTATACTACTAACTCAGATGTTTGTGCTTTCGACCAACACTGTTATTCTTCGAAGTTCTTAACATCTACGTATATGCCGTTCTGTCTAAGTAACTATCTATAGTAGTGACTGCGAATACTGTTCACTCATATTACATCTAAGATTTTATTCACGCCTGTAAATTGGTGCGTATTGTGTATTTAATTTTGCATTGCATTATTATTATTACTATGATGTGTTTTCAGTGACGTTTCCAAACTGTATTATTATTACTGTTATTGTTAAGACATGAGGTACTTTCTAGTAAATCCCCATATGGGAAATCTTTTTTACTTTTATTTATATACTCATTTGTTCAAGATTTATGTGTTGTCATGTTTAATTTCTATAGCATTATGATCAAGTCTGTAAATTAGCGCGAATTCTGTACCTATGTATATTAAAGAAATCACTCCTTTGATGAATTATTATAAATAACTATAAGTGAGTATTATGTATCTGATTGACTTAATGTTAAATGTTTAGAAGCAAACAACAGTTATGCAATAGTTGGTAATCGTCAATGTAATAGAAAGAAATTAATGTTTATCATTGGATGTAAACGTATTTCATATATAGTTGTATTGTTGATCTGAAGTAAAAAATAGTTCAATGATTATGGATTTGATTTCTACATTGTTTTATACAGTGACAGTCTTGTTTACAAGACACTAGAATGACACACATGTTTAATGCATCCTAGTGATTACCCCTTATGAAAGTTTTCAGTTAAGTGATTTCAATAAATAGCTTGACGTTGCACAAAAATAAATTATGATGACGTTATGACTATTTTCTATCGATTCAAATAAAATACACTGTCGAACTACAATCAGTTCAGAAATACAAACAATTCTACAAGCTTTCTTCAACAGTTAAAGTACAAATCATTTTAAATGTGTTGCATATTTGAGTCGTTCTCAAAGATTATCACCTATTCATATGATAAAACATCTATTCAAAGTACCTGGTACGTGAATGATATGCCATTACGTTATTTAATGTGGTAACCGATAATCAATATAATGCCCTGGACTCTGATATGATACACGTCAATATTCATCAATATAGAGAGGGTTCAGAAGTTCTGAGTGAATTGGTGCTGTTCCAGAGATTCGCACTTGCTTGTCATACTCAAATATAATATAGTACTATGATAAAAAAAGATAAGTAATAATGATATTGATTGAATGCCAAATCGGTTGAGATAGCAAATCATCACCGAATAAGGTGATTAGGATATGTACTACGTTTTAGCAGACAAAGCCTACCTCTTTTATGATGATAGCTATTGTAGTTTGAAAGACAGTCAGGAGTAGGTAAGCTGAAATATTTCAATACTTCATGAAGTCATTCATTAGTAATCTGAGCTGTGTTGCTGGAGGTACAAACTCATCTGATTGGGGTCTGGGAAATAACTACAATTGCAGTTGAAGGCATCAAGTTAAGTGGCTATGAAATGACTTCGATATAGAAGATGTATTTAATCCTTATTATCCTATGAATTCATTTTTCCAACCGTTAATCGAATGCTGAATTCAACAAATCATGTTATCTATGATCCATCACGTTACTGCATGAAATAACCGTGGTTGACAACATAAAACATTGAATTCTGTATGATTTAGCGTATCCACTAACCCTTCGGGGATCGAGAACAGTACCGCCAGACGTCGTAACAAACACTTATCATTAAGATCAGTGAGTAGGCATTCAACTGGTTTTCTAAATTCGGTTAATTTGTTGTATCAATCCACCTAGTGAGCCAATGCTTCTATCATGACCTAGTTGAACCATATTAGTAATAGCTTTTGACTGTAACTTGAAGATTTGTTACCAGGAAGTCCATATCGATTGTTATTAATAAGTCATGTGAAAATTGTTGAAGTTTTATATCTTAGTTGAATAACCATTGTAAAACAGATAGCAAAGTACAGCTATTTTATCCTATTATATTACAACTTGACTGAAATTAGAAATGCAACCGACTAGATACCGTATCAGCAATCTAAAGTTTATCCGTACAACTCAGGAGTTAAATGACCTGGGTCAGAACCTTGGTTAAGTTGTGGTGCAGAATTTAATATCAGGACAAAACATCAATCTGTTGATACCTGGTTTTCAGTTACTAAGAGAAAAGAAGAATAAACAATTCAATTTGTGTTATGGTCAGAAAATTTATTTCTTGTTGTTGAGGTAACTATACACACATACACTCAAGCGTCCGCACACATAAACGCACATAACGTATGTGAGTAATAAAAGAAGAACAGTTACTAGTAGTTATTTTATATTATTATTCAATTGAAGGTAACTGTCTGGATAATTAAGGTAGGTGGGGGAAGGGACAGGGAAACATTAGTGAAATAGGAGGAAGTCGGAGGAGTCAAAGGAGGAAATCATCGAATTCCAACTGAAAATAATAAGCGAAACAAAAAAATATACTAAGTTTTGTGGAAGAAACTGTATACGAAGGAACAAAACATTCGGACTAAATAACAGTAATAATCTGTATGAAAGTATAAAAAACACAGTAACGATATTACTAATTGATAAATGTTTTCAGTAGTAGTAGTAGTAGCAATAAAAAACCCAGATTAAACAGACAAGTACAAAAGAATGAAACAATACAATCGATCACCACAGGAGAGCAGTAGTAATTTCAGTGCAGTATGCCATTGGAGGGAATTAGATAAAAACATACAAACAACCACTAATGTATCAGGAAACTAAGTGAAGGTTAAGAAGACTGAAGAAGGAAACTTATCAGTGAATCTACTTTAGTGTTACATTTAGCCTAAAAGTATCACGATGAAGCATCAAACGCAAACACAAATAAAATTTCTCATCCATTTGTTATTTTTTCTAATGAATATAAAAAGTACAAAAACAGATCCAGAAAGTATCAAGAAAAAGAAGAAGGAGAATATTTTGATGCAGTGCAAAGTGACACTGGAGGTGATAATGACAGCTGATTAACAGGAACTAATTTTTGTAAAAAGAAATAAATCAAGTATTTTTTTTTCTTTTTTTTTTTAATAAACCATAAAACCTGATCATATACACAATACACGTCTAAGATTTTAAAGAAGTGTACAATCATACTTAACTCTTTTCATACATTAGTATGTATAGTTCAGTAGGTTTTAAAATGTACTACTCATTTAGTAGTATTAATCACTGTAGATATCATTATAGTAATAGAAAGAAGAAAAAAAACAAAAACCAGTCTAAAATAAAACATCAGTCTATTGTACATTTCAACAGTTTCACTTAACTCTAGTGATTCTCTATTACTTTCTAATGATAATGATAATACAATTGTTAATGTAATAAACAAGAGGAAATAGTTAATGATAATAATTGAAGGAATAAAACAAGTGAAACATTTGAAAACAAATTGTAACTGATTGTATTTATGAATACAAAAGAAAAATAACAACAACAACAAACAGACAAACAAAATGATGATCAATTTCCAATGTATTTGTTAATGTATTAGTACTAGTATTGTTTTATCATGATTAGTCTTTTACTAGTAAGTAGAATATTGTTGTCAATTCATGAATATCATGTTTTTTTAAAAAAAAAAAGTAGAATTATGTAGATACATACAAAAACAATGGTGATAAACTACATTATATAACCGGTAGATATGCAAATAATGGAAGAGATATGAAAACAACATGATGATGATGATGATGATGACGATGATGATGATGATGTGAAGTATGCATATACGTACTAAAATATCAAGAAAAATAAGTAGAAGAACAAGAGGAATAGGGAAAAATCTACACACACACACACACCTTACATATACATTCACAAGGACAAATAGGTATATGGAGATATTTTTAATTTTAAAAAAATGTCTACATAAAACTGTACATAATATCAAACAATGAGATAATATACCAAACATTGTGAATATATTCAATGTGCATCAAGAATTCACTGATAAATCACATTCATAAAAGAAGACATAGTTACAATGTAATACAGAAGAAAAATGAATGGTCAACATAAAATTTCAAAATTTTACATCTAACTATTTTCATATGATCTTAAAACATTAAGATACTATTACAATACTGTACTGTTAGATTAATACTGTTATTCCAATTGAGTAGAATGATGTCAGTTAGTAATAACAATAATGATGATGTAACGAGTTTATAACAATCACTATCAACATATTCATCATCATCATCAGCAACAACAAGAACAACAATAAACAATAACAGTAGTTGAAAAAAAAACCTAACCAAAGAAAACAATTAAACAAAAGGTAAACGGAGACAAAAAAATATTTTCAGACAACATTCCTTTCTTCAACTCAACAAAACTGGTTTGCATTAAACACACATATGTGTACTCTTTTCTGAAGTCTGTTGCATAACTTGTCTTGGCCAAAGTAGAACTTTAAGATCTCATTCGCTTATTACTATTATTATTATTATTATTATTATTAGTAGTAGTAGTAGTAGTCGTATTAGTTGTTGTTGTTGTGGTATTAGAAATGTGTATGGGTAGAAAAAAAGTTCAAAAGAGTAAACAAATGACATTTTTCTGTAAAAAATACTAGATAGACACATGATTTTTATAAACAAAGACAACTAGTAAATTTAGAATACTTTAAAATTTGAAAACATAAACAGACAATACCACCTAAAAATTCCGCGCCAAGTTAATGAGAACATTCAATGATAAGATACACATACACACATATACATAAGGAGATAGACAAAATGAGCAATTGATTTTCACAAATTCATTGATTATGTAATACCAGTCAACTGGTATTTACAGGTCAACCAAGAGTAGTGCACTAGAAATAGGTGGAGAAGAATATTATTGTTAACACTATTAGTATAAACTGAGTTAAAGAAAAAGAAAGTTATATTGTCACTTCCATAAGGTAATGCTTTGATGACAGACACAGATATGTCTAACCCATCATTTAACTAATACTGTTCTTTTTCTAAACACTTTTATTCCGAACATTAATAACCATCTACATGCCATGTCTCAATCGCAAAAGTTGCTATTGTTTCCAAGTACACATGGGAAGTAGTAGAGGTGGGGATGAGAGCATTAATTAATGTCTACTCCACATTCAATAGTTATATAGTAACTTTTATTCTTTTACACCAAAATGCTCAGAGAATGAAAAATATGAACAAAATAGCCGAAAATGAAAACGAATGAACGAGGAAAGAAAACGATAAACAACAACGCCAAAAACAACATTAAAGAATGAGGAGAAAAAGAGAATGAACAATATCACCAGCCAAAAACAGAGATAAGCGAAAGGAATACACACAATGTCTAAATATGTATATATGTTTACATATCTTGCTGTTAGTGTTGCAAACGATGAATTCAGTTATCTAGTTCATATGTAAATTGATATTATGGAAGCATTGATGATAGAAAAAATTTACTTATTAGATGCTGTTTTTGCTCTTGCATGTGGTGATGAAGAACTAGTTAGATCAGTTTTATACAATTTTGTGGTGTCGGAACTCGATGGTTGATTATGCTCACTAGATGATGTGCTTATGGTGAATTGAGCAATGGACTTCGATAACTTACTATCATTTATACTATTGACTCGTTTCTTATCATTACCGTCGTTATCATCATCGTCAGAGGAACGTTCTTCACAAATTGACGGCGGTCTTGGCATTGGGTTCTGTGATCCAAGTAATGAATCATCATTATTACTTTCTTCAACTATTGGACTATGATCAATAGTGATTAAGTTCGAATCAACAATTTTAGCTTCAGTTTCATCTGTATTATTATTTGCTGAAGCTAAATATGGCCAACATCGTTTTGAATTCATATCTAAATGTGGTGGCATACGTTCATTAACTTTATCAAATGCTTTTGCTTCTTCAAAGCATTGAATTTTGTGTGGAGTCCATTTGCCAGAAACAGCTAGATAAAGACAGAATAAAACAGAGGAATATATAGATACAGATAAAAATGTATAGTGGAGATAAGTTTATGGCTATCAGCAGAATGAAAAAGATATGTAGCGTCTAATTTTGGATGATGCCTGAATGAAGGTTGATGTTCACACTGTGATGCGATCTTATTACCTATCACTTAGGACGCCTATCAGTTATCTACTAAGTAACTCAGCTCAGAAAGTCACTAACTTATTCAGTGGGTATATGGCTATGCACATATGTAAGAGTTTGATATTATGAGCTGCAATTAATTAACATATATTAGTATGCATCCATCCTGAGCAAATTACCTATATCTACAAAGTTGAATAAATTAAAATCACAGCCAGCAGTGAAATCCAAGATTTCAATAAAACTTGTAACTACAGGCAATCTACCAGGGATGTACATATACCAATGATTAGATTCAGTGCTTGGTATACGATCTGGTGTAAGTAGCTGGAAATAAACACTGCATCATTCAGGTTTTGTGGCAGTCAGTTTCGAATCTTGACAGGACTGATGCCCGTTGTTCGATTCTAATCCAGATCAAGAAGTTTTACAATCTGAGTGTCTAGCACTAAGCTATTCTGGCAATGATTGACTTTTTCTAGAGTTGGGATATTTACATAGAATGACCACATGATGTCGAATTATTCAGACTAGCGTAATCAAATCGCAACTCTTCCGAATAGAAAAAAATCCAGTTAAACAACCGTTAAAACTAGAAAGAACCGTGAAACCACTTTCTCTGTCCATATAACTCTTAAGTAGAACACACCTATGAATTTGCTGGGAACCAAACCTAGACCCTTGAAGTAGTTTAGAGACTGAATTATATTTAGATCACTGAGTTGGCTCTAAATGGTCCACATTTCTAGCTTCAAGCGAATCATGTTGCAAAACCATAATCAACTACTGTCAGTGATGTCTATTACACACACCAACATGGTTGAACTATACTAGTCCCATCATCTTACTATAAATTATTAAATTTTTAACAAAGTCAATCACTGGTGAGTGCGTAACAGATCGTATGCAACTTGATATGCAGAACTAATAACTTGGATTAAGTTAATGTTACGTTTACTAATTAAAAAGATATGATATCCCATGTTTCATACATACTGGTAATCATAAGCAGTATGTACATTCAACTTTCAGGATTCCTAAAAGCAACAAACATTACCAAATAGTTTTGAGACGCTTCTCCAATTAACTTCATAAACGGAGTAAAGTAAGCAATTTCTAATTCAAAAAGGAATATATCATCCAATAACAAGGTCGGTTGATAAAATTAAGAAAAAAAACGTAACTGCACACTGGTTTTGTCTTTTCTAACTTGTTCAGAAATCAGGTCCATATGTAGCGTAACGTTGATACGTTACGTACATTAAATAGCCTAGGTAGTGACCTCCTAGTCAAAGTTTAAACTTCACATACGATTATAGATTATTGAACGTTAAACGGAAACAGAAAGTATTGATGTAAAAAGAAGTTTACTTTTAAGTTTGTGTTACAGAGCTACAGACGGTTTTGGAATATTGTTATCTCTTAGAGAAAGCGATCAAAATTAACAATGAATTTAAATGTTGATGGTTTTGTAGACATCGGTATTACACTAGTCGTGACTTCACACTATAAATCCATAAACATTCTGAAGTTAAACACTAGTTAACTGATTATTGTAAGTAAATTGAAACTGTTTTGTGAAAATAGGTATTAAGTTTAATTGTTCACATTCGTCATGGATGCAGTTCAGACTTGTTGAGATTGAGACAGTTACCACCAATAACAATGGACGATCATCGATATATATATATATATATATATATATATATATATATATATATATATATATATATATATGATGGAAGTAGGAATTCTACTATTAAAAGCTCGTCAGCCAAATGATACAGAAGGTTAAGCGTTTATTAACGTGAAAATCTCAGGTTGGATTCTTTGGTGAAATTAAGGGTGCGCACTGTTACAGAAGTCCCATACTAAGATGAAACAGCTGTCCAGTGCTCCTTGGTTTCCACTGATACCCAACTAACATCAATCTGTGGTAAATACTAAAAATTAAACTTAGTAATAAATCTGTCAACAATTCAATTACATTAAAGACGTTACTAGTGACCACTGATTGTATAATTTATTTCTAGTCATTTTTGGTCTCTATGCAGAGGACTGTACTATAAGTTATGTGTAACTACTAATTCCTTTATTGTGATAGGCATGACAAAATAAACAGCTCTTGAGAAGAGCTGGAAAGAAAAGCCCTGGACACAGTTGGTTGGAGAATGCTGGTCGGTGGCCTATGTTCCATGTCGGGCAACAGGGATTGATTGATTAATTGGTTGATTGACTAATTCGCTTCTTTACAAATTTCATGTCACTTACAATTTGAACCGATACACTTTAACGATGTGCAATAACCAGAAAAAGAAATTCACGTAGTTAATTACACACTATAAATGGTGTTTCGTAATATGATGATATTGATTTTATGAAACTAGGTAGACTGGGAGAGATACGCTTAATGGTAACGTTACTATCAGTAAACCACAATACTCTAACATTCGATTGAACAAGAATACAAATAATTAAACAATAATACCGTACAATCGTCAATAGGTCACTTTGTTAATCTGGTCAGTATGTGACATGAACGAGGCAACAGTAAATAGTGAACATTGAAACAATATACTGAATAATGTAAAATTGTATATACGTTTTTAAAGGGCGTACAAACATATACGTAAAAGAGAGGGACAGAGGAAAATGATTTCCTGTAAAGCTAATCTCTATCTTTCATGGTATGAAACATTGGCAGAATAATCAGATTATTTCAATAATCTGATCAATACGTTCTACGAGAATGAGAGAGAAAGAGCCAGGAAGATAGAAAGTTTAAAGATCCGATTATTGTCCTTGTTTATATCATCCCATTTACTATAGTTTAATACTTGATGTTTCTTGTATAATTATCACTGTCTGACCTTAAATTTTCAAAGTGAAATAATTCAAAAATTGAAGAACATTATCAACAATCAGTTTTAAAGAAAAGAGGCGTATGGGGAGACAATTTTATTAATGACTTAAACTGTTTAATTTTGTAAACTGAGTAGAAATTAGTTAACCCTGAGTATTTTTAATTCATCTGTGAGGTACAGATTGATGAACTTGATTTCGAACCATATTTTCAGCGTGATAACTGGTAATACAACTCGGTTGTCTAAACTGAAGTAGACAAACGGGTAATATCGTTATACAAAGGTTTTGACAGTGATTAGATCTATTGACCATGAAAGTTATTTCTGAAGTCATGTATGTAGACAACATTCCATCACACTCTGGATAAATAATTCATTGGAAGATTCTAAAAACGTTACCTAACATATACACATAATAAGAAAAAAATAATTAACAAAAGTTCACGTCTATTTACACACAGTTCAATCACTTGGATGTCGAAAAATAACTTGAACTAAACAACGACTGAAAACCATGAAACACTCCTAAACAGCTACTGCATCCTAGCATAGAACTTCTCGATTGTACTATGAACCCATACTTTCACTGCTAGTAGAGTCTAGGACAATGAATGTTAGACGCAAACGATTAGCATTTTGATTACTGAATCATTAGATAAGGTCAATTTGTGGAATCTAGTTTTGTTATGGTCGGAAGTACGTGATGGTATTTGTAATGAAGTTAATGCCATAAAACTAAAATACTGGTCAATTGAAAATACTGTTTGTGACGTAAAAGAGAGAAATGTTTTCAAGATCCAATTTCGTCAAAGTATCATAATTTAAATATTCACCAAAATGCAAACGTTTGCAGATGGTTTTCTTCACAAAATAATATTGGTTAGACAATCATTATGAAACAAAAAATTAACACTAGAGAACTGCCTTGTACAAATCCATTGATTTATTGCATAATTTTCAGATGATGATTTGCAGCTTATAAGAGTGTTTTGTTAACTAAAATGGTGTTATCCATTAAACATATCTGTTACTTGATAACTTAGTTATATAATAACAATCACGTTCAGTATGACTACAACCTTCTAACAAATTGTAATATTCATGTAATAAATAAAGATAGTAGAGAACAAAGCAAGAAAGAAAGTAGGAAAGAATGTAAAACGAAAAGGAGAAAAATCAACAATGAAATAAGGTCACCTAGGATAAATCCATCATGCTTGATAATTGACAGTGGACTTAATTAGAATGTCAAGAAATTGATTACATTGCTATATATATATATATATATATATATATATATATATATATATATATATATATATAGGCACTCCCGTTGAACAGTGAGATCCTCTCTCTGTGACCTAATTAGCAGAATAATAACAGGAGGGAGAATAGTAAAGGAAAAGAAAATATGTAAAGCAAACGACATGAAAAACCAACTAACTAGCATCTACATATGCATATACTTCATTCTTGTAATATAACAAATTCTTTGGATACAAATCCGTTATGGTAAAGAGATAGTATGAAGTAATAATCGATTGTATTTTTGGGTAATGTGAAGATTGTTGGGATTGTTAAATTTTCACATGAGAAATTGGATTGAGTTGGAAAACGGTGAAAAATTAGTTAGATATTTAGTTCTGGTGTAGAACTCACCAGTTATGCTCATTCATGTTTTCTTCAAAGATAGAACCCTTCATGCTTTACATTAAGAGATCAACATTAGACTACTGAGCTGAAATCTAATATCCTACAATAATAAATTCAGCAAGTTTACAATATCGTATTGGAATAAAAGTAAATGAACCTATATGCAGTAGGTTAGCATGCTTTTCTGACGAGCGACAAAACGGGGTTTGGATTGACCATTCTTAATCTTATCTTTCACTGTACTCTTAAGAAAAGTAGACTTCGTGTATTGAAGTAGGCGGTTATTGGATATACGTTAATGAACATGAAGTTGAAGAACATTTAAATATTTCAAGTTTTGGTTACATTGTAGTTCAAGTCACAAACACGACGAAACATATCTACTGGAATCGATTGCTAATCACAATTCATGTTATAACTGATGTTTAAATTCTTTCATAAGTTAAAACTATGGATGCAAATCGTAATGTCTTCATTCTTGTTCTTCATTCAATTTACGACTTGAATAGACAATGATGATTACTTTTTTTTTCTCTTGACTTTTATTGACATAATGTTGAAGTGATGCATGCAAGCATTCTAGCATAAATACAAAGGAGCTACACTACTACTACTACTCACTTATTCAATGTTGATTTAATCTTTATTATTAAATCATCTTTTATTTATCCATCTATCGGTTTATTCATTCATGCATTCAATTTGACAACATTGAATTAATATAACTTCATAGAAAAAGCAACTAGTTGATTATAATCAATTGTTTTTAATTCTCTTCTGTTCAATATGAGAAGAATATGTAGTAAGAGAAAAAGATTAAAGAGTTTCAATCATTTTGCTTTACTCATATTATTAATGCTTATTCTCTACCTCTCATCCCTCCTCCACTACCTCAATCTCCATCTCTCTCTACCTTCCATTATTCCATTTAATATTTATCCTTACTTGTGCTAAAGTAAACTTCAACATTTTGACATATCTACTATAGTAAGCCAATCAAATACAGACATACATGATGTATTAATGCAAATGATAGATAAAATACTCAATTGAACAATATTGAACTAGATAATAATGAGCAATTCAACAAACAATATATTTAGGGACTTATTTTTCGGACGGGATCAATAAAAGCTTCAAGAAATAATAGCAATAATAACGGGTTAACTGCTGATAGAATTAAACATGTTGAGGAACATTTGTACCTAAGCTGGATGTCTGTTTCAGTACAATTAGATTATCTAAGTTGGGTAATATAAATGTAGGCGTATCTACAATCTATGGATCTATATGACAGAGAACAATTAATGGTATAGTTAAAAGTCAACTGAATAAAATAGAAAACGGGAATAAAAAGATGTATTTAGACAGTTAATCAGTGTTAAGGCCATCTGAACAAACTGACGTATTACTTGTGAAGTATTTGTCACAGGGCCATTGAAAACCATGAAACACTGGACAACCGTTTCGTCGATATACAGAGTTCCTCAGTAGTGTGTACGCACAACTACATAGTCATCAGGCTACACACTCAATGCATGGTATTCAGACTATTGAGTTCTTCTACTGTCCAACTGTAAATCTAATAAAAATCACCGGCATAATGCTCTTGACAATTAAACATTCATTGTTGGAAATAAACACTTTGCATTCGACTCCGACCGGAGTTGTAGAAGCTCGCTACTACTTAGGAGTCCCATACTAGAACAAAGCAGTTGTTCAATGCTTCATAGTTTTTAATTATGCCCAGCTGTGATCACCAGATGATGAATATAAACAAATTAAAACCAGTCTAAAAAAGCCACTTTAACTCGTGAAATAAACATTGAACAATTCAATTATACTTGAAGTGAGTACTGATGTCGCTTATTATGACAGTAAAATATTGACAAATAAATCAACTATCATATAGAACTAAATATTTCCAAAATAATAATGGAACTTTGTATATAGAAAATGCTTCTTTAACTAGATTTCAATCATCCTTGAAAGAAATGGATTATTATTCACATTCATAAGGATACACAGAGTTTACATAGAATGATATTCCAGTACTGAAGAAGATGAAAGAACCATCGTCACTGTAAGATTCAAAACGTAAGAATAACTGATCTAGAAAAAACCCATATGTGACTTCCTTAAAGTGTTTAAAACGAAGCTTTAAATATTAGCTGATGTATATATAGATAAAGTAATGTTTCTAGAAGGTAGATTTGAAATAACTGTAGTAGCGATGATAGCAAGAAAAACTAAACATTGAGAATGTTTCGAAAAAAGTGATGTTAAGGTATATATGAATGAATACTAGAACCTAAGATCTAGAGGAAGACAGAGAATGAGTGCATCTGCATCAAAGTGATGGACTTCCAGGAAAGTTATGTACATCCTTATCGATGAATTGTGGTTACTATGTAAACCCCGAAAAGATGGTTTGCATCTACTGAAACCAGATCGGTGGTTACCAAATCTAGTTTCGACCATTCCCAGCTTGCATCTAACTTGTTTCTATTCTACTCATCATCGCGTGTCTAACACGATGTATTTGCATATAAATACACTCATACATTCATACAAATATTATGGACATTCACAGATAGTACGAATGATAAATACAATAACTAAGCTCACTAACAAATTTAAGGAGTTATAATCACTGTGTGTGTTTGGTGTATACAAACGTCATGTAAACAGTAACACACTGAACCTACAGTGTGCGAACAATTTTGTATACTTCAAGCATAGGTGGTTGTAGGTAGCCATTAGGGAAACCCTTTCAATACACGTGTTGCACTAGTTAGTGCTCATCAGTTAGGCATACCTAGTCTTGTAAGAAATGATACTCCATTTACGATTCATGCCCAGACTAACCAAGCTTCCCAGTTTGAGGTGTTACCATTGGTCTATTCTAATAGCATCATTTGAGAGTTATTGTTAATAATATTATAAGTGATATGCTACTACTGGCTACAATACTGAATAACTAATAGTAGTACACATAATACTTGACAAGTTGGATGCAATACAATTCATACCAACCATTAATACATATGTGAATACAAATTATCTTACAACTTTAGTCAAAACATTTATTAAATAACGTAAACCACAACAAGTCTAAAAGTTGAATACGAACTGGTTGTTCGAAACAATGAACGAATTTTTGATTAATCAAAGCAGAAATCGCGTTATTCTATTTATGCATCATGAAAGTACACAAAACAAGTTATATATATATGACTACAAAGTAACTCACAAAAACAAAACATCATTATTTATCAGAAATCTGTAGTTCAGGTCATAAAAACAAAAAATAACATAATAAATATAAAACTGTTTAATTATCATAGGTATATTTATTTGGAATGCGTTTGTTTCTACCGTTGAACTTGTTAAGGATTGGATTCCAATAAATACAACTTCAATTACATGTATATAGTTGTTTTGAAGTAATTCACTTACGATGCACACATAGCAACGAAAACTGATCAATTTCAGTCTCCTTATCATAATTAATAAGACACAACTACTGTACAAATTATGCATACATACCTGCTGCACAAATGTATCCGTTTGGATTTCACAGCTCAGTAGAGGATGATATGAATAAATTGAGTTCGAGTCCCAGTGCAAACATAAATAACAGAACGTAGGTATATTTAGCTTACAAGTCTTTAATAAGAAGAAACATATATCTTGGATTTTACTTACCACTGACAACATGACTTTAAAGAAATACATGTTTAGAACAACTACTGAAACATTTTCACTTTACTAGTTTTATCAGTACAAATGACATAAAATCATTGAAATATTACTAGATAAGTCATTTCTTGAGTTTGTCGTTTATGTATGCTACGGGCTTTTAGTCATTGTGTGCCGCATTTATACATAAAATACGGCAAGCTGAGAGTTCGCAACTGTAACTTTAACTAAAAGCTGAATCCTATATACATTAAGCAATTGTATTAAATGATAATAGAACAAAGTAGTGATAACACTAATTATAACGAAAACAATAAGTAAATAGCATCAAAATTTACAAATCACCTTTTATAGTCTCTCGACCACCTGCCAACGCTCCCAGTGGGAGCATACCAGTTGGAGTAAGTCCTTTGAGTTCGAGAATAGTTTCACTCTCCTCTCTAAAAAATTAAAACAATTATAATAACATTTTATTTTAAAGAGATTACTAAATAACATTGTTCTGAAGGGAATTTTACATAAAGTCAGCCGTAAACAACGTGAAATTCAGCACACCTATGCATCAGTCCAAGTCGTAATACCACAACGGAACTGTGAAATGAATACCAAAGTTTTAGGGTGGTAATAGTAGTAACGTCAATGATCATAAAAGGATTAGGCATAAAAAATTTTATTCGAGAAAAAAATAACTCATCGAAATAAAAGTAGACTAACAGTGGATGCACCTGCATCACTGCAACCGACTAACCTATTTCACATTATGCCTTCTCTTTCTACTGGTTATGGCAATCGAGTAGATTGCAACTGGGCAGTCTTCGTCTACTAAAATTGCTCAGACTGGTAGAAAACGAATTCGTACACTGATGGACTCTCTTAACTTACATCCATCTTACAAGTGTTTTATTAAATTATTTGTAGCTTTTTGTTATTGATATTCGAAACTGATATTGACCAGTCTCTATTAACGTTCGAACTCCAGGAGCGGAGGCATTGAATTTTTTTGTGATTGTCGAAGCGGAGTTGAAAGTAATAGGTATTAGGTTTATCTTTCTGTGTTCAAATATCGATACTGGAATTTCCAAGGAAATGCCACTCACGATAGACAACAAATATATCTGCAAAGTTATGGACCCAAAGTTTGGGTTGTATATCTGGGGGGAAAGGAGATGAAATTTCAAGAGCTTTAAGGAATGCAATCGAATGCAGTGGCATCATTGTCTTTTTGCTTTTTCTTCTTAACATGATACTTACCTTTGTAAAGTTTAGTATTACTGATGACTAGTAAGATTATGAATACTCCAACAGTTGTAGATATTTTAAACTAACATGTAATACGAAAGTGTAGCGTATTCAACCTGCATTCACGCCATTTTTTTCTGGGAGTGAAAATCACATATAACATACAAACACAACAGCCTGTTGTAATTCAGATGTAGAATGAAGTATTACAAATTCCTAATAATCAAGTATCTACATGTCTGTTTATAAGGATAGAGATAAGCAATATTACACAGTCGAATCATTTATTAATAGGTGAATTATTATATAAATATATGTAATATAATGGGTGGCTGAGTTAGAATTGTAGGACTACCATAAATACATTCACAGTATGCTTACTAAATATTTAGTTGGTTCTCATGTAGTTCTTATTCAAACTGTTGCCACGTCTTTTATCATTAATGAACTAATTAAACACTAATTACTTATTTTCTTTACTACATGTATCCTTGTTTGGCATTGGTTTTTTTTTAAATTCATGGTGCTGTATGATCTGGTAAATTGATTATATAAACTCTTACGAATGTTTGTGATAAAGACAGATGACTTCACTTCACATAAATTGTTTACAAATTCAACCTGCAACCAGATAACAGCTTGGCAGGTAAACAACCCTTAAAATTGTCCGATCACCATTTGGAGAACGTTGTATCAACTCAGACAAATATGAATTGTCCCTTCATTGGAATTATAATCACCATTAGATAGTGAGGGTCATTTATCAAATAATTGGCTAACCTAAGTCTATAACAGTATAAATCTGACAACTGAGCACAACAAAGGGCAAGAAATGAAGTATAACACAAACAACTGGAAACGAAATGTTAAGACAAATTGTACGAAACACTGTTTATGTGAATAATATTTCATGTGGATAACTTACAAAATAAATAAATGAATAAACCTTCACCATTTACCCAACCCCCCTCCCACTCCATAAAAATAATTAGATCTATGGAAAAAATGTTCGACTGAACTGACCTTAAAACAGTGAATACACGGGCCATTTTACCAATAGCTCGAATTTTATTTCGAATAACATCTTTACGTGCCGTGATTTGTGCTATGAAGGAATAAAAAGAAGAGCGTTCAAGAATGTTAACGATAGAAATATCGGAAATGTTTAAAATGACGAATGAAATCAACTGAAATAATTGTAAATAATACATAGTGTGTAGTGAGTGATTTAACTGCCCACCGCACATCTTAACTTATGACATAGTAGAAACGCAGTAGTCTGGTAGTTAAAAGCGCCTGAAAAAGTTAAAATGTGCTAAAACTCAGTCCTTGACAGGATTTACACTGTTGAGGAGCCCCGTGACAGAACAAAATAACTACCGAACTCATCAACGATTGATTACAAGATATATTAAGAGAGTGAAGTAGTTGTAATCAGTAACATGATGGATGATCATCGCCCCAAATAGGAAATTGATTACAGTTGAAATTATGTCACTAGACAACAACCCAGTGATTTTAGTAAATAGGCATTAGACGGGGAAACAAGAAGGTCCTGGGTTCGGTCCATGGTGAGGCTATGAGTGGACACTGTTGAGTCCTAAAATAGATGTGACAGTACTCCCTGCTAACTAACATTAATCTGTGATGAACGCATCCAACAAATTAAACATATCTCCACAAAAAATCACTACTACAAAACTTTAAGCATTTGTTATGCACCGATCCCAAACAATAGCGAAAAAGTACATGTTTTCAGGAAAACAAATGAGTATAAAATAAGTGGTTATACATTTAAATACCCCCCTTTCACCCCCCCCCAACCCCAATCTAAAAACGTGTAAAATTAAAGAAAGTGTACATGTAGAGTGCAAAGTAAAAAAATACAACAAAGTAACTGCTTTCTACATCTTGTCTAGTCTCTTCAACTATACTGGTACTATGATGTGGATTAAAAAGTTAATTAATTTTCAATCAATACACTTTTATGATAATGCTAAGATTGTTCCATTTGATGTACATTTAGTCTATCAGTTAGTCATAATCAACGGACAACCTGGGACAAATGCTTGTTAACCAAGATTACTAAATCAGCACAGTGAGTTGAAATTAACAAAGTGTATAGCAAACAAGTCGAAATAAAAATTGTAGTAATGGTACGGAGAAAGATTGAACACTGAAAGTATACTTCGAGATTTAGTAATAAAAAGATATTTGTGACAAAAACTAATAACCTGTAAGTCATTAAGTCATATAATCATTAGGTTGGAAAAAATCAACAGGTGGTCCTGAGTTTAGGTTTCGTGCTAGTTACCACTCAATATGGCTAGTACTCCCAATCACATTCCAACCTACATCACTCAGTATCGCAGTCATGGACGTTACTATAGAATAGTTATTCGAGCCAAAAATGATAACACACTTGGAATCCCAAACTAGTCACTCGACCTTGTACTAACCAAATGTAATGTTGTTTATCACTGGTAACCTGATAAGAAACATGGAATAAATCGGTGAATAAATTAAAAGGCAATACTATGATAACTCTTCACCAGTGGATTAATATAAATAGCTTTATAGTGTATTTATTAACTAATAGGTTCACTGTACTTTTAGATTGCTCTGGTTACAAGGTATTATTTAAATCTTTAACTGTTTGCGTATCTTTCATCGTTCATGTTCCTGACTTAATTAATCATGTACTACCTCATCTACCATGAGTGTGTACAGACTATGATTTCTTTATTTATGATGCGTTGTGGTCCTGTAATTGGGGCACAGGATTATGAGAGTTTTATAATAGTAATTATAAGAGAACACAATAATTTTTTTCCGTGTTCCGATTGGGCACATAGAATAGATGTTTCAGGAACCAATATGTGAAAATGATGATACTGAATTTCACAAACTTCTTCATACATTCACAATCGATCCATTAATTACGAGATTAAATAAGAAGTAATTAAAAAATTCTGTAAAAGTCGCTGTATTTTTTCATTAAACCCTGGAAACCAATAAACAGATCTCCCTAACGTACCAAGTCAGTACAACGATAAACCTGAAACATATGTGTATCAGTCTAAGTTGCCACACCTCCCAACAGCATAAGATAAATTAAAAAGTATTAGAAATCATAGCAAAGTCAATGGTTGGAAATAAGTGATGTGATTTCAAAACAAAGAAATAATACGTGAAAAAAAACGTATATAAGAGTTTCAAACCTTAGCATTTAGGTGAATACAAAAAATGAATGCACCTGGACCACTTATGCGGATTCTAAGCTCTGTCGCCCAGAGTTTTCAACCACTGGTTATGCTTATTCTGCAGACCCAAACCAGATAGTTCCTACCTACCACCACGACTAAGATCAACAGTCGAAGACTTCCAGGACAGATAAGAAATTTTAAATCGGCAGTCCTTGGCTTTTAACACCCCACCGTTCGTACTACAGTCATCATTGAAAATAGAAGTGTGTGGTGGTTGTGTACATTTAACATATGTGCAGAACATCACAGAAACAATCACAATGTTAAAACAGTATGGAATGAGTGTCGCTCATAGACCAACTGAATAAATGTATTCCATTTTACGCAAAATGAAATATACAGCAAAAGGACACTAAAATAAATACACCCTTATCTACAAAAAGACAAGATATTACATTTTAAGAAAGTGGATGTCCGTTCCACCGTCATATTTATGAAAACAGATTAGCAGTGAGAAGAAATGAATTTGTTACTACTGAAATCAATGCACATAGAATCCTATGAACATGAAATCGTCTAAGGAAACGTCTAAACTTTAGGTTTGCAAGGGAATTTCTACACGTAGGGGTTAGATCGTTATGGATTCACTTTATTAGTGCATATGGAACAGGCTGGTAAATCACATGATCCGAAGTCAACTAAAATCCGAAGATAACACAATCTATAATAAACATTCCCATCAAATAAACTGATTTAACACATAAGAAATAATTGAAAATCTTACAACCACATGAAGTATGACTTGATGTTGACCGAAACGGCATTCAAAGATTGGCATTTACAACGTATCAGAAAATACAACACTTCTAGAAAAGTGTGTAACTACTTTTTAAAGTCTGGATACCGACTTTGAAGTTGGATAAATAAACTACTGGTACACTATTGCTTACTACTACTCAAATCTGTCCTTGAGTAATAACTAATATCAGTCTATGTAAAAGACTCAGTTCAACAGTAACATAAAAAATATATTTACGTCTCTTATTATGATACTAGATGATACATACATAACAGTCTCACATAGAAATAGCATACATTCCAACTTAATATTAAAGAAACACCTAACAAACAAATTCATCCTAGTACAAAACCTAAGATTACTCTACAACCACTTAACAGCAATCCATAATACTACTCAAATAGTAATATCGAAAAATTACAGTTATGATAAAACAAACAATCAAGATGGTCAATAAAGAAAATGTAAGAAAATGTCAACTTACATTCATCTTCTGGTGTATCCGACAATAGTTCATCATCTGAGCATATGTTGAGTACATTGACTAACATTTCAGTAACTAAAACAAGACAATAAACAATAAGTAGAAAATAATAAAAATACAAAAATGTACATAGGAATATAGTATTGTTTTCAAGAAGAGGCATACATGTGAATAAGTTGTGAGTGAAGCAAACAATGATAAACGTTGAATCAGTGCGTTCTTATCCTCATCGAGTATAAAGCTTAAATATATTCCAAAATCGGCGAGTTTAGGAATCTTAAAGGTCATTTATGAATGATATAAACAATTACGTTGCAAGCAGCTAAGTTGCTAATAATCTAATAAAATAAATCATATTAGGATGTGAGGTGGTTGGAGACATTTGGTAGAAAACTTTGTTTCGAATGAGGTTTCGTGACATTTGGCACTCGTCTGACCTGAGAAAAAATCCACCAAGGAGTCTCAATTCCTTCAAGACTAGAGGAGTATGGGTGCACACTGTCACTGAACAGTCATATACTGAGATGTGATAGCTGTTTAACAATACTTTCTGGTTTTAGATAGATGCCCAACTCAGGTCAATTCATAATATCAAATTACTAATTACGATCATAATGATAAAAAATTCGTATGAATTTAAAAATATGAATGAGGTATTAAGAATAGAATATGGTAGAGATGATCGAAAAAAGGGATTGAGTTGCAGGATCTAAAAATTATGTACCTTCCACATGATGTAATTAAATCATGAGCCATCGAAAACACAAAAACCAAAAGTACGTTAAGTTTTCCGAAGTTAATCCCTAAGGCTACAGCTATATAGAGAAGACTTAATCTTGCTCTGATCAAGACTATAAATTTCGTTATATTAACGCAATGCAGTTAATGGCATGGGGGGCGGTTACCACTTTCTAGATACCCACACCGTGTTCTTAATGCACTTGAATTGGGTTAGAGAGAGACTCAAAGATCTGGAAGTGCAATCGCAGTGCGCAAGAAACAACTGGTTCAAGTCGGTTACACATGGACTTTTTACGTATGGTTTCGTTGTGTTAGCTCTGCACTTATTAAGACCTTACTACTGAAGATAAAAATCCGTGAAGTAAGGTGAGTTGTGCATTTGTAGGGTTAATCGTTTCTAACCTTATCCTTCCTCCGTGGAAAACCAGCATGCTGTCATGATGGTTTTCTGAGGGAAATAATTTATCACGGTCATACCTCTGCACAGTCAGTAGTACAACATCGCTCTCAGATCATAGGTTTGCTGCTTTCAGTATTATCGCTCTCTATAACTGATCTGCCTGGTATAATAGGACTTTAAAGAACCCGCCAGAATAATCCGATTGAGTCATAACGAGAGGTAAACCCAACCATCACATCAAGGTAGCAGTAACGTTTTAGTAAGGAAATCTCAATATCCAATATACAATATTGCAATATGCATTCAAAATGTAATTATTTAAAAAAAGATGTATTGTGTAAATATTTTTTTAAATTGACAATGCATCCCACCAATCTTCAACAACTAAAGTTTCCAACCAGTTCAGCTGCTACAACTACTTTTACTCAAATATCGTTATAGAAAAATCATGAGTTTCAATGTATTGATCTTTCATTTTAGCAAAAAAATAAATTAAAAAAATATATATATAGCAACAATTTCAGGTTCTTCTTTAGCTTTTCCCGTAATTAGCATCGTCATAGCATTTGAATGTACATACAATCAGTATCTGTAAATAATAACTTCAAATTAATCTAAATTAGGGAGGTTATACTTCTAGTATTTTCAAAGTAGAAAGTGAACAAATTAAAACGTGGCATCAGTCTACAAAGCCATTAAGTATTTGTCTAAGCTATATTGATAAATAAAAAACTATCTGGCTGGTGTCCGTACGATACACGTGATCAGTGCTTAAAACAATCAGTGATATGGCTTAAAATAGCTCACAGTGGTGAAGGTGAACTCACTCTTTATCTGCTTTTAAATCTTAATTTTCATTATTCTCTCAAACATACTTTTACACTATGTTTTGTTGCATTATATTCTTTTGTTCATCATATTACTTTGACCTACTTGACCTAATACATCTATATATATCTTAGGCTCTACGTTGTTATTAATAGCTACAAAACATATGGTCCAGAAAAATTAATAGGTTGCTATGTACTGTTTATCACATCATAAGATATATGATTATTTGAAATTCCAAACCAATATGGAATCAAACATATGTGTGTTTGATAATCGGTAAACAAACTATGAAGAAACGTTTCAACCTAATACGAAGAAATAACTAGCCATTTAAGTTCTCATTGGTTTTCTAAGTGTTATTCGGATAATATCAGTTTGTGTAACATACTAACTTGGCCAAAATAATTAGATCAGTACAAAGAACTAAGTAAAAAATGACTTTTCTCAATATTCTGTTATGAAGACAGTAGCGGTCAGAATAGCTGGGTGTTAACATCTCAAACTAAGTACAATTGATTCTAATTCCATAGAGAGTATCATTTCACTAAAAATTTCAAATATGCCTTGTTACCAAGTGTTTGCTTATACTAAACTTGAGTTAAGCATAATTTAAGCATGACCACTTCATATCAATACAAGTGTTTGGAAATCTAATTAGAAGAACTAAAATTCACAGTAGACTTTTAAATACAAAAACAAGATAGGTCTGATAATCGGATTATCTCAATGGTGTTAATGCTATAGAAATTGTAAATGTATGCATACACTTTACATATGAGTATATTTAGCTTTACTTAATTAATCAACATTACTTAATTTACAACTCAATATTTAGTAATAATAATAATGATAATAACAATAATCCACTTATAAAAAGAAATAGAAAAATATGAATCTTTCACAAATCTTCATCTATGAAAAAACTTAATACTAAAATGAGCAATTACATAATGAGAAAAAATGAGTGAACATAGATACATTACAATGACACCGATTCATTTCAGCGGTAACTAAGCATTAACAATGTACAAGAAGTAATTCTATTTCAATAAAAATAGCTTAACTCTACTATTTAATACAAAAATAAACACAACTCCTCCTGAGGGTTAGGCATTCACCAACCTAATGAGTTAGATCTCCTAGTGGAATCAAGGAGCTTACTGTTGAAGAGTTCCATACTAGAGTGGGTCAGTTGTTGAATACTTACTAGTCTTTTACCTCAGATTAGTTTAAGAAATATAAAAAAAAAGATAATGTTTACACGTTTTACATTAATAAATAGGAATAACATTGAAGGCTCTACTATGATTACTTAAAAATAGCAGTGTAAGATGAAAACTGTTAACAAAACAAAATAGCTAACATTTTTTAACAGAGATTCAAGAGAAAAAACAGACGCGGAAAATGAAAAGAAGAAACAAAGATAGGAGTGAAAGGAGAGCAAGAAATTACTCACTATGGTAAAGTTAGGTGAACTACGAAATCCTTTTCGTGTTGAAAATTTTCGGGTTTATACGACGACTAAGGGCTACTTCTGCATAATGTAGAAATTTGGCGTTATTCTGCCTACTTACTACTCGGAAGACAACATCGGGATTCACTGAATGACCTATCATTACATTCTTACATTACTTAATAAGACATTTAACATCTTATCAACCTTTATTTTCTAATAACCTTAAACTATGATTGTCCCAACCGTTATCCTGACTGGTAATGCTGATAATGAATAACAATATTCAATAAGTAGTTAAAAAATAAACACAATAACTTTCATTTTTCTTCATCGTTTATAGAGAGAAAGAATATTTATGTTGGTGTGTATCAGGGAATTAGAACAACTGAAAGGAGAAATACTTCATTGTCTTATGTTAACTAGATCAACAAAATATTAACACATCAATTGAGTGAAAAGAGAAAATTGCAATTATATGCATAATTTGTAATCAATTAATTTAGTGCAAAGGATTAGGCGTTCGCCAACCTGAAGCCCCTGGAGCGAAATCTAGGTGCTCACTGCTAAGCCGAATACTAGGATAAAACAAGTGTCCAGTGCTCCCTGGTTTTCGATTAAACCCTTCCAACATCAATCTGTGATGAATTCAATCAACTAAACCTAATATCAATCTCTACAAACCATCTTAATTAATCTAGTTTTACTTTAAATGGGTAAAAAATAATAATACTGTCAAATACTCACATGCATACAAACAGGACAATAGAGCAAGTAAACAGTATATAGCGTGTAAGATTTAGGGAAATAAGTGTAGAACACGTGAGTATTCAACTAAGATAATCGATCAAATGGTTAATAAATATGAACGTATATATGCATAGACTTTGTTATGGAGACTACCATGATACATTATGTCAAATGGATTATGTCATACAAAAGGATAGTAGATTTTAAATCGCTAAAGTAGAAGAAAACACAATTCATCATCAGTACATCTCTCACAAAAATATACTGTCAATGAAGGTAGATTTTGAACGAAAGAAAACAGATAAATATGATGGATAAAAAGTAAAACAAACAGGAACAACAATGAAAAAAAGAAGAGATATAAATCAATAAACAAACAAATAATAACAATCCAAAGTGAATGATAATTAATCAGAAGAATAGAAAGAGAATAAGAAGAAAGAAGCTGTAATAGGAGATTAATTTTGATCGGTATTACATAAACAAATGAAGAAGTTATACGGATTGAGTGAAACAAGCAAAGAAACAAACACTTGATCATCTCGAGAAATATGAAACAAAATAGAGAGAAGAATTTATAAATTTTGGTTTATATACATAAATGGCATTTGATTTTGTTTTTTCTATACCGTTGTTGGATGTTTCTTTCTGTTGTTGGTGGTAGTGGTGGTGGTGTTTTTGTTTCAAGTAACAAAAATGTAAACATACACACACATAAACATCCATAAATCCACTTCCTATGAGTAGAAGTTAAATATTTTCAAAAGGTTGAACGTAATGAGAGAAAATGATAAAAAAAAAGGAGCATAATCATACAGTGTATAATGAATGAAAAGCATCATGAGAGGATAGAATGAGTGACCGAGACAGAGTTACCAAGATTAATTTTGAAGAAAAGAGGAATAACTAAAATAGTTACACTAATGAAAATTAACAAGAGGAAGGCAACAATTCCCTAAGAGACATTTTTACTATTGTAAATTTTCATAAAAACAAATTAGCAAAAAAGTAAATAACTAAGGTAATCCATAGCCTAATGAGTAGTGTATTAAGGAGTGTGAGATTCCATGAAAGATAAAATTCTATCTTAACATTTAGTATAGTGACGTTAATTAACTGTAATGCCAGCTGTACTAAAATAAGATTATTCCAGACCCTTAATATAAATTGATCAGTAAGAGTTGTACTCGAATATGTAGCACTTTACAAATGAAAGCCTCACTGTAAATGCTTAACCCCTAGATAACTGAACCAGGATTCAATAGTTGGCATTTATAACTTTATGAAATTATCCATTGTTATTGGTTATTAACCTCCAAGTTGCTGATACAGTTAAACCCCATCGATCACTCATAAGTAGTCTAACCCAAGTTAATTTGTGTTAGAAAAGTACAAATTCAAAAATATTTTACTCTACTAGGTCATAATGAAGATTGTAAATGTTGAAAATAACATAACCTATCAAAAGCTTATGATTAAGTTGAAGTATAATGCTGAAATGTAGTGGTAACTAACATGATATTCAGAAAGTGATAACTTCATTTAGTTAAACAAAGCATAGTAAATAGAAATGAGTAGTTACTAACATAAAATAAGTGTATCTATAGACAATACGATGCCTTTATATCCTTATCATTAATGAATTGACTATACGTCCTTCCATTTAGAAATCTAAGAAAAAGAACTTTTTAATAGATCAACCAAAGCACTTTTACTTAAATCTCTTAAAAAAAAGAAACAAAAGAAAACGATGAACAATCTTGAATAACTTTCAAATTCATCATGTGCACTTTCATTTGCTGATTATTACAATTCTACACAAAAACTAATCAAATATTTATACTGTGAAGTACATCTACTCTGATAAGTGTGCAATTGAAGTGATTCTAAACACTTTTTAATTCTTATGACCATTACAATCAACAATTACCAAATAAGTGAATTCTGTAACAATTTAAAGTTTACTATATTTTCTTTATTAAAATAAATAATGATGCAAGCATTAATTTATTTTGATCTTCAGTAGTCCAATGACTGACTTGTCAAATCATCCCTCCAATGTAACAAATTCTCCAAGACCAGTTGAATTTATAAATACGTATAGGATGCGGAAAATTCAAGCAGTCCATCTTTGTTTGTAATTGACAATATCGGATGATTATAGAATAACACATTCAAATAAGTTGCATTCAATTTTCATGTAGTGTAATTGTCAGTCGTTGTGTCAACACATTAACAATGTCATTCTTAAACTGCAATTTTCGGAATTAAGATACCTACGGAACATTTGTTATGATGCATGTTAGGATTTGATTGGGTAGTCATTATTGATAAGTAGATTGAGGAAAATATGCAACATCTGATTAATAGTGCATTAGAGTATTATACTGTAGAGCGATTGGCCAAACGTTTTACAAAATTTCTTTTGTATCTAATTGACACAGAACTATAAAAGCGCGTGTACTGTCTGGTTGAAGGTTTCTGAATATTTTCCTTTTTAGTGTCCCATTCTTCAATCTTATTGTTAATAAGACATCTAGGAAAAAGATGCTATTTTTTTCTTCTTCCGGACTAAAAGAAAATATTGTCACTGCAACCTACTTTTCTAATCCGTTCATAAGTTCGGTTCGTTACTTATGTTTTCTTGTGTCGACCAACATTACTGCAGTTTGAGAATGACATTGCTAGTGAAACGTTAACACAACGTCTGACAATTACACTACACGAAACACTAAATCTAGCTGATCTGAAAGTAATATTCAATAACCGTCCAATAATGTTAATCACAAATAAACATAGATTACTTGAATTCTCCGCATCCTATATGTACTTACAAATTCAAGTGGTAATGTGGAGTTAGTTAAATTTGACTCTGTATAATAGAGTTCAATCTCCTGGTAGAATCAAAAGTGTACATTGTTGAGAAGTCCTGTACTAGGACGAGATTGATGACTTATTTGCTCCCTAGTTCCTCGTGATACGCAACTAGCTTTCATCTGTGACAAATATAAACAACTAAACTTAATACCTATTTTCACAAAACCACTTCAATTCTTCATTTTTGTTATTATTATTATTAAAATAAAAATGTGAGAAAAACATAAACGAGAAAACTGGAGAGAGAAAACAGAAACAACAACTGATTAAAAGAAACCAACTTA
The DNA here is from genome assembly GCA_025215515.1 of Schistosoma japonicum. Lineage (NCBI taxonomy): Eukaryota > Metazoa > Platyhelminthes > Trematoda > Strigeidida > Schistosomatidae > Schistosoma > Schistosoma japonicum. The sequence continues at coordinate 15,215,070 of CM046066.1, forward strand.
TTGATTACAATTGACTGAGAAAACAATAACGATAACGTTTCATTAAATTTGTATCTTTCTTATTTTTTATTCACATTCACATCACACTCGTCATATTTGAAAAAAATGCCAAAAATATGCGATAATATGAAAATTGTTTGTTATTTGAATCAAAGAAATAAAGCATCACTTTATTATTTCAATGGTCATTTTTATACGAAAAGAAAACGTTGAAGATAATCCACTAGAAATACATAAGTAACTCTGTTACACCTAGATTTTGTGCTAATTGGCACTATATAACAAAGCCCACTTTAAAATCTGGAATTGAAACTGATGATGTATTTTGTTATTCAAATCCACATCAAGGAGCATCATAATTTGAGACATTAACATTGAATTCTTCGAGTTAAGAATCATTAGTTTAGATGTAGTTCATGGGTAATATAGGAGCAGTGTGATAGTGGCTACAACTTTTCGATTATCAAATCCATCGAAAGTGGCTTTGACATTGATGTGATGGTCATGGTTGCATATTACCAAGGTATTTCCCTTAAAAAACCGGTATTTACAGGATTAATACTCACTCACAACGGAAGAAAGGGGATAATAAAGATCAAAATGGTAAATCTTATCTTTTCCCATAAATTTCCGTCTTTAACAGTAGGATCTTAAAATAAGGGACAAAGACATTCAAAACTACTTACAAAAAGGTAGCGCGTGGTCGGTCTGAACTAACTGTCATTCGAGAAAGACGATTACACTCTGAAGTCTACTTCTAGTCTAATTATTTTGTCAGGTACATAAATAAGTATTCTTTTACAATATGAGCAGATGGTAACCCTTCTTCAAGATTATATACTTATTTTATTTCTTCGCATTTTACTAGTCACTACTACTAATCTTTTTTCTATTGATTTATATTTTTACTCAAGTCCTACTTAGTATTATAAACTAGTCCTTCCTACAAATAGAAAGTGTGATTCAAAGTCAATTACATACATGTCTGCTTGGCAAATGAGCTATACTACTCATTATCAATGCTTTCCCACAACTCATCTTTTGTGCATAACACTATAATAATAAGCTTAAACACTATAGCTTTTTATGATAATCTAACTACTAGCTCATTTTTCAGGTACCAAAACGGAATCATATATATTGCTTTAAGAAGCACTCTAAGTATGAGTTGTATTGTGTGATGCCTAGTTGTCTAAACCAAAGAGTGAGCCACGTTCATATCCGTTACTGAGTAGACTGATTGTGAAAAGACTGAACAACTAACGCACTGCTCCTAGTAAACGTTAATACATACATATTTATGATGACCGAAACAAAACCTAATTCATGGGATTAATAGTGACTACATTTAACTATCTGACATCCACCGACAAATTTCTATCCATGAAAAATATATATAGATACAGTGAGAGATAAAGGAAGCGGGATGAAACAGCCTTATTATTATTATTATTATTATTATTATTATTATTATTATTATTATTATTATAAACAATTCATTTCAGTAAAATAAACAAATTCTTCTGTTATAGATTAATACAAAAACACAACCTACCCTTTTCACCAACAAACGGTAATGACCAAGTGAATACATCCATAAAATTTGGTAACCAATATGGATGTGGGGAACAGTTGAACTGACGAATATTCATTACATTATTTTCATATTTTAAAATCGCAGCTTTCAAATTAAACCAAACCGATGTCAATTAACCATTAAGTTAATTAGCAAGTTATAAACAAGAAAATAAAATATAACAAATCAGTAGATGCATATAAATAAACAAAAAAAAGAAAGAAAACCATGGATAAAAACGAGGAAGAACTTAAAGTACGTGAAACAAACTGTCTTCTATTTTTAAAAACTTTGAGTGAGAATAAATATACCACAGTAACAAGTGGAGCAGTTCTGTATTAATACTATTAAACGATGGAGTTAGCTTATTGTTAATTAGTTGAAAAAAGAGATGTAAATCAATGAGTTCCAAATGAGTAAGCCAAAAGTTAGGCGTTTCTCAAGAAACCTAGATTCCGGGTTCGATCCCTAGTGTGGGGTGGTGAAAGCACATAGGCAGTAAAAAGTTCAGTGCCAGGACTAAATAGTTATTAACGTTTAGTAGTTTTCAAAAGTTATCGAAGGTCAGTTCCTGGTCAAAACCTTCGAAAACATATGCTTCGCATTAAACAAGCAAACACTATGATTATGACGTATTCGTATTTAAAAACACTTAGTTGATAAAAACGCAACCAAAACTCTTGCTTGATGTAGAACAAACTCTGAGTATAGCCTTCCGAAATATTGTCTTCTGGTGACATCGTATTATCTGAACTAGATAATTTAGGCAGCTTGATAAATGACTACTTCATGTAGAGGCTAACCTTTCATTCAGTTCATGAGTGTTGATTCATTTCGTTCTGATGAAATTGTTAGTAATCACTCAAACTTGTCGCATTTATTAAATTCACTTGTTCTTGTATTCATGCTAGCTGCATTGTCAGGTTGACAATGGACTATATGGTTTGTTGACCATTCCGTAAAAGTTGATTGCTCGAATCTATGTTCATGTACTTATAGCACGCCAACTGAGCTGAATGGGATACTTTTAGAATCGTAGGAGATTTCAAGAACATGAAAAACAAACATAAGCCCAACGAAATTTACAAAGGCGTGCAATCGCAATCGGGACAAACTTATTTAATACTTGTGGAACAACTGAAAACCTTACTTCTTCATAAAGTAGTATCCCTTGATAGTATTAATCAGAACAATTATAAAAGCACAATAATTAAACTAGTTGCTATTATTTATATCGTGGTATCAAAAAGTAAGTAAACAAAGTGGAATACATATGCTTATGAACAGGTTTTGGCGTAAGCATTGACAAAGAAATGCAGAAACATTCGCCTACTTTGTAGCAAAATAGAAGAGAAATACGGGTGGCTGAACTAAGACGTAGAATCGGTTCACAAAATCATCGAAAGCTGGTAGATGTAAACTACTCGGTTGAAACTTACAAAAAATCTTGATCACTGATCACAGGCGATGACTGATATGATTTAGAACAATTCACAATAGTGAAGGTGTATTCATTATTTACATATTTCTAAATCATAAGTTACATTATTTTCTCAATCATACATCTACATTGTTTTTGGTTGCACTATGTTCTGGTGTCCATTCTGTTGATTTGATCACATCATGCTAATGCTGTATGACAACTAACTAACATTCATATGTGCTAGGGTCAATAATGTTTACGACTTACTGAACCAATAAATGAATCTAGTATATTGGATTATATTGTTTGATCACTACGCACAGTTACAATTCCAAACCAAATGCATAATTCTAGACTAGACTATAGAGACTTAACGACAACAAATATTCATACGGTAGTAGTCAACATAAAACCTGATAGACAGTAAGTACTTATATAGATCAGCAATCAAAGTTCCAATTTACCAAACTATTACACTGTTTTTACTAACTCATCCACCAATTACAGATTCTAATAACTTGCTTCGAGTTTGTAAGAGCTAGTTGTAACTACCAAATCGCCTAAATTAACAGATAAGGAAGAGAGATTCGAACCTAAAACCTTAAAGTTGGCAGCCGAACAATCTTATTCACTGACTTATCGCACTTTGACGACAATCACTCCACGACTGAAATACACAAAGACTTCAACAAAATTCGCACTAAGTTTACGATGATGACAATTTGAAAATGAAAACAACAGAGGACTACTGGATTTCATTAGGTCCACTTTACTAATTGACTAAGAAAACTGAGTTTTAGCTGAGAAGATAACAGTTATACATTGTGTTTTATTGATGTTATTGTTAAACACTGAACCTAAATAACAAAGAAGAGCCTAGTATACTTTCACTAGTTTATTTGTAGTCAACTATAATAGAATGACAGTGATAATAATAATGAGAATAAAATACGCTTATATTTTTAATCTATTATCACATTTAAGTTATTTGAGTTCACCGTGTCACGTAGTTTACAACACAGTTAGATAAGCGTGTTATAACTGTTTTAACTTTGTAAGGCACTTCTCAGTATTATGAACGCATGACACTACCAAGGATCGTTTCCAGCACCTATGGGTCTTTTAAACTCCAGATTACTGAGTCATCATCGAATGGTTTATATTCATAACTTCAGTCAATATTACCAAACTATCATTTTTTCGATATTGGTGGGTACCTGAATCACATAGTCACCAATTCTCAAAAGCAATCCAGATAGACATCCTTACATTTTTTTAACAGATATCCATAGGATTAGCATTAACAATCCATAACAACACTGTTCTAATCTAATTCTAAGTGACGATTAGATTTGTAATGAAGAGTATTGTAATATATCGACACAAAGTAGACTGTACAACTCAAATTCTTGTATCACAATTTAAGCAACTGGAAAATAATAGATGGTAAGTCATGAATATAGGCATCTTATTAATTAATTAACAGTACTGGCATAATTCAATATCACTTAATTGACGATAGTGAAGATATTCTTAAAATAAAATATTCAAAATTCTACTAAAATGGTAAATATCTATAAAGTGTTTTCAAACAAGGATTAGCCACTATTCATATCCATCCGTAAATGTTTATATGCATTTTGCTGCTTCCTTAGTATACCACTTTTCATTAATGAATATATGTGATGTATGGATTCTATTGTAATTGATTCTCATTTGTCCAAAAGACAGAAGAGGAAAATATACGTACCACCGTGTTCAGTTTCACAGAATGTTGAATACAAGTTACAAAAGCATCTAAGTATAAATAGCAAACAATTCATTAATTAAAACAATTCTGGATTAGAAATGGTAATAAATTCGAAAAGAAATAGTAGTCTAGGAGTTTAAACAGGAAATTTCGCTTACATTCACCAACAAGATCTATTTAGGACTTTGGAGATATTCAAGTTGTTATTGTACTTTTAAAACATTTAAATCACTATTAGAAATTACAACTTATCAGTAGGCTTCCTGAAGCAAAACTGATAAGCACTATTATTATTATTATTATTATTATTATTATTATTATTATTATTATTCGTAGTAGTAGCAGTAGTAGTAGTAGTAATAGTAATAGTATCTAGACTCACCTTTATTATTATAAACGTCTAAATAATTTGGTGCAGAGAAAATTGTGATTAAAGCAGGAAATCCAGTCTGTCGACTTTTTCTGTACATTCGATACCTAAATTAAAGGAGAAAAGGATAAAGTGAAATCGTAATAGGAGATAAGATTGCAATGACTATTCAATTTCATAAACCATTGCCAAAAAATCGGGTGTCTCATAGTGCTTTTTCGCTTCCAATGGTTGTTTAAGCTCAACCTACGTTACATTGTTCACAGAAATGTTTAAGTGTTTAAAATATGCTTACGTCTGCATGAATATATGCATATCCTTTCATGTTGTATTCATTGAAATGTGTTACAATTACTTTCTTATTATTGTTATCCTCAATACTGAATAATATTTCATTATGCATAAATTAACTCAGTAGAACAAAGCGAAATTCTTAATGGAGAGCTGAACACATTAATACTAACGTCTGATCAGTTGATACCCACCAATCTTACATAATTCACGAGAAATATGCAATTTTCGACGAAAACAAAGATTCTTCACAAAAATCAAACAACTTATTAGATGTAAAATAGAAGATTATCAACCTCTAGAGTAGCTCAATGATTACATCTCAGGTTATGAAGCTGGATGATCTGTGATCGAGTCTCACAGGAAGTATTAGTTTCCCCCAGATAACAAGTATGTCCTGCTGGCGGGAGAAGACTAGCACTAAACCTATATTAGGTAGAGTTTCTAACCGATTACATCTAACAGTCTAGCAAACTAAAGCATAGTAATCAAACTCTCATAATGAATAAAAAGATCGGAACAAATGTGTTACTTCAGTTTGTTATCACTAAGTAATTACAACGAGATATTGAATAATATGTAACGTAAAAAGTGTTCAAAAATCCCTACAACATGATGATAATAATTCCAAGCTTATACATTACCTAAAAGTCAGAAATGTAAACACAGTTACAAATCAGTGGTGTAAATAGTTCAGCGAAGTACATAAAGATCTTAGATATAATCGTCGAAAGAGGGCAATGAAATTAAGTATTTCACATGTACTCGCACCTGCTTACAGTTTTCATGTAACTAGAAATCACCATTATAGTTCATCATATTTTAAAATTAAAAGTTACTCAATCGCGAATCTTCCCAACACTTACTTCACACAGGAATCAATTAAAAGCTTATCATAGTTTCTTGCCATTATGTTAGAAATCATTAATATGTTGAATAATATTAATAATAGGCCAATGGTACTCGTAAAACGTACCAGGTATACACATATTTACGAAGCATATTCAATTTATTAATCAGTGTAGATTAAAGTATCATTTAATAAAAAATGAATAAAAGTGCCTCCACATACTGTTCCATTACCAACTACATACAAACAACTTGATTGGTAAACTGACTCAATTTCCTTAAGTTTAAGCGACGTGGTAGAAGTTATAGGCAATTTAAAGTAACCGAAAGTAGCAAAAATTGATAAATTGACTCCAGATATCACTAAAAATAGTGAACTAGTTGTAGAGATTAGGTTGAGTGATATTTAAATCAAGATCAGGAAGCTAGATGTAGTCTTATCTGACTGGTCCTGGTCTGTTCAGTCTGTTACAAAGGGCCGAAATCCTTTTAGGATAAGCCATAACGAAGTCAGTTTAATTATTACAGAGTTTAAAATATTAGCCTCTTATCACCTGACGTTTATTTGAAGATAGAGAATAAAAAACTTAGGTAAACCAGGTTGATTTTAAACCTGGATAAGCACTAATGGATCGAACATTCACCTTACTTTAAATTCTAAAACAAGGACATATTTAAAGATATCTGATCATAGCAGTATTCTTTGACCTGCAAGCAGCTCACGACTATGCCGACAAAGGTCATATGACAATGTTTGTCGTTTAAATGAACACTATGATGATTCACTACTCGAACATGACTGGAAGGTCTAGAGATTATGAAGAATTATAGACCTCGAGTGGTGTTCGTCAGGACATTTCCTTATCTTCTATTAATGGGTTCATTCATGGGCTTAGAACATGCGTATGATATAGTCTAACACAATCAAGACGCTGACAATATCCCAAGTCTTGAATAAAAATGTAAATGTTTGAATTGCTTTGAAACATGTATAATATATGACACACTGACTGAGTATATCAGTCAATCATTCTAAAATCATCATCACAAATAAATAAACAGATAGACAGTGTAAACTAACCCGGCGTCTTGAGCTTCATGTGCTCGAATAATTGATAATAAATTATTAGCTTGTAAGAAATGACAACATGCATTAAAACTGTAGAAATACGAACATCCACGAACTGTGTTATGACTGAAATGTTCAGAATTTTTTTCTTGACCAAAATCTTCACATGGATCAGACCATAATAAATCACACATTGCACCGAAAGCTGGTGGTTCTTTAAATCTGTCCAACTTTAAACAAGAAAAGAAATTTACTCTATATGATGTTTATTGATTAAATCACATTGAATTAGATTATGATTATAAATTTTAGGTGAGGAAATATAAATACTGACAACATCCCATTCAACAAAACTACTTTAATTACATAAACAAATTTCAAAATAATCACATTCTACGACTCCGAATGAAGAGTATCAATAGGACGACAGATCCCAATCAATATATACTTTTCATACTACTGCCCATATCATAAACTGACCATCTAATCGATTTTCCCACACAGTGTCAAGGTTGACAAGTAACTCAGATATGGATGTCATCAGAATCACGGTCACAAAACATGATCAAGTAACCGAAGTTAGTGCTTCAGAACGGTGACACTAACTGAACAGCATTCAATTAGCTACAACGTACGCTGCTGAACATTGGCATTAGTAATACAGTGCTGTCAGTGGATGTTTGAATTCTTTCGAAGACAATGCTAATCGAGTACAAAGAGCTAGTGAACATCCTAACCTTAGAAGGACAAAAGTTACATATACAAAAAGTAATCCCACCAACACTTAGCAAACCCAATTCTTTGTAGTCAGACTAGTATCACAACCGTGATGAAGATAGTTCAGAGTATGATAAACCTCTCAAGCCATCACTATCAGTAAATTGATTGCATTTGTCATGTAGTTTCTCATAGTGATGACAATGAAACCTTCATGATTTACAAACTATCCAGTTCAAAAAGTACATTAATACCCTGAAAATTAGTAGTAATAAAATGAAATCAAACCTATAAACAAATCGGACTAAAAAAACGAAGAATTTCTCTTACTTTACGAATATCATTCAATGTATGCAATTCTGGCGATAATCCACCATGAACACACAGAAATTGTTGATTAATTAATGCAGCCAATGGTAGAAAATCAAATGCTTCCATGCATGCCTCATAAACGCGTTCAGTACTCTTCATAATGCCTATAATGTTGTCAAGTAATTGTATGTATAATATGAGCTGAGTATTCACATATATTTATCAAGATTTACTATCGTTATTGTTATTGTGATTAATAGTATTATTACAATTAATGCATTATGTAAGAGGACTATTAGACGAAAATCATGCAGATGAACATGTAAGGATACATATACACGTATGTACTGAATATTGTAGATAAAATCTACTTGTCGTGACATGTAGAACAATCCCCCCTTCTCTTCTTGCTTTAAGCAGATCAAATCAATATGCTTATTGTTAGTCTCTTAGATTGGTTGGGCACAACACAAGTGATGCAGTTAATTGCTTCTTTTGGAGAGAAAAATGTCAAAGTTGTAATGGATGGTATGTATGATAATAATAGCAAAAAAAGATTTTTAGGCAATTAGATGATTTACGGAGAACAAATGATTCCTATATACTAAAGAAGAGACTTTTGATTTGTTTATTGCTAATATTCACAGACTACAGTTAATCAGCTGTGGGTGTTTCTATCGATATGGCCATTTGATCAAAACTTTTAAAGAAGTTAAGTCGTAGATAGCAGTAAAAAACAGAAGCCAAAGTTGATCCCGCTTTAGACTCTTCAGATATCTGCTGATGGTGACTTCGTTAGGTATTATGTCAATCTCATCAATGTGAACAATAGGAATGGAATCCGGAAGGTATACTTAATTGATAAGTTTTAAAGAGGATGAAATGTGTGTTTTAAATCTAACATTTAGTTACATCCTAAATATGCTAGAAATGCTCACGCTTTGTATGATGTACTTTATTCAACTCAGTTTGACTACTTAACTTAAATTTCAACTGTCATTTGAAATACTAAAAGATACATGGTGTAAATTTGATGCTTGTTTTCTAACTGCTGAAATATTCTAAGTATAAACTATTTATGTTAAATTTGTTTGGAGTAAGTAGTGAAAAGTTATTGTCTATATTCTTATGCGTTATTATGAAGTGATGCTAAATCCCGAAAACTTCAAGTAACATACCTTTTTGGAAAAAAACAAGAGAGACGACATACAGGAATGTATACATGATTGATAGGATAGTTGTACTAGCTGTATTGACAGGAAACTCCTAGAATGAATACAAATCATCTACTTTCTTTCATCAGTTATATATATATATATATATATATATATATATATATATATATATATATATATATAACTAGTCCCGTAACATTTTATTTATTTTTCTTCAATTATCTCTGTATGTTATTTGGTTGGTTACTTTTTTTTTCACTTTGGTAATGTAATCTCGACTCCTTTGAATGTCAAATTTTCCCGTAATTTCATATTTTCACCTCAAACTGTTGGAGTCATACTGGTTAGAGTGCTGTTGTGTACTGATTACCAACTTGTCTAGTTAGTGCAAACTTCAATTCAAATTAGAAAAATCTTAGGCGTTACAAATTCAATAATAAGAAGTCGTACTTAGAAAATTTCATGATTGAAGATAGGAAGTTTCCAAAATGGTAAACTAGTCAAAATAATTTAGTTCATTTTTGGCTTCTAAAGAATTTTCCAAGTAATCATTAATAGTTCATTACAAAGTACAAGAAGCTAAGAAAACTATAATGTAATACTTCGACAGAATTTGAAAACTGTGATTTCATATTCAATAAACTAACTAAAAACGTATGCTATGAAGACCAGTTAACATTATAATTGTCAGACAAACCAGATAAATGAGTAGAGAGTATGCGTCCGCTAGTGATTACCATCAGGATATGATTCTGGTGAAGGCATAACCTTATCAGTAGTGAGACAAATACTATTTGTGGCACTGAACGAAGTTGCATAATATATCGCTAATTGACTCAGGTTAGTTATGTAAGCCGTTGGATGCAAACTCCGCGATCTAAAGAGTGAGTGGTTTCAAAATTCATCGTCGATATGAAAAAAATTTACACTGCTCAGAGGCCTTACACTAAAAGGAATCAGTTTTTCAACATTTTCTTGTTTGAAATAGTTGGAAATAACTAACGATAAAAGATGCTTTAAAATAATCAAAAGGAAAGATCTGTTTAACCAAGATTTCAATCAAAGTGGATAAAACAACAACTTTTCGGTATTCGATCACTAATATAAATCAAAATACTGTGCATTTGATACCATGTCACTCATATTAATGGGCGAATTACAATCATAGAATTTGATCAGTACTAAATAGAACTAAAAGAACATGACACTGTTTTAGTATAAACCAAGACAAGTGTTTTGTCCAATTTGCGACACTGCACCTGCATACTAGTGTTATTTACATAGTGAGACTAGAGTTCAATTTCTGTCGCTTCAAACGCCTTGGGGTTATCCACTATGCTACTGAGTTCACATAGTTACATTAATTTGTTTTATGTTTATTACAACTTAATGATCAATTAGCGTAAATTTGCTTTTTTTTTCTTGACTGATATAAACACTAAATATGACGTAAACAGGGATGATCATAGAAAAAATAACAGTAATAATAAAGGACTTACACTCTTGTCTGAATGTGAAATATTGCGTTAAATGACGGCATTCATGATTACCACGTAAAAGAAACAGGCTACGTGGATGTAGGATTTTCAAACTGAATAAATATATTACACACTGAAATAATAATAATAATAATAATAATAATAATAATAATAATAATAGTAACAGTTATATTCAATACCATATATGTTGTTACAGTAACAAACTCCTAGCACTAATTGTGTAGTAATTACTACAAACTTTTATTCAAAATAAAATCGAATTTGCTGCATGTAACTATCGCAGACTGATATCTGGTGGTATCACTGCAAACCAAAAAGAAATGGACAGTTGTTACGTTCCAGTATGGGGCTAAAAAGTGACAGTAGGCATACACGACACAATTAGGAATCATACCTAAGATCTTAAGGTCTTTCAGTGACCACCTAACCATAAGCGCCACTAAATCGGTGCTTGATAGTAAAATTCCCACTTTAGTTGACTTTTAATTATTTAAACAAAACTTTTAATATAGACTTTAAGCAGTCAATATTTGCTAGCTATATTTGATCATAATAGTTTTCTATCAGTTCGACTACCGTACTAAATCGTCTTTATCCATCATACACAGGATGAATAAATTTCAATGTATTTTAACTGTAGTTACTCAGTTTGAAAATACAAGCATAGTGTTAGCAAAAAACAACGCGATAGGTGAATCCATTTAAATACTATTCGACAAAGTTTTTATTATGTCTAGCAACCACTTCTCCCAAGACAACTGCTAACCTAATCGCTAACAAATGAGAAGACAAAGAAAGTCAACTATCATTTCCCACTTCAACCGATTGGTCAACAAATATCACAATATGCAATGAATGTTATTCGTACAATACCATAACGTAACTGAAGTAAAAAATGTAAGCCACTAAATACCAACTCATTGATTTAAATGTTAAAAGCTCACAATCAGTCTGGAAGATCTTGGATTAGATCTATCTGATGCTTCATAGTTATAAGTGGCTGTCTTATCAAATTCATTCAGTAATGTGAAATTATAAAACGAACACATATGATAGTGAAAGTTTCTGATTTTCATTTTTATCAAAGATATCCCTGCCTTCCCCCCCCGGCATCATCATCTATTGACATGTTAGTTACAATTACAGACCAAACTGTATGTATATCTATTATCATCTCAACAGATTGTATGTTATTAACAAGATGATGCTTGTTCTTCAGAAATATCAATTATTACAAACAACGAAACAATGAACATATAAGCATAGCAATAAACCAACATATACTCCCGAAGTTACCCACAATAATATCGCTGTTCATTAGATGAATCGTGTCAAACACATTCGGCAATCTTTCCCTTAAATTTAAAAAGTTAGCATTGTATACCAACGTATCATTTTCATTAAATATTTCATTTTAAACGATTAAAGTTATCCGCAAATGATACACATGAACACATTCCGCGCAAAGCAACGAGAAATTTAGGAATGAAATCGCAAAAGCAGTAAAAGATAGAGCTCAAAATGAAGTCAATAATAATAGTTACATTGTAAAATACAGCCCATATTCACTAAATGAATAGAAAAGTAACTGGGTTTGCTGAGTAACACACATTAAACATTGAAAACGTTACAGCTAACCTTATTCAATAAGCTTGATCAGAAAGTGTAATTATTTTGCAATAATATGCTTTAATCACCACTACTATCACAACTATCTATCATTAACTGAGTATTCATACTGCTCTATAGTCAAATAATAACATTATTAACTGCCTTAAGCTTCGAGGTAATGAAGAACTCGAATAAACTACTCTATTGTAAACTATTTATTCGATGAATTAAAATAAGTATAGGCTAATGCAAACATTCAACGGAAAAATAATGGGGAATAGTATTGAATTACATGTAATATACTTATAAAAACAACATATTTAAGCGAACAATGTTATTTCGTCAATTAGATCTTCATCAGGATATACAAAAATCTTAAACTAATCAAAATAATCTGCAAATCACTTGTGACAGTGAGATAGATGGTTTAAATAACTCTTCAAAATAACAAATGGAAAGTCCAAACTGATAGCAAGAGGCCAAGTGTACTAATAGTATTGAAATGAATAATAAAACGAATTGAATGAATATTTCAATGTAGGAAGCAGATTAAAACTTAAGAGAATAAGCTGATTAAGATCACCTAATTTAAATAATAATCATCAACAACAACAAAATTACATAACAGGCAGTGCATGAATAGACGATTCCAGTCATATAGGTAGTGAAGACAATGTTTATAGGTAGATAAGGATAAAGATCCTTAAAATAAAATAAACACAAAACAAATAATGCCGAGTGTGCCAGATGTTAAAAATTTATTCTAAACACATGAACTGGGGTTGTTGATTCGAATTCTTACAGCTTCTACTATGTATAACACACGAATAAGGACGCTGATTAGAAAACGTTGATGGCATACAGTATATTACTTTCAATAACTTCGTTTTCTCTACCGTATGGCTTTTCTCAACCACATGAGATAAGAATGAACTAGGTATACCCTTCGTTCGTCCGTTACAGGACCACGTTGAAAGATGCCCATTGATTTGTTGGCTAAGTTATTTGATTGTACGCTACGTTCTTCACAGAGGCAATTGAATTCATACATACAATTGAAATAAGTGAATTCAGGCAACCGGTCTTTCTAAGCTAGAGAACGGTGTTCTTCATTTTCTAGTCAACCAGTGGTGTTCACTCAAACGAAAATCAAAAGTCATCAAAAAGCAAAAGTTGCATTAAAGTCGAAAACATCGATATAGATTTTATTACAGAATATCAAATGGTACAAACGTCGTGGAGTTGCACCAGTGTTCAGGTTTCCATCAGGTTTTAGACTAAAATTAACACCTTGACACTTGGGATGATACTATGTGTACGGTCATTCAAAACCGACTATCAATTAACATACTCAACTAAAAAAACTATTTGTTGTATAACAGTTTAAAGAGGAAGAAACAGATAGTCAAATAATACGATCGTCTGCATACTCAACAGGTTCCCACACTTCAACAGCATAGATTGATGAAAACCAAATTAGTATAAGTAGCAGTTACTTCAACAGTAGTAAGAAAAAAGTGTGGATATATAGAATATGGTACAGGACAAAATAATTAATTCGAGAAAAAACAAAGAGTGAATGGACCTGAACCACTGTGATCTATTCCCAGCCATATCACTCAAAGTCATCAACAACTGAATACAGCATTCACGAGGACACTAACCAAGTAGTTTATGAAATCAAATGTCACTTTTAGATCGAGAAACATTATCATTGTCGGGCACCAGAAAGTATTTTGGATTTCTAAAACGTGACAAATGGAGAATATTTGGTCGATACAACCGCAATCATGTCTAAAACTGCCCTGTTTTTCTTAAATTTGCTGTTCACGAGTAGTAGTTGAGCAACTGCTAACTAGTGAAGTCAGAATTTTAAACACTATATTAGTTAACCTAATTCTATGATTATTGCAAGATCATATTCGTTCCTTTCTCATAAGATGGAACGATTAACAATCAACACAAGTTAAATAAGATTATGCGCAGCTGCCAGACCTTAACAAAAATATCAGTAAATCTAACTGCTAAACGTTGGCAGATAACCTCAAAGACTTCTGGAGTTAATCCAACCGAACCCGCTGTTTTTTTTCAACTTCAGCAAGAGTTCAGGGGCTTATATCAATTTTTGTCAGGGCTGTTTGGAAATAGCGGATTGTAGATGAAGGTCACATGAATTACTTATTGAAATAGTCAGCCCATCTCTCAAAAGTCTAGGTTTTCGTAGATTGTCTCTCTAATACTTGACTTTTTAACCCGGTTTCTTTGAAAATCTATCTAGTGTTACCCATCGCTTTTGCCTATTCCATCTCTTTCGCTTTCGCTATCCACTACTGTTCACTATGGTCCCGCAGACGTTTTGTAGCCTACATCTGATTTGTCTTCGCACTTCGCCGTGTTCGAAGTCTAACGTGATAGATTCATTGGGATCCATCAATAAAACAGACGTCACTGAGATTCATTGACTTTTCTAAAACTTTTGGTTTAAATTGCTAATAGATATCACTGCTGATTGCATAGATATTTGGATATCTTCTGAAGAAATATCTAGGTGAGTTTTATAATTACCCATAGGAGCCATTAGTTGTTTCTGGGATTTACTACTGGTTTTCTCATCACTCAACATTCTAATAGGCTGTTGTGGTTTTCTACACCCAGTAGGATGCAAGTAAATGTGTGTTCGTGCTTCAGCATGATTAGAGTCTAAACATGTACTCCAGAAAGAGTGAGAGTCAACTATCGAGTCTCTTGAACGACAACTAGTGACGATATGGTATATTTTGGCCCACCGTTGGGTTGATGCAAAGAATCATCACGTCAGATGACGACATAAATTGTAGCTTGCTAAAAATAAACGATTGTCTAAACACAGCTTTAGTAGATGGTCACCGTTATCCATTCTCTGAATTGAACATGGAAACACCCAACTAAATGTCTTTCAGTCTGATCTAAGTTACGTACTCGATCTTTAAAATCGCTTGATATGATTACCAAATCTGAGTCTTTAGCCTTATAAAGAAGTTTAAAATATTTTCTGTAAGCAAAACTTGACCACCATGTTAAGGTTAACAATAACCGTTGAGAAATAACGAAATGTTGTCGACACATTTCCTTCGATCATACTACTTGCCTAAACAATGTCAAATAACAATAAAGTTGAAATTTATTTATTTAAGAGATTTACACTTTTAGTAAAGTACAAATAAGTTTTCATTAAATTAAACAAAAGTGACTAGTTATCGTTTCCATGCTTCAATATTTACTTTACTCTGTTAGCAATTCAACTTATTACCACTTAGATGAATAGAAGTAAATAATTATTTTCTTTTTTACATAAATGAGTATCATATGATAGTTAGTAATTATTATTTTAATGGACGCGACAGTTGTAGACAATTTAGAATGGAAAAACAAACTGAAATGTTTTATATAAAGTTTAGACTTTATATTTTTTTGAAATCGAGAAAATAATTGAAATAGATGGGGTTATTCACAGCGTGTTCACCATTCAGGAAGTAAATCGTATCTAGCAGTTCTTCAATGAGTGACGGAAACTAAAGTATAATTATTTTAGGCTTTCAGTTTGTGTTTTCATTTAGCATATTGAGCCGCGTTACATTGGAAAAGTTTATAGCAAATAATTGAGCATAACTCTAACACCTTGAAACGAAATCTTATCTAAAGTATAAAATAGGGATGAGTGTGAGCGATCTTTAGAATGTCTGTGATTGAAACACGTTTAATGAAACAGTGTAACTCTTAGAAATCAGTATTCATAAACGAGCCAATCGACTTTCTGAATTCTCAGTTGGTTTCAGCTAATAAATCAATAATCGTATATCAATAATTTATCGGTATAAAGGGTAATATTAGGATGGATGTACAGATTTTAGACGGCTAATGTATTATTGAAGTGTTCCATATCTATTATAACTGTAAATAAATAAAGATAACATCTAAGATTGTTCACGGTTATTTAACATCCGTGTTCCAGAGCCTATTATAGAGATGATCATATCCATATGTAAGTTACTTTGAAATGTGGTTTATGATTAGGGTTAACTTAAAGGGGTTATTATTAGGGCACAGTTTAATGTTAGAGGAAGAGTAGGTTTAGGGTCAAAGAGTGTTTCATGCCAACTACTTCTAAATAACTAACATCAACAACATAGTGCACAGGATGTCTAGTCACCTAGATTAGTGGCTACAACTTAATCCCAACCAAAAAATAGACATGATACTATTTAATTCTACCTAGTGAAGTGTAGTGAATCAGTGTATAAGTAGCCGATTGCATTCCATCAAACAAGTTACAATGTGGTTAATAACCTTATGCTCTAGGTATTGAAAACACTATATTTCGATATTAAGTGATAAAAGATGGATGACATTAATCTATTTAGAATTCATACAAGGTATCAATCCCCATCAAGGTGTACCCGCGATTTAGACAGAGATCAAATGTCCCATGTGTGATTCGAACTCGGGTAATTACGTATCATGGAGTAAACACTTTCAATATTGGTCGGCAAACTGTCACATATACTTAAGTCTTTGAAAGTGATGAGATGAAGTGCAGATAAATAACTATTTTCAATACCTATATATCTGGCAACAAGGTTTCCAATAAATGGACAGTAAAATGATTAAACACTTAAGGAATATTGAATATGCTAAGCCTATTGATATAATAAAGTATTCTGAGTGGCTTAGATATCCACAAATACATTGGAAAACAAAATTTTATTTTTAATAGAAACACAGTAGTAGCCAACGGATTATAATATATATCAGGTTACATAAATGATTCGCTTTCATCAACTTTTAGTAAATAGAGTTGAACAAAACAAGAGTGTTATTGCTTTCATCCATCGATTGACTTTCATTATAATCATTTAAAAAGTAAAAAACAACAAGATCAGCTCTTCGTTCGGTTTACAACTGACTGCCCATACTACATATCAAATTGCTGATGTTCGTACTATTGAGAAACTAACCTAGTACATCCGCTTGAATCTTCAAGCGAATATCCCGTGGAGCTTAACTATGTCGGGTGTGAGGCAATTACCCACCAACGCCATTGGATAAGGTAGCATTAATCTATCGTAAACTGACTATGTAATAAAAATCGACCGCTGGGAGCTCCTTTAGTGGTCTAATGGTATAGCGTCCACTGCGAAGCCTAAAGGTCCTGGATTGGATCTCCTGGTGGGTCATGGATGCCTACTGCTGAAAAATTCCACACTAGGATGAAACAGCTGTCCAGTGCTCCAGGGTTTTCAGTGGCTGTCTAACTCGAATCAGTTCATAATCATAAATCGAATTTGTCTATTTACTGAAGTACTGATTTCACTTAGTCAGTAATTTGATCAAATGATATGATGAGTCCTGAATAAGACAAAACGCCTCCTGGAATTTTTCGATATTTACGAACCAAATAAGCTGATGTGTTACAAAATAGCAGTGTTATATTAATGCGCTGGCTATGATGCTCATATTACAACAGAGACCGATTAGGTTTAGTCCTGATTATCAAATGACGAAGGATTAAAACATTTACAAAACAATGTCATTAGTATAGAATTGATCCTTATTACTACTTGCTACTAATATAGGTGTAAAGAGGAAGTTTAACGTAGGCAGTTCATAATTAGTGATAACTTGACTAAAACATAGAGGTCTGTTTAATTTTCTCAACCACTGCTCCTCATAGCGTCGATTTATTTCGAAAAATTGCCATTTTCTAATTAGATTTAAATTAAATTGCCTAATAATTCTTGTCAACCGTGAACGTTGGAATTTAAGCGCAATCATAAAGTGTTTATAAACTAACGTGAGTTAGATTATCGAAAAACTAAAGAAGTGCCAACACAGTAGCTCGCACTTTAATACTTCCCTTTCCTTTGCAAACATGAGAGACTGTCGTAGAATTCATACATCAAATATACTCAGTTATGAAAACGGTACGTCATGGAAGCATCAAGAATGTCTATAGATATTTACGGATAAATGTTGATGGTAGCTAAATACTATTTAAAAAGTCAGTTCTAGTGAAATCAACATTTAAATTATATGCACATTCCCGTTGTACCAACGTGGTTGTCAGGACTCAGTAGCTTAACAGAAAACACTGGCATTTGATTGGAATGAACTGTACTCTAGTTCAAGTGAAACGTTAACATGGTTGTAGCATCTACATCCAACCGAGGAGTTCTAAACAGGACAAAACGTGTATTATATCAAGCGTCGAAAGGTATCTATAACTAAAATATATGAGCACATAAGTGTATCTCAAAAAAACATAAATGGTAGTAATTACATAGTAAACATATGGTCTTGAAGTGAAACTTTTGATGAGCATTATACGTGAATATGCAATACACATTTACTAAGTGAAAGGAAAAATAAACAGTTGTAAATGCAATTCTACGATGAGTAAAAAATTGTAGATAATCTCAGTCTTAAGAATAATTATCCATACTATATAACTTTTCAATAAAAAATAGATAATATTAATGTCATATAAACGTACCTCCAAACTAAAATAACCTCGGTCAACATAATCTCCAAGGAAAAGGTAGCGCGTTGTTTCGGGAGAACCGCCAACTTCAAAAAGCTTCATTAGATCGTAAAATTGACCATGTACATCTCCACAAACTAAATTAATGCACGAAAATACATTATATAAATATATATATATATATATATATATATATATATATGTGATTTGTGAATTAACTTTAAGTTCAGTGATTAACATCACACTGTGGACTGAAAAAATCTGCTTTAAGATATAAGGGAATAATAGAAAACAATTATAATGTAATACGATAGGAGACAGGAAAACCCTAGGAACCTAGATTTCGTGCAAGTTGGTATATGCCGACAAATCATACGAGCAATTTGTAAGGTACTGATTCCGACTGAAGAACTAGAAATAATGTCATTAGCTTTACAATCTGGAACATTACGGACCAGCTATCCAACGGTAGGATTGAGATATTTATATTGATCGGTAGGATTTGATCAGCACTAACGACTAAACTCACAAAACATGGGTCCAAACTACTTAATAAAATATCTATGTTAAGGGCAGCTTTTTAAAATGTCTCACCAGTATTTTTTTGACCACTAAACGAAACATTCCTGAGTAGATTTTTAGTTGAGGAAACAAATGAAAATTTCCATAGTACCAAATAACAGTTTAATATTGTATCAAGAGAATTTTCAGCAAAAATAATCACAACAGAAATAACAACAACAGAAAAACACGTGATTTGTCTTTGATTATCAACGGTTGACTGATCCTAACGAAAACATTGAATTTCAAACTACCAAAAAATTATGTGCATTAGACATATTAATAGCTGATTTTAATTAGACAACCACTATAAACCAGGAAGTATAGTATAAATAACCTATCCTAGTATAAGACTTTTCGACATTATTCACATACAACTTCTATCAGAAGTCGAATTCAAGATCTTCAGGTTTCTTGATATTGACATGAATTAAAGTGCTTATCTAAACAATGGAATCCGCTAAAAATAAAGTCTGTTATTGAGTGGCTCGAAATGCATAATATACATGTAAAATATAGTTATGAAATATCAATAATTTGAACGTAAATAAAATGTAAATATTAGAACTATCAAATCAAACAAAATTCACTGAATTACATCAGGTCAATGATTGATAACTGAAATCTTTAAGTGTTAATATTTACTTGTTACAGAGAGCAGCAATAATAACACTTTAGTCAATTCATGAAAATCATTCTAATTTCTAGTTAACGTTGTGTAAATTGATAACATAATTCATATGGTAAATAGGTGCTCGTGAACTCGACTTCCAGCCAAACTTTAAGTGCTAAGGCTAATAGCTCTACTCGTTTTCTCAAACTTGGACAAGACTCGAATCTAGTGGTTTAAAGCTGATAGTCTTAACCATTAAGCTACAACTCACATATGTTATATTATCTTGGCTAATAGTTATAATTCATTAATGATATATTTACAAACAGTTAACGTTAATTGTTCCTCTAAATTCTATTTAACTGAGATTCGAAGGCAGTATTATGTGAGTAAACTAACCTTGTAGATCATTTCAGATATTTAAGTAATTTTATTAATTTATTAATCGCGCTATTAGGTTAACAGCTTTAAGCAGTTAGGTTTATGTAGAGCTGCATAGATTATTGGCCTTTCCATGCATCGAATACATAAAGTTATAACAATCCATTTATAAAGAAAATTATTATCGCAGAAGCCAATTATCAGTCTTGGTAATTTTAAAAATAGCACTTACAATACACATATGTCTTGACAGACTCCATAAGCCAACGAGCAGTAATGATCACTCAACAGCGGTACTAAATATAACTTTAAAAACCACTGAACTTCATTCAAAAACTTTCTCAGAAGAATATAAGTGATCGGTAATTTTCCCTTCTATCACATTACAACATAAGATGATCATGTCTTCGATATTATGCAAGTTATCAGAAAATTTCAAATTAACAATTGTAGTATATAAACATTTTGATTTTAATAACAGATAGATTGAGAGTGATAGTGAAATCCAGAACAAGCATTCCAATGCTATCTAGGACTCATTAGCTAGATGCATATGTATCCTAGTGTGTCGATGTTTACAATGTTAAAACTAGAACGTAAAACCTTTCACATCATATGCCCAATCGTCGATACCCATAAAGATCAAATGGTAAGTATAATTTATATATTTAATTTCTCGATACATCATTTCTTTTATAACTGATTAATCTTATACCAAGTAACACAAATGTGTACATGTTCAACCTTGAGTTATATTTTATTCGTATGAAGACTAGCTACATAGGGGTTGTTCAAACCGAGGTAGATGGAGTACGATTCCAATCTATGACTTAACAGATGAAATCCGCATACATCAACCAATAAGCCACTGTTCTTTTATCATGAGGCCCTCTCCGATGATCTCCACTCTCTTAATCATTATTTAATAAATTACTAGAAAACCAATTAATTTCGTTTGTAATTTCGAAACAATGAAAGTCAACATACAAATCAGATCAATTTCAAATGTAGGTGTTGTTTCTTTTCAATCCGACTACCTAATAGCAATGACCTTCATTCGCTTCAATTTTATTTTTCAAATAAAAACGGTACAAACACGTGACTTTTATCGACTATATTTTAGACGTTAGCCGACTAGTTAAGTAGTTTGGGAAATTTCAAACGAAAGAAATGAAATCTTTATTATTATTATTATTATTATTATTATTATTATTATTATTATTATTATAACTGAGGGGAGTTCTTTTTTTTATTAATTCCAATAAATCGATCTAATATTGTTCGTTGGACCAAATGTAATCGGCATCGAAGAGATAATATAATGAAAAATTCAGGGAAGACAGTAGAGAAGAAGGATATAATCTTTATTAAACTTGTGATGAACTGGTGCATGCTTGCTTAATGTTGCATTCTACATCATAACCTTCCCACTAATTAATTATTAATGAACAAGTTAATAAAGAGGGGAGGAGAGAGCATTAAAAAGAATGTGTACAGAAATTTATATATGTTGTGTTGTATTGAGATGGTTTATAAAAAAATTAATTCATAAGCATGTGTAACAGTAACAACAAAATAGGATGCTTTAACACACCAAAAAGTGTTGAACCTAAAAATCACGGGATGGTTAGTACCCTACTTAAGTGAGATGTGAAAGTGCGAGGAGTGTCATTGGATGATTGTCTACATTGAGGACCAGATCTAATGATTTAACAGAAGTTTTACTAGGTTAGGGATATCATAAAATATAGTTGTCAGCAGGCACCGGAGAAGTGTTCCTTCAAATACATATACATAAGCATATACATATGAGTCAAAATTATATCTCAAACGAGCCACATATACGTACAACGACTAACTATCAAGATATGTTCGATGAACATAGGCAAGCTACTCTAAAGGACGAACCGTACGCCGACAACATTTTTACACTGAGTGGATATCATCGTCGAGGTTACAAAACTAGCAAGCAGCAAGTTTTCTCGTTACTGGTCAGAAAAAATGCAACTAATCGATTAGTCTGTATTGGTATATATGCATATGTCTCAAAATTGCCAGTTATTCACGTTTTAAAATAAACGAAAAGAAAAGGCAATCAATCAATCAATGTCTGTTACTCCACGTGAAGCATATGCCTCCGACCAGTATTCTTTAAATAACTCTGACCTGGGTTTTCCTTACCAGTTCTTTTTAAGTGCTATTCATTCTTTTCAGATCTGCCTCCAATTCCCGGCACTATGTGCTCTTTAGTCTTCCTCTTTTTTTAGGCCTTCAGGATTCCAATTTAGTGTTTGTCTTGTGATACAGTTTAATGATCTCTTCAATATGTGTTCTACCCACATCCAGCGTCTTTTCCTGATTTCTTCCTCTGCTGGAAGCTGGTTGATTTGTTCTCTGTCACAGAAGGTTTTTGTTGATGGTATCTAGTTAAGTATCCTACGCAGACAGTTGTTCAAAAATACTTGCATCTTTTGTATGATGGATGCTTTTCGTAGTTCTTCATGCAAGTTTCAGCTCCATATAACAGAACTGTTTTCTCATTTGTATTGAAAATGTTGACTTCAATGTTAACTGACAGTTGGTTTCAGTTGCAGATGTTTTCCAGTTGTAGAAATGCTATCCTCACCTTGTAAATTTACGCCTTCACATCTGCATCACACCCTCCTTGTTTATCGATGGTGCTGACCAATTATGTAAATGTTTTTACATCCACCAGAATTTCTCTGTCAAGTGTAATCGGGTTAGAGTTCGTTGTTTTTCATAGAGCGATCTTGCTTTTCCCTTGTGTATGTTGAGGCTTACTGGCAGCTGTAGAGGCTGCTGCTATATTGTCCTTTATTACCTGCGTTTGTTGCTGTGAGTGGGATAGAAGAGCAAGGTCATCTGCAAAGTAAACAGCCCTGTCTGACAACGATCTTCATTTCAAATGAACTTGTGAGCCAACCCCAATGCACGATTTTGCAGTGTAATCCGTCATAAGAATTCCATATGATAATATGGTGAGTTCCATTCGATTGACTGTTCAACAATGATCTGTAGTGTCGCTATTTAGTCGGTACATGATCAGTGCTTAAGAAATCCAGCCTGTTGATCTTGAAGTTGGGCGTCAACTGGATATTTCATACGATTCAATAACACTCTGTTAAAGACTCTTCCTAGTACTAAAAGTAGAGTGATGCCTCTATAGTTCTAACACATGCTAGGATTTTTTTTCTTTGGTATCGTGATGTAGCATCCTTCTTTCCAGTCTGTTGGCACCTGTTCCTCTTCCCAAATCTTCCAGAAGAATTGCCACTCTTGTCAGATGACCATTTTGACATCCTAAATGACAATCACTACAAATAAGATAACACTTGGTGAACAAGTTAATAGTTATCTGGACTTATAAACAGCATACAGTACAGCACACATATACACGAACCCAGATCATATCATACTAGTACGATGAAGTGAGGCCAAAAAGATGGAACATAAAACAGTACAAACAATGGCATAGTAACAATAATAACAGGAAGAAGAATGACTAAATATTGAGAATACGGTTTGAGAGGACAGAGTGTTTTTAAAAATCGAACACGAATGGCATACGAACCTATCGTGGTTATATGCAACCACGAGGCTGTATCTTCTAATGCTATCTTTCTTCTAGCTTGTGAATTAGACCTTTCAGTCTCGCAGTGGTTTCTCTGAAAAAGTCATTTGTATCTAGGCCATATATCACTTTATACACAAATAAAATGATTATTATTAATGAAGTAATTGTTATCAAAGATCCACCTCGCTATTCATACAAACAATGTGACAATTGTTGCAAGTAAGTTTATTGCACATTGTTTCATCTTTATTTCCATTTTAAACTCATTCAGTAGCTCGTTTCAGTTCTGTCCTACCTAAATGATTTCAAGTTGCCAAATAATCGATTTTATGAAAGGTGTTATCATTTGACACTCTACAAGGAATCGAGTCTACGACCTCTAGACTTCATAATAATTATAAAGTGCAAACGAATTAGATTGAATTAAATTTAATCAATTTATACGGCCTATATGTAGCCTTTTTCTGCTTCCAGCTTTCAAATCGTTCTTTCATTCTCGTGTCAACACTCATGAGAGGAAAACATTTTAAAAAATGCAAGTAAAATAGAGAAACAAGAAGCATTTATTTTAAACTTCAGTCTGATTGTTTATGTGTTCATTATCTATCAGAAACAAACATTCATATTACAACGAAAGAAAAATAAAGATTAGCTTTTTACGTAATCAATTTGTCTAAATCATAACTATTCAAGAGATTATGCACTTGTTCAATCACTCTTTTAATGATTACGACAGTTCTATTTCGGCTGTGTGTGTGTCCATGCAAGTAGTATGTATTTATTCCTGCTTTAAAACATTTGTAACTATTTATTTACCGTAAAGAATAACAATAGTGAATAAAATGAAAGGGAAGAATCGTTTGCTTTCTGATTAGAAAAGTATTCTCCATAGGTACAGATTACTATTTCCTATCAAAAATAACTTATATATAAAAATTAGAGAAACTATTAACGAATATTAACCAGTTGCAAAAACAGTAGAGAGTTTGAAACAATTAAGAGTAACGAGAGCCCATGAATTAATTCTGATCTCTAAGAATGGTGATTTGGTTCCAGCAGCTAGGTGAGATCGGTCATGATGATATGGAATGCCTTCAGAGACATAAAGGACACATTATCATGCACTGTAGAAATACACTTATTGCTGAATAGGATAAGGAGTTGAAAAGGTGGTGAACAAAGGAATATTAAGTAATTTGGGATACGGAATTTCCAGAGATTAGTTGTATTTTAATCATAAAAACTAGCAATTTAATAATTATTACATTTTTACATGATCTTAATCGGAAGTTTTATATTGAAGTGTTATCACTGTTTATTATTCAGCTTCCAGGTCCTAATCGTTCCGCGCAGTACCGACTACTCAGTTATTATACTAAGTTTGCATAGCATGATTTGTTACTATATCTACGTAAGGGTCAGAAAGTTTTCCTACACTAGTGCCATTTTTTGAATAAAGTGGGCCGAAATGACTAGTGTGACTAGATGTAAATCTATTTTTTGCTTCTGAATGGGGGGTTAAAAACTGAGACGATTGGAAACTAATTCGAAAGTTAGTGACGACCAAAATCAATGGACACAACACGCTAATAAACATTGAAAACGTTGCATTTAACTTTGGCTGATTTAGTGCCTAAAAACACTAGCTAATTTCTCAGTTTGAAAAACAACCTAAAGAACCAATGAGAGAGACAAACACAAACAAATAGACAAAGTCCCGAAACATAACAACTCTTTTGCTGAACCTTTCGAAGTTTTAACAAAGTACCGTATGATAAAATTTATCAATGAAAAACTGTCGATATTTATATAAACAGTGGTATAAATACAAGATATGTGTTGGCTGCATGTCTTTGATTACAGATACCTTTGAAGTATTGTTTGCGTATCCTGGAACAAATTAGTAAGTAATTCTGAAGTCAGACACTGAGTACTAAGCAAAAATAACAAACAGATTGTGAACATTCATCAACTGATTTGATTAAGATATGCATTATATATGCCCGAAAACCCCTTACCTCGCTGTACAATGTTGGTTTGTTTATAAGTAGAAAAGAAGAAAAGTATAAACGGCCGAACTAAACCACAACGTCATATCAATCGATAAAGCTGTTAAGTGTTGGTATGAGCCATGCTGGCATGTAAAGAGTACCTTCCAGGAGTTTGTGAGATAATCGCAGTCATTAGTTGGATATATCGGGTGGTATGGGTGAAATTCAATCACAGTGAATAAGGTGCATTCATTCTCTAAATTTCTACAAGATCTTCAGTTGCATAATTCTTTCATACATACCTCTTCACTACTTCTTGTCGAACTACAATTTGGCAAAAACTTAATTAATTTGATCTCGTGTTATGGAAACCTGAACAAATCCATATATGTACCAGGCTCTATGTCGCTTATGACTGACTGGAGTGATGTTAATAATACTAGGCATGAAAAGATGAAATCGAATACAACCCCCCTCCCCTCCCCGTGTTAATCGAAAGTAGACAATAGCTGTATCTTTTAAATTGGTGGTTACAATTCACTTAAATCTAACTCATTCACAAGTTATTTGAATAAGTGTTTATTTTATAAATATTTTACTCCAATATATACAGATTTACATACAATATAAACTGTTACTAGTATTAATTAGCCTTAAAAGTTTAATAATATAAATATACAAGGTAAAAAAACCAGACAAACATCACAAATGGTCGCTACTCACTGATCAATCACTGTAAATATTTCAATCTTACAGGGCGTCAACTGTAGTCAGAATGTCGCAACGGTAACGATCAGACTATGAAGCTAAGTGATGCAAGTTAGAGTTCCAAAGGGGATGTTATCATACTTGTGACTAAATTTTCAATTAACACAAAACCTCGGTCAGGCAGTGTTAATTATTTTCAATTGCATAGCGTCAGAACGAATATATATCTCATTGCCATAGTGTGTGGAGATTATGGCACATTTGCAATCACATCGAAAATTTAGTACAAAATGATGACGATTTTTAGCCACATAAACAAAAAAACATATATTAAAAATATTCGGTATCTGGCACTAAAACTCATGAAACAAGCATTTTGTCTAAGTTTGGGACTCGTCAGTAGGATGTACTTGCTGAATTATAGTGTGTTGATGTTTACACTCATAAGACTTGATCTCACGTTCTTCCAACGCATTGTTCAATGAGATACTGGGTCCGGGTAATCACTGCATTATTCAGCAGGTACGAGACTTATTTTATTAGTACAAGTTTACATTATCTTGTTGTTGATATTCATATGGGCATTAGGCTCAAGTCTTAGAGCGAACATGAACACACAGATACGGACACATCAAACTCATGAGTCATAACTAGAACGAAACAAATTCTAGATTATTTCTATAGCCACATACCAAATATGTGAAAACTCGTGAGAGGATGGTAAATCAAGGCAATCAGCGTAGAATGTACATATCTCAGCAGAGATTAATCAATTTCAGTTCCGAATTTCAACAACTGGAATAAAAAAACCTTACCAGTAAAAAAAATATAAGCCTACATTTTCTTTACGGAATCAACCCAATCCAACTTGAAATCATTTTATTAACTATTAGTTGGACGTATTCAACGTGTAGGTAGAAAAAGGCGACCCCAACAATACGATTTGTTTAACAACAAATAACCTATTACAGAGACGAAAAAGCTATAAGAGAGAACTTATGTAACAGTATAAATACAGAATATTTTAGACACCCGGAGGTTTTTGAGTTTAAAAAGTATTTTTCGTCGAATGTTTTGCAAAGATTAACTTAATCTATAAGCTGTATTCATATTGGATTGAAAATATTTTGAGTGGCTTAAAAAAAATATTGAATGGCTGTATCGTCTAAGTTTAGGACTCTTCAGCTGTGTACGCTTACAACCCCTTCCAGAGATTTAATCCAGGGATTTTAAGTCTCCAGACAAGCCTCCCCTTCCCGACCTTTAGAATATCGAGCCAGAATCAGATATTAGCACATTTTAAATACCAATTAATTCATGATATAGAGTGACAATTAAACCTAATAGTTGCGACTTCCCAGGAAAGCTTATCTACTAGTTAGTCCGAAGTGACAAGTATGTAAAAAATAGCACACAGCTAAGAAAGATGCTTAGGTCATTAATAATAAACTAAAAAATTTATTTTAAATATTGTGTAGACACACCAATAACTATGATATTATTAGATCACTTCTCTTCAACAACCACTTGTCTCATCCCAGAACAAAATTCAAATTGTTATATCGGGTAGTTAACCGAAATTGACTGTCTTCCAGAACTGTTTACCAGAATACCATTCTACTCATTTTGGATGCATGTGAAGTGAACACTTTATTTGAATTATTACTACTTCCCTCTAGCCCTAACTTCCCATTTGACCGATAAACCGTTAGTATCTCATTTTCCATCTATGAATTATGGTTAATTAATTGTGTGCACGTTGCTTTAGTTCACTTTCTTCGTCGCACTTATTATGTATCAATGTTATTTTCTTAATAGGTTGACTGTGTGGTCATGTCTTACATGTATATGAAGGAGTGCTTAAAATATAATCTGATTTGGTTAGTTGGTTCTGGTAGTAATTGCTTAATTTTCTATCATCGATTATTTTGTCCTTTTGTATAGGTCCATCTGCCTTCATGAAGTGGTCACTGACTTAATATTGGCACAGAAATAGAGACTTTGCGTTGCCTCTTTCAACTTACGTTGATTATAGTGAGGTAAACACAATAAATTGTTAATCACAACTAGACTATATTGAACAGGAGTATATTATACGAGGTTGTAGGTATGCACTAATGAGTGTTATCAAATTACGACATAAAAGCTGTTGAGTATTGCCTAGAAATTAGTCTACAATGAAGAATACACTATAAATAATAAAAACATAGTTATTTCTTGTTTGAAATACGAATAAACAAGCTCAAAGGTTAGTTAAAAAAGGCAATAACAATTTGAAAATTTTTTTTTCATTTGTATTCATCAAAATACATAACCGAATTTTCTAATGACTGGGATGTTAACAATGTCTTCTGCAGATAAGTTTAACTTACAGTAAAACAATAGAAAGTAAAGAAAGAATTACACCGTAAACGAGGTGATTTCAAGTACTGTTATACATTTAAGTGGAAGCCTAACACATCCTGGTTGCTTACATAGTGGCGAGACAAAAGAAATTCAGATTACTAGGGGTCTTGTTTACTTGGAATTATGACTGCAGGGCATAAATAATAACTGATTGAAGCCAGTTACATACGGCCTCTTTATGACTCGCTTTTAGTATGTTAGCTAGGAAAACTGAATGCATTACCAAAAGAGACTGATATCCGTGAGGTATAATGAAGTGAGCCATTTCTAAAGTCGGCCTTTTCTAACGCTCTCTCTTCCGTTAAGAGAAAGCAGTATCACTGTAAGAGTTGATTGTTTGAGAAGGACATCCTACTGCCATTATACCTCTGTACAGTCGACAACATAAATTTGACTTCGGACCTTAATATGCTGCTTTATGTCTAACCGCCTTCCAACCCACATACTTGGGACGGTAGAACTTAAGGGAATAATTGTTTAAGCTGATATAACTTGAATGCATCATCATGATATTTAAGCCTAACAATTCTGTCAAGATATCAGCTTCAATCAAAATGGTAAAACAACAACTACTACGATCAAATATTTAAAACACCAGGCTATGAATCTTTACAACTAACGAAAACTGAAATAATTTATACTGTTTTCCGAAACAATAAAGTAATTTATAAACCATTAGGGAAAATACAATACACATAATATCAAATAGACGTAATAGGTAAAATCTAAACTAACTTGTAATCGGAGCTTCTAATTCAAGCATTGTTTTTTCTGATTTTAATATAGCTGAAGTATCATTGATAATTCTTAAAATTGCTTCTTCTGTTAATCGGCCTTCAGAAATCAAATGTGGTCCAATTACATCCAATTGTGGACGACCTTTAGAATCGAATACTGTACTCGAAGGCATTAATTTGCTTGGAGGAGGAGGTATACCTATATATATACACACAACAAAGTAATACTATTCAGAGTTTACAAAATTGATGACATAATGATAACCCTAGAGATAAATTTCTTGGCTACAACATAGATATTCGTCCAGATTAACCCTCATAATTGAGAGAGTAATTGTAGAGTATTTGTACTTTTATTCATTCTCATGAATCCTAATGTGTTTATTTCTCATTCCGTTAAGATATATACAAGAAGAAATATTTGGATAGAATGGCTAGTTTGTATCTGACAGAGTAACAATTGTTAGTTAGCAGGATTGCCTATTTATTATAATTCATTCATGGTAACGTTAAAATATTCACTATCTAATCTACTGGTAGCTTTCAATACTTTACACAACGGTGTAATATTTTCTTAAAAGTCCAGAAGAAGTATTAAAATTAGAGACAAGCCATAATTTGCAGATTATATAGTCCTGTACCCTGAAGACGATGATAGTGTCAAGAGTCTCTTAAAAGTCACGAATAACAATTCAGGCATGAATAGAAATAGTCTCTATCCCACTCTAAATTCAGCATTTTGCTTACGGTTTGGTCTGCATTATCGCTTGAAATGATTATAGGAAATGAAGCAGTTTTATAAGTTGACCATTTCATATATATTGATCTCTGGTGAAATGTCAGTAGAGATTCCGAAAGCCCGTTTATGTTTGACCAATTCATATCACTTGTACTATGGAAAAGTCTGTCTGCCAACCGATAGGTGAGCATATAATACAGTTTTGTCCGAATATACAGCTCTTCAGTAGTTCATACACACAACTCTACCTGAACCATCACATCGGGAACTTGACATCTAGATCACGAAGTAAGAATCTAACGATCCTCATTCTCAAATGTAAACTATCTTTGATATAAAGTGATGATCGTTTAACATCAATGATGGGTAACTGACTAACTTCTAATGTATTTGCATTTCACCAATCACGATGTCGTAATAGGACTTGGAGGGTTACTCTCAAGGTAAGTTGCAAGTGAGCATATAGCAAAAATAAATACGGAGATTAATCGCTCTGAAATAAACAGGACCTAAAGGTTTTGTATGCTGTTGCTAATGGGGCTACAGGTGTGCAGTTAATGTAAGCAACAACCGAAAATGTATTGGTCACTTAACACTTTCTGAATTTCAACAAACGTCCAGCTGATGTTAATTCGTAGTGAGTACCATCGTTAAAGTCATCTACCAACATTACAGGTTAGTTTAAATATGCGAACCACTACTAGATATATTTTATTCAATAGGATATATCTTATGGAAATAGACGAACAGATGATAACACATTACAAATATCAAAAATATTCTTCACTGTAAGGGTTTGTATTTCCCTGTTGATAATGAGTCTAAAAACGGATAAAATATGCGTCCTGGATTATACTGTTAGCAGTAAACCAGTTTTACTAAAATTCATTGACTAAATGACTGTGGTGACACGATCCCCTCAAAATGTACATATGTTAATAGAAAATGATTAATTGCAGTCCTGAATATCAACAATGAGAAAAATTAAAACAACTACTAATAAACTCTAGATAGTTGACAATAAAGTGCATTTTGTATATAAGCGTAGATGCATGTATACGTAGGCATATAACCTGTTTCATCTAAATAAATGATATATAAAATCTATTTTCTTACAATTGACCAGAAACAACATACTAAGTAACAATAATCCTCTCATAATTCACCTCATAGAGCATACTTACAGTCTGGTGAGATTATAAGAAATCAACATACTACTAAAACATTTAATTAAGATTAGCTTCGACGCTTTCAGTGTTCCCAAGGTCGATTATCCCCATAATCTTTCGATTAATTTTCTGTTCATTAAATGAGTTCTGCATATCAAAGCGTACTTTCATTAAAGATTTCATTTCAACAAATTGATGTTATCTGCAACTGATTTCTACGAACATGTCAATGAATGCCAGGTATTTTTTTCAATCCAGTGAGAATGTATTTAGTATCACAAAGCAAACAAACTGTTGCACAAAAATAAAAGTGAATTTCCTGTAGGGGGAATAAGATAAGATAGTTGGTGTGGATATTTTAGAGATAGTTTTCAAGATTGAGTCTACTTATTTCAATGGCTAACCACTTCCAAATAAATTCATCTAAATATTCTCTAGTTGGGTACTCCAAATACATCCTAAAATATATTTTACCAAGCTCTTTTAGGCGTAGAATTATAACACAAAACATTACATACACATATATAGCTGAAGTGAATCGGAATAAATCTAATGTTCACAGCACTTTCAGCCATATTTCTGTTTATTTAGCTGATGAACATTGAATATCAATGTGGCTTAGGGGTTGATATATTCGACTTTCAACTACTAGGTTTTGAGTTCCAGTCTTGAAACCAAGTAATATCACTGAATCTTAGATATAAAGTGTGACTAGAAGTCAAGTAAACGAATCTAATGCTTATCATTCAGTTTTAACTAAGTCTATGTTTTTTTTCTTATGATATGTTCTGCTACATCACACTCAGCATGCTAATATCAGATATTTGGAATTAACTTTAACTGTTTGGAGTGAAATCTTTAATGGAAATTACACTATAATGAAAGGAAGCATTATCGAATGTTCTTAATATAACACACTTAGGTAACAGTTAGAACAATAGTCAACTAACAAAGAAAGTTAAGCATATTTTCCTTATGTATTTCGTTAAATCTTTTGTGCCCAGGGTTGAATGTCAGAAAAATAGAAGAAAAATGAATAGGATAGACGAAACATATTTGTTCAGAGTTCATGAAAGGTGCACATGTTTCCATACACATGCATTCCAGTTTCTTTTTTTCTAATAAAAAACTTTGAAAACAAGGCATTAAATAAGATAGTATGCGTAAAACAATTGAAATAATACGCAAGAATAAAAATCGTATTATTGTATAGATTTGAAGACAGAATAATGAAATAGGATAGTTTCTGATCATTTTCTCACAGTATCAATGATAATGACCCCCTAACGACAATATATATACTGTAATACTATGGTAGATTATCCATATATCTAGGCAAATATACACTGATTCTACCAATAAATAGAATTATTAACTGTGAATAATAAATACTAAAAAAGAGAACGGTAGTAGACTGAATGTCATGTATTAGAGAAGTGATGGATTAAACGCTGAACAATATATGTGATATCTTAATGTTTTGGATCCGATCCCAAGTGAGGTTTTGAGTGCACACTGTTGATGAGTCTCCTACTGGGGTGAAACAGCTATATTGTAGTTTGCTTTCCAATGATAAGTGAATTAATCATAAGAAAATACTAATAAATTGCGTAAAACATACTTAGAAAACGAAAGCACGGTATGTCCTGTAGTAATGGTCTAGATCACCACAATGAAACATTTTATTTTACATGTATTCAGTCAATCAGTCAGTCAGTTACAACGTAGAACTTGGTACATACGTACATCAGTTCTAGTTGCAGTGCCCCAATTAGCAAATAGAGATTAAATTGCTGGACAGAATCCTAGGGTAGTGGAGGTAGTAACAGAGATCGGAGATAAGATTTAAGAAAATACGATTCAGTAAAAAGAAAATTATGATGAGTTAAGAAGCTTAAACTTTGGAGAAAGACAAGGAATGGATGAATCTGCGCTATTGCGATTTTAAGCCATGTTACTCAAAGTCTCTAACTACTGGTTACGATCATTACGAGGACCCCAACCAGGTAGTCTAGACACATAAATATGACTCAGTCCAAAAGTCAATGATATCATGGACTGGTATTATGTTTTGGTTTGGCTGGCACTAGTTTTCTTCCAGCTTACTCCTACACCAGACAGCACTGCACATCGAGGTAGGCGGTGATCCGTCATATGTGACACGTGTCCTAACTACCTCAGCTGATAAAGATTCAATACCTCATCAATCGATTTACCGTATTTACCTAAAACTCTATTCTTAACCCACATATTGCTTACTCAGTTGTCCCAAAAAAACGCTAACAGTGCTTCAAAGACATATGTGATCAAATACTAGGGGACTACGTATATCCTCTATCCTTAATGGTCATGTTTGACATCCATAAAGTAAAACAGATCAAATTGCTGCGCAGTAAACGTGTCCTTTGGTCGACAGACGGATGTCTCGCCTGCACCACAAGTGACGCAGATTGGCAAAGCCAATCGGGTCTACTATTTACAAGCCAAAGTTTTAGTGGAAACCAGATCGTCAGGACTGATGAAACTTCCAAGGTAATTGAAGCAGCCAAAACATTCAACTTCTTCGCTCCTTATCTTTGATTTCAGTGGTGAAGTGAACCAAGCCTGAAGCAAAATTCGCATTTGGATGGGGAATCTTGAACCCCAAGCATAATTACATAGCTGCTTAAGGTAGTCAAGAGATTCTGCAACCTATTTGCATCTTCACCCAATAGAACTATATCAATTGCATATTCCAAGTCAGTAAGTTTATATCCGGGAAGGACGTTAACCCCGGATAAGCCAGACGATGAAAATGTTAATTTTAAAAGTATGTCAATAATATAATTAAGTAAAAATAGGGAAAGCGGACAATCTTGACGAACACCACTGGAGGTAATCAATTCCGATGACGATCCACCATAAGCTCTGGCTCGACATATAATGTTCCTGTAGAGAGCTTGTATAAGGTTGATGTACTTCTCCAGTACATTCCCATATAACCTCATGATCAATAGTCAAACGCCACCTTAAGGCTAAGGAATACAGACAGCCATTGTTGGACGTCCAAAAGTGTGTCTATCTTCCAGAACCTGCCTAAGTGTGAATATTTGGTCTATACAACCACGTCCAGATCTGAAACCACCTTGGTTTTCTCGTTTTCGCTCTTAATGAGCTTTATTTAGACGTCAAAGCATTATTGAAGCCAATATTATAGACACTATATTTGTTAAACTGATTTCTCGGTAATTGTAAAGAGGATTTCTATCCATTCTTATAGACTGTGACGATTAGTGTTTGAAACCTGTCAGATAAGATTATGTCTAGTTCCCAGGTTCTAGCCAATATCTCAGTTATTTTTGCTGTTAAAACGGGACCGCCATCCTTTAATGCCTCAGGGGTTAATCCATAAGGTTCGGCTGCTCTCCCTCACTTTAGATTATTTATAGCTTTCCCAAAGTTGCTAAGACATGGGGAGGCTAGTATCAATATGCCACCCAGATTGCTTGGAGATTGTGGGCAACATAGATGACGCCGAAAGCCAGTTCAACTGTTACCTAAAGTTTTCTAACCATCAGTCTAACCTTCTGGATCAACAGTGAATAACTGTACCATCTTTTCCCGAGATAGTTTCACTTAAGGCCGGATTTCCGATACCCGTTTCCTCGATAAGTCTGAACACTTGCGTATTGTCACCTATTGCTGCTGCCTTTCCCATTCTCTTTAACTTTCGCTACCCACCACTACTCATGATCATAATGTAAGCTTTTAACCAGCTTGTTTAAGTTACCATCGCTCGTCATAGTGTTAAGAGCCATACGGGATGAGTTGCCAAGTATCTTTCAGTTTAGTAGATGCATTTGAAATCCACTGATTTCTCAACCTTTTGTTTTACTTTACTGGTAGATATTACTGCTGTTTCAACAGCATTTTGTATATCGTTTCAAGCTGACTTGGAGTGGGTATCACTTACATAGCTGACTAATTGGTTTTCTAGTTGTTCCTGATATGTATTTTTGACGTTTTTTATCATTAATTCGAACTCTAACATAGATCCTTAACATTTTTAACATCCAGTGAGACGCAGACTAATATGATGTAGTACTAAAGCATGAAGTGAGTATAAACATGTACTCTAAAATGAGCAGCAGTCTTCCATCGAGCCTTTACAACGATGGCTAATGGAAATGTGGTCTATTTGAGTCCATCATTAAGAAGATTGTGGATGTTTCCATGTCAATTGATGTTGTTTAAAGTTGGTGCTTTAGAGAAATAAACAGTTATCTGAACATAATTATAACGGATAGTCTCTACTATCTGTCCGTTGAGCCGCGACGCCAACGGATCCACCTAGGTGCTTTTCCGTTTCGGTTAGTCTACCTACTTGGGCATTGAAATCACCAGCCACTATTACTAAATCAGAGCGCTTAGCTTTTCAAAGGAGGTCAGAAAGCTGTCTGTAAACACCATCTTTTACTTCATCTGGGCTGCAATCAGTAGGAACGTAGGCAAAGACAACGAAGAGGCGACGGCGTCCATTACTATCTTTCTAGGTTCTTACTGTCCAGTTTAGACGGACATCGCACAACCGACTGTTCAGCTTTTGAACTTAGTGCAATACCTACACAAGCGAGGTCTCGAGGGGTGGCGGTAGGGTCTCCTGAAACACGAAGGGTGGATCGGGATGCTTCTTTATTTTGAGGTCAAGCGAATGACTGAGCCTGGATCCTGTATACGCGTTTCAGAGATGCAGAAGACATCGATGGAACGGTATTTTAGATTCATAGCTAAGGAGGCTTGCTGTTCGATTTCGCATAAGGTCGAAACATTAAAAACGTTGATATATAGTTTAGTGCGAGGTTTAAAGAGACCGAAAATGACATTTTGGGAACTCGAACCAATAGCATTAGAGACATGAGATAATAAAGTTACGCAAAAAGGGTTGGTTGCAGGAGCAAAAGAGTTATTAGGAGTTGATGGTGGGATTCGACTTCGAACAAGATTATCTCGTACACCGTTAGGGGTATGAGGGTGATTTTCACTTCTTGAATCCCCATACCATGGAAGGATATTACTCCTTGGGGCACCTAAATAGGAAACTAGGTCAGTGTTGTTTATAGTGACCTGGGAGTTCGATAGCAGAGCCCAAGGGACAACCGCTTGAGGTCGATCACGCATGACCTTGTTATGGAAAGTTTTTGAAGTGTTAGTTCCGTTTTTTAGAAGGCCTTACTGTCGGAGACAGAAACCCGTGGAGTAAGGTGAGGTGTGACATTTTTAGTGTCGACCTTTTCTAACCCCTTCCATTCATTAAAAACGCAGCATCGCTTCAGATGCTGGTTATCTGAGGGAAGCATTTACTGCTGTCACACCTCGCTGCAGTCAGCTGTGCGACTTCGCCTTCAGATCTTAGGTTGCTACTTTTAGTCAAATCGCTCTCTAACAGACCTGCTTGGCATATAGAACCTAGAGAAACATTCGTTCCAGCCAATATAGCTCGGTTGGGTCATCACGATAGCAAACGTGACCTCCACATCAAGGTAGCAGCTATGGTCGGCCTTTACATGTGGTAGGATACAAGTCTACAAAGAAGGGCTACTTACACTGGTTGATCACTAAATAGTAGTGACCAATCTCATGACTGCTTAGTCATTCTTTGGTGTTTATCGGATTCCACTGACCAAGTTCTCATATGATTAAACTATTCTAACTGACTAGACATCATAAGTACTATGGTGTTGGTGTTAGGTGATCAAAGATAATTGACACTCGTCCATAGAGTATATCTGCAGTCTTGTGTCAAACTATACGATTACAAGATCTAGGGTTTCCTGCTAAATATTTCTAACCATCTAACATTTAAAAAAGTAACCACTCGCTGACAGTTACTTTGAACCAAGAAGCTGATTAGAGATGCTTGTGAAAAAAAAATAGACGATTAAACAATAATCCACCTATTGCACAATCTAAATGCCATGATTTCTATCTCAAAAAAGAGTGAGAGAGATCAAGGCTATACCACAAAAGCTTTGAAGTAACACACATTAGAACGAATAGGAATAGCCGAAAAAAAGGGTAAAAATAAAAAAAGGGATGGTAATGATAGATAGAGAATAGTAAGACATATGGTAAAAATAATAAAATATCCGTTTGTTAGATAGACGACTGATAACAACTGTTTGTAAACAACAATTTTGCGGGAATACACAAATGAATGAAAATATGCTTTGTAGAAAGCATAAAGAGATTAAGGGTTACTGTTGAATATCTAATACATTGATGTGATTTGGAATGATAAAAAGAAGTATGCATAATATAATACATAGCCATATTATCCTGATATCTATGATCCAGATTCTTATTGATTATTAGTTGATACGTTACGATTTTATGATTATTAATAATCAGGACTGAATTAATTAATCTCAATAAGCACATGACCACATTCATAAGTGGTTGCATTGATATTTTTATTAATCGAGTAATAAAAGAATAAAGAACACTCACCGAGGAAAAAAATCTTGTTAAAAGTACCCTTTACTTCAACTGTATATTTGCATACATAGAAAATATTTTACATGTATCTGTCTGAAAAATTTTCAAGTATCTAATAGGAATCATGTAGTAGCCATAAACTTATCTACGTCATCAAGCAACTAAGTTTAAAGGAGATATGTATCAACAACTTACCCAATACAGAGATATTAACAATCTTAGCAAACGCAAACTCTGTGTAAAGACGCCACTTGCAATCTCTCAGTTTACCATAGATATTTAAATAAAAGTGATGAATGAAAAATTCAAAAGAAAGAAAGGTAGGCGAGGTTATCCACAAAGTTATCGATGCTTATTATATGCATTTCAGCCAGCAATTTCGGTCATATTTCTGTTCCAACAGTGAGGATTACTCATCCGATATGTGTGACTAGGCTATGTTGACATGATCAAAGTGGACAGTTATGGATAATTTCAGCAGCTTAAAATGAAATTTATAATCAAAAGCCTTAGGGATAAATACAAAGTCGAAAGTAGACTATGTAATGATCTAAATAAGGATTTAGAACTGATAAGACAAAAATGTTTTTTTATAAACAATTGTCCACCTAGTGAATATGAGTGAAAAATGATTGGATGATGTAACAAGTGCCAATTAATAATTATAAAGATAAAAAGATCTGAATAGTAATTTTGGAAACCAAGAGAAAGGGTTATGACCAGAAGAAGATGAATGATTATACAAGGCTCTCTCTGTACACATAGTTCGGGCTTAAATAGGTGAATAGCTAGTGACCACAGTGAACGCGTTATGATTTATAACCCTGGATTCGGTTTCCTCAGCGGAGTTGAGGGTGTGCGATGCTGAAGAGTCCCATGCTAGGAAGAAACGACTGTCTAGTGTCCCCTGATTTTCAGTGGTACTCTACCAACATCAGTCTGCGAATTTAATTAACTAAACCTAATACCAGTCTTCATAAAATACCTCAATTTAATTAGTTGTTGAATGGTAGCTAGTAATGAAATAAAGAATTCGCCTGATTCGGAAATCTCCACTATCCCCACTAGAATATCAAAATATTAATCATTTAGTCAAACATCTCACCTCTACAACATTTATTTAAATACAATATTCTCATATATATATAATAGCTGCTTGGTTTCTATAAATCTGCCCCCAAATCACAGACAGAAAGTAGGTGTGGAGAAAGCTTTACTTCCCCGGTTACTTTACGTACAGAAAACAAGGGCCGTTAGGGAATTTAGTATGACCTTAGAGTTATGGAAAATTCTAGAAGCATTCTAGAATCGATAATTAGACTAGTAATCATCAACAATCATATGATACATTGTTTGTTAATTTTTAAGATTTTCTGATAAGTTTCTGAAGAGCACAAATCGGTGTCCATATCCTTGGTATTTTTTTCAAGTATCCAAAAGCATTTCTGATGAATTATAGAGGTCTCCCAATGATGAACTTTAAAAATCTGGTTGTTAATACTCTCACGTGTGTACACTTTCACTTTACTAATAATTTCTATACGTTGATTAGTTAGCAGTGCACAATGAATAAACACAGGTTAATGTATTAAGCTTCGAGACACTTTTCTGTTAGATCCAACAGATCGAACTCAAATAGACGGAGCAGGTTTTGAACGTCCTTGAAAGCTAAAGTGCCTTAGCAAACAAAAATCACCATAGAATGCAAATCATATGACCGTTTACTTAGTCAGTTGGTTTGTTTTTTCAAAAAAAAAACTATTTTTTAAACATTACATGTTTCGACTTTTCGTTGGTATTAATATCTTGAAATATTACACCTTATTAGTAGGATTTATACTATGAACATAATTTATCGTTTAACCTAGGGCATAATGCAAGACAGTGACAAAGTGAATAAAATTAACAAACAAACATTCAGTCAGTGAGTATTAGTTCAAACTTTTATGAATGAAAGATGTTAAAGGTTGGATAGAACTGAAAATTAACTTTCTCAATATCTGCCTATCATAAAAAGTGGTTTCAAAAGTGTTCAAAAGTTATCTAATATTAACTAGTTTCATATACTTATTAAAATTTCATACGATAACAACAACGTGCAATTCTCCGTTTAAAAAGATTGAAATGTTTTAACAGTCAAATGAATGGAATGAAATAAAAAACTCATTAAACACGTACACAGGTGTCATACATATGGGATAATTATTATTATGGGTGTTGTGAGAAATGTTGAACGTGAAGTTTCACAACATCAACTGACTTCAGTTAGATGACCATTGAAAGGCTTTAAACATAGGGTTTCGTGTATTGAATGAACTTAGAATTCTAAACCATTAGAACCTAGCCCATTAACTGTAGTAGTTAAGTACTCGTTATGAGACTTGACGATCTTGGGTTCGATTTATCACAAAATCGTAGATAAGTATTACTGAGTGGTCGTATATTTCCATGATACTTCTCAAAATTTCCTGGTGTTCAATAGTATTATAACTAAAGTCGGCCTGTGATGTAGTACTTAAAAATATTCGGAAAATTTCTGATCTCCAGTGCTTGAATCAAAGAACCACAACTCTGTTTAATAACTGTGAATAGATGAACATGTTTTATTTAGTGACAATTTTAAAATGAAAGCGAATGTTTGTTAAATAGTTCATCTTACAATATGAATAATATGAAATTTCTTCCACTGTATATGATAAATATACAACTTAGGACCGATAGAAAATGATCTGCAATACATTAGTATCTAGTAATATAAGCCTTCAATGATATCATGCTAGTAATCAACTATAACTATCATAGAACCATGCACAACTGAATGTTAACTGAAGTCGCCATACCACAGCACAACGAGATGAAAATGATGTGAGCGTAAAAAAAAAGCTAACCAGAACAGAAAAAATGAAGTAACAATTATAATGATAATAAATAAATACTGAAAGTATCTTCTGTGAAAATGAAATGAAGGAAAACTAGAACTCAAAATCTAGAAAAAGATAAATAGTTATTTCTGAAACAGAACACAACAGGTTAGTGCAGAATACTACGATGAATTCTCGGCAATAAAGTCTCAATCCGCTTAAATTAGTATTGTTACTAAACATGCTGTAAGCCATTAACAACGGATCTTCTGGAATTATAGTGAAATCTTGTATATGTGATAAGGCGGTTGAGTACAAAAATGACCATGGTCTAAATGTAAGCTCAAGGTGATTTCACCTAATTTAACACAACTCCAAAGGACAAGCTGAAGAAGAGCCACAACCAATTCAGGTTAAGTGGTTGAAACTGTCGGTATAAAACCCACCCCGGACTAGATTTCAGGGTAGTTAGCACAAATTAGCAAAGTGTACCATCAATCCTGAGCTAATCGGTGCGTGCGGACGAATTCTCACTCGCATTGCTTAGTAGAAAGTATTCGTTTCATGAAAATCGGGTATGTTTTACTAACTATTACTAGCCAACACAAGATCTAGGTCAAGCATTGTTCTGTGCCAGCAATATTTAATCACATAACAACTTGAAACTATCATTAATGAAAGTTTTAAGATCTTATCCATTGAAATAAGAGGGTCAGATGTTCAAGTATGAATTCCCGGAAACTTGGTAAGCACAAAATGCCTGTCAGACACCTAGCTATATACTGTATGATATGAGTAAAAGCACTGGATAACACTATACTGGGTAGTACTACTACCTGGTGGCCGATTAAAGAGTGAATAACACCTCAGTTCTAATGAACATCAATCACTTAGAACATTAACTGACACGAAACCTAGATCCAAAGTTCCTGATGTGTTAACTATTTCTAACACTAAATACAAAAGAGGTGCATCAAATTTGAATACTGTAAACATATTGAACAGAAAAAATAACTTATTTATAAAATAGAAAATATATCTGACTGTTAAGAATTCGTTGTAGTAAAATATGAATCACTCTAGCATATATCTTTTTTGACCAATTTAGGAAGCACAAGCACATCAACTATTGCCTATTTTTACATATATACGTATAACAGAAAGCATATATTCTTCCTCTCCTATTACTTTGTGTTATTGGTATAAGTATTAATATTGATATTATTTTCAGTTACATGTACAAAAGGTAAAATTCAATCGAATCCACAATTCAATACTATCTACCTACCAATCAATCAATTTTATATACGATCGATCAAGTGTAAGCGCGTCTTTCGTAAAAGACGAACGAAGAAAAAGAAGAATGGTGGAACAAGACTAAACTCTCACCCTGTAGCGAAAAAAATCAAACAAACAAACGACAACCCTCACATACAATATACAAAAAAGTAACTGTGCACTGAATGTCCGTGTATATATGCAGATAAACACAACGGACACATTGTTCTTCAATACTATTCATATATAAGATTTGTTACTAGCCTGTTTATCACAGCTGCTAGACCTCATTTAATCACCATCATCATCATCCTATATTTTTGTTTCATTTTCCCTTAACTAAATGTGAATAAATTAAACTACAAGGATAAAAAGAGATATTTACTTATTTAGGTCATGTGTATCATAGGTATTATGTTGATAAAAGAATAAAGTATATAAATATGTTAAAACTGGTGACATAATTAGTTCACTGAACACAATGAATATACGTATATCTGTATGCTGAAACTGCTGAAAACTTTTAATACTTTAAATACTTATTAGAATACAGTGTTCCCAATGAGAGCAAACATACTAGATATTAACAATGAATAGAATAAAGACTAATGAACAAAACTAAAGAATTCAAAGCATCCACATTAATATAATTAGTAATCAAAAAAAGAAAGTTTAATGGCAATTTTTAAACAATCAAAGCTATTATCAGTTTAAAGGTTAACTAGGTTGATGACGATGATAATTATCAAAGTGAATATTTGGTGTAAGAAGAAAGGAAAACAACGGACCCTATTTTGCAAAAGTATATAGGTGTAACGAATGAAAAGAATATGTTATAAAGTTGGATTGAAGTTGATCTTAATGTATTCAGCACTTTCGGTCTTTTTTTCTGCAGTCTATTTATGAAATAAATATTGCCTATTACAGTAACACGTTTCTTAAAAATAACATTTCAAGTAATAACTCTTAGTATATTTGTGTTTTTTAGACTGATTTATCGGCTACACTATACATACATATTCAAAGCGGACAACTGAAAACAGCCCTAATCACTTAAATGAAAACTTTGGTGAAAATTTACCGCAATATAAAATGCTCATCAACTGGATAAACGATAGAATAGCCGAAAATATTCGATACAGTACAATTAGTAAACATTGAAAGCATTTCGAATAACCTCAGTCTAAATTTTTTCAATACTAAAAAAACATACTCGGAAAAATCTCTTTTGGAATCGCTGAATGCAAAATATATACTTAAAGTATCTTGGTTTAGACAGTCAAATAAAAACACTACTCTACACATGACGAACTGAGCGTCTCATAACCCAAAGTATATAAAATTAGAATTAACTAATGTATTTCAAATTAATTTAATGATTAGTTTGCAAGAAATATTACATAAACATTTCAATCGTGTCATACTTTCAAATGAAACAAGTTGATTGTTTAAAGCATATAATGTAATCAATCAGTCATAATTATTTAATAGCCTACAACCTATATAAATCAGCCCAATCTCCTATAATATATTATCACAATTAGATGATACTAACGAGGTAAATGACAAACTGAGTTGAAACAGTGGTATTATCAATAACAGCAAGGAAGATTAAACACCAGAGAACACAGCTCGAAAAAAATCGATGGATTCGAGGAATGAAATGAACAAAGTGTTGAAACTGAACACTTAAAATATAAAGTGAATGCATCAACACCACTGCTACCGATTCCAAACTATGTTACCCACCTCCCTAAACCACAGATCGCGATTGCCGCAGGGACCCCCCCACCAATCAGGTAGCCTACCATATACTAATATTCCTCAGTCCAACAACCAAGCCTTCATAAAGGGATGCAATGATTACATTTTATTTTATCCTAGTTATAGTTCAAAGTAGGAGGTGGTTAGGCATAGTACAATCCAGCCATCTTAGTCAAAGATTCAAATAAATGACGTAACTCGATAAACAGATATATATATATACATAACTTGCTTTAAACCATGCATGTG
The DNA here is from genome assembly GCA_025215515.1 of Schistosoma japonicum. Taxonomy (NCBI): domain Eukaryota; kingdom Metazoa; phylum Platyhelminthes; class Trematoda; order Strigeidida; family Schistosomatidae; genus Schistosoma; species Schistosoma japonicum. The sequence continues at coordinate 15,259,755 of CM046066.1, forward strand.
TGATACAAGAACTAGTGAAATTATCAGTCTTCCTTAATTGAAATTAGCAAAACCGCTAACCGTTCACATCAGTATTTCTCTATATAACTATTTTCATTTTATTATTTTAATGTTAAATTTTAATAAACACAAATTGAAACAAAAAGCTTCACCAGCAAAGTTGATCAAACACCCCTTAAAAAAAGTTACACAGGTATAAACACAATTATTTGTTGCAATTACAAACGATTGGAAACATGAGTATGTAAATAATAAACATTTTTAAAGTCTTTATATAAATAGACTGAAGATTTTCTCACAAAATATCTAATATAGGATACAAACTTTTCGTTTCATATACAAATAATTGTGTTAAGTGTAAAGTGGAATTAAATCGCTGTTAACTGTCCTAATTGTATGTACAAGGTAAATTATAGAGAATTGGAAAAAGATAAGTAACGGTAGGTTAGAAATAGTCAGTAAAAACCTAAGTTTCGTAAGAGTTGAAACTCATTAGTAGGGTGAACAACTAGTCATGCAATTTAAACTTGAGTAGCATCAAAACACTAAAAAGTATAGCAATGATCTCTCCACAGTGATCAATAAATATGAAAGAGGGTGTTATTTATTAACGACATTTTCTTTGCATCTTTATATCGCGAAACATTTTAAACATGCAGCTGAATTCACATCATTACTCAAAAGTCAAAAAGCTTCCTTACGATGAGGAAACTTTTTTAGTACAAACACCTTTAATTTTGTTGCTGTTTCTAGTAAAAATCTGGAATGAAATTCAGAGTTTTGCAAAACGACCAAAAAGCCACGACATAAGGGTTGCAATCAGCCCTAACTTAAAAGCAGAATTCCTACAATTTGTAAACTTATGTATAGGCATGATCCTGAATGAAATATACTATACATTTATGGGTTTTAAAAAAACACTAATAACAATTATTTAGCACAACTGCTTATTCATCTTTTACAAATAAACGCTCTTACTTGATATAATAATAATAATAATGCTGACTCTAAAATGCGATGAGTTTTGTAAATCAAATAGGAAATGCATTGATACGCATTTCAATAACGTTATTAACGGT